>JASVER010000032.1:357844-445574 GCA_030449065.1 Oceanodroma leucorhoa | reverse complement strand
CACTGGGCAAAGAAAAGCTGTTGCTCAATACCAAATCATTTCCTTCCTTTTCTGCCTTTTGTGTTACTCCCTGAAAAGTGGTAGAATTGTCCCTGGAAGTTGTAGGTAGGCCATCTTGCTGAAAATCGGTTTGATTTTACTGTACTTGTCCTCGTATATGTGTGAAAGGATTTAGGGATTGTTTTCATGCAAAACAGTCTTAGTGAAAAGAGCAGGCCAGGAAATACTCGACATTTCGGATATTTTTGTCTGTCTCACTGAAGAACTGATTAGAACGAAAGAAGCTGGAAAACTGAAAATGCTGCACATGGGAAAAATCTTTTATTCTCCTATCTTTGGTTGCTAGCTCCCATCTTCCCAGAGGAAATACCAGAAAAGAGAGAAAGTAATGATCTGGCAGTGGAAGAAATAGAAAAGAACAGCTTCTGGTCAGAGTTTTAGGTAGGAGAATAGCTATGGACATGRTGGATTTCAAAGGTCTTCTGCTATTTTCCCTTAAGCCTGTGGTGAAAAGCCTTTTTTCAAACCTAGTTTTTCATGTATTCAAATATGAACAGTATAAAATCTCACCCTTGAATATAATAACCCACACATGTACGTATTTGCTTGCAGTTTAGATGCCACTGCCAGAAGAACCTTCTCTCACTGATTTTTTGTTACAGGGCCTTTGATCCATGTTSTTCCACTGATGGCTGAGGCTCGCATTACAAAATCACCTTCCACGCTTCTAACATGGATTTCAAGGAAAATGGGATTACCTGTTAAAGACAGTTACCAATAGCAGCAATGAACATTTACTCGACTGCTCTATAGAGATTTTGATACTCTAATGTGAGGAGGTTATCTACARTATCCATATTTTCATTGTTTCAGTAAAATGAAGTACTGAGATGCATTTTGTGTCTTACCACATGGTTTTAATTTGTGCTTTTATTCTGATTATTCATTATTCTTTTTATCAATTTGCATCACTAGGAAATTATTTTGGAAAGAGGCTRCGTGTTTGTCTCACCCAGGGGTGTCATCCCATCCCTATGGAATATATCTATCACACATAGACAACAACTAGGATGCATTTCTCTGTCTTTGCCTCTGCTATAACATGTGAGGCCACATGTTCATAATGTCTCCATATTCAGAATAAGATGCTGCTCAGGGCAGACATTATTCATATTAATCTGCATATTTGCAATAGAGATATATTGGGGAGAATGTCAATGCATTGAGGAGTAACTTATGGAGACATCAGGCAGATGACATATGAGCCTCAGACTTAATCTTTTGCTTTTCTTTTTCATTTGTCAGTGATGCTAAAAACAATGGTATACTGTTGATAGTACAATATAAATATAGCTCTTAATTAACAGAAGTCTGATAATTAATACCTTACAATTTCTTTCGTGAAGCCTTTTGCTACTAATCATGATTTGTCTGGGGATATAAGCAAAATGTAGCTAATTATTCTAAGCAGACTGTGATTATGAAATTAAATGTAGCCTTTTTTTTCCCTGGACCCTAATAACTTAGTTTCCCATCTGGAAGCCCATAGTTATTTTCTTCTGAAGCCTTGAACTTACTAAGCATGGTGGTTTGGGTTGGGTAGGAATTAACAGGCTTCTGCATCATTCCAGGAAATAGGACTGATGGACAGGCAGTGCCATAATAGTCTCATCCTCTCATTGCAAAGATTTATCTTGCTTTTCTTTGGGAGAGGGATGTATTCCCAGCCCTTGTTCAGAGTCATGACAAAAAGATACAGAATACAATTTGGAAGACAGAGGGTAAAATACAAGACATAGGATTTAAGTCCTTTCTGCCATTATCTCCCTTTTCATGTTGTGATATTTGATACAGAAGATAGTCTRAAATGTGTTATTGCCAAACAACAACAAAACCAGAAGCTGTTCAGGCAAGTCCAGAYACATTTCAAAATCTCTGTGTCTTTGTTACAAAAACTGCCATCAATTATGCAATYGAGCTTCCTGGATTTAGGGAAACTGCAGGGGCCAGCACAATCCGCTTGCAAAGAATGAACCTCATCCTGAGAAAACCACCTTCCCCATCATGTTCTCTCTCCTCCTGTATCATGCAGAAAGGTTAGACCCACATTCAATAGCCACAGGATTTGAATTTAGAAGGCTCCCTGCTCCCATAAATTGAGATTTCAACTTCAAATACAAAGCTGGAACAAATTCATTGAGCTTAGTTTTTATGGAGGACTATGATAGGAATGATGAGTTCTCAAATGATGTTGTCCTGAAGGCTTTAAATTCAATTGTTAGAACTTTGACTTGAATTTATTAGCTTACTAGGCAAACAGTGCTAGGCCTGAACTGAGAATGAACCTATCTATAAAGAGTAAATGGAACGACATACAGGAGAAAACAAAATCTTGAGTGAATACAGAACATGCCTAGTTACAAAAGCAACATGCATTTCTAATGTTGGAATAAAACAAATTATTAAGTAAAGCTGAAGTTTTCCAGGGAAAATAGTCTCTCCATATACTTTGATAATGTGGATACAATACAGTCCTAAATTATTAATAAAAACATGTGAACTGGATTTTTAAGGCAACCTTACATAGTAAGTAAGTTAAGGAAGAGATCTGAAGGAGAGTATAAGCTACTTCATTCCTTCCAACAGCATGCTACAACTGCCAGTCACAAACTGCCTGATTATAGCATCTAAGCAGCAATATCTGATAGTCAGTCAAACTACTGGGAAGTATCCTATGATGAATAGATACTGTGGAGAAGAAGATTCCKTCTTTACTGCTGGTCTCTGAGTTGATGTATCCATATATTTCTCCTTGGTGGCTTCATACACATTTAAACTTGTCCTGGTTTCATCTGGGATAGAGTTAATATTCTTCCTAGTAGCTGGTGCAGTGCTGTGTTTTSGATTTAGTATGAGAATAATCTTGATAACACACTAATGCTTTAGCTGTTGCTCAGTAGTGCTTACACTAGTCAAGGACTTTTCAGCTTCCCATGCTCTGCCAGGTGCMCAAGAAGCTGGGAAGGAGCATAGCCAGGACCGTTGACCCAAACTGGCCAAAGCAGTATTCCATAYCATATGACATCATGCTCAGTATGTAAGCTGGGGGGAGTTGGCTGGGGAGCAGTGACCGTTGCTCAGGGACTGGCTGGGAATTGGTTGGCGGGTGGTGAGCAATTGCATTGTGCATCACTCATTGTGTATATTCTATCATCATTATTACTATTATTATTTTCCCTTTTTTTCTGTTCTCTTAAACTGTCTTTATCTATTAAACTATCTTTATCCATGAATTTTACTTTTTTTTTTTCGATTCTCTCCCCCATCCCACTGTGGGACAGGGAGTGAGTGAGCAGCTGTGTGGTGTTTGGCTGCCTGCTGGGTTAAACCACAACAAAACTCAAAGACTTCTAGGAAGGTAAAGTGTTGATGAGYTGGGTACTGTAACCATCTTTTGACTCCTCTATTCCTTGAATGAGCTGACACACAAACCAGCATAAACTTGAGAAGTGCATGTGTGTTATTTAAATTGGGAAAAATGTAGTATCAAGAGAAAAAAAAAAAAGGATCCTTGAGTTCTTGAACAACTATGCTATCTTTTTCAACCAGCAAATGATCTTAAAATATTTAATTAAAAAAAGAAAAGCTACACAAATTCCAAATGGATATTACTACAACAATCTAGACTTCTAAACTAAAATCTAAGCTTCATAGCTTCTTTCTTACAATTGTCCTATAATTATATAAACACACATATGTATATACATACTGAGGAAAAGAAAAAGAATATACTATTATGATTTACTATCTAAAGAACAAAAAGTTTATAACTAGGACTGTCTATCTGTAATTTAAGACCTTACTACCTAATAGGCCACAATGCCTGGATAACTTTACAAAAAAAATAAATCTATTTAACTGATACATTATTGCTACTGTAAGTTTAATAAAAGGCAAAAGCTGAGAGTAAATTTTTCTGTAAAAAACATGTTGCATAGCCACTCCTGGACAGTGTGCTTGTTAAAAAAAAAGAAAAACATAATTTATTGGCATCTTTGCAAAKGGTAATGCTGGCATGGGAAACAAATTTGTCAAATACGATGACAGTCGCTGTTGAGGAGGTGACAGGAATTTCCATTGCAAGGATCCTTGCAGCAGCATCTTCTGCTGGATCCGATGATACTCCCCAAACTATTGTTTTAGTGAATTCTTATATCCAGCTGGGCTCTGGTACTGTGTAAGGGCTCATCTTGTGCATGATCCACTGTTATTTATCTTAAATGACATRCAAAATATCTTTTAATTATCTTAATTATGTACAAAATAATTGCCAGGACCCCAAGGGCACCAACAGGCCTCAATTGCCTTGATCATTCTTACCTGAGATCCACACCCACACCTTCTGCCTCCAGAGCCCCTGGGCACCCAATCTTTGTCTGAAGGAAGCCATAGGTGTGTTTGTTCTCTGCCTCATTTCCAGCCCTGTCTCCTGAACAGACCTTGGACCTGTGCTTAASCTTGCTTCCAGCCTCGCCTCTGGTCCCATCTCCTGCTGCTCCTTAAAGGACTCCCTGGATGGACTTTGGACCTGATGGATAACTGCTTGTCTGGACTGTTGGCAGATCCTGTTACCAGCCCCTGTTCCTGCCGACACTGTTGATGTCCTGAAGGACTGTACCCTGACCAGTGAGGCTGTGCCCCTGCCTCATTCCSCATCTTGGAGCAGCCCTGCTTTTGCTAATCCCTGGAAGGAATGTCCTGCATGGCCATTTCTGCATTTGTAGGAACAGTTTCTACTGACCACTGCATCTTACCTGCCCACAGTTTGGACAGCTCTGCCATGGAAAGCACCCCTTCCCAGCACGACAACTTGAAAAATACAAAAGGGACTGGATCCAGCAGGAGCGCCTGGGGGAATTTCTAAAACTGTCTGAAATTCCCACCTACAGAGCTCCAGTAAGAATTAGTCCAATAATTTGTTGTGGAGGCAGATAGGAGCTCAGTCAGCCACCCTGGCTAAAGTTAGTCTATTGTCTCTTATCAGTCTACTGTTTCTTATCAGCCCATTATCTCTAAGCAGAGAATAGCTGGGGAGTTCCTGGTCTACCAAGGGAATTATTGAGTTGAGTGTACTGGGTGTGCATAGAAGCACAATACTGCCATGATACCCAGCTGCACCACAATTATAACTATAGAACAAACATGAATTTTAGGTTTATATCTCACTAATCCCATAGTTCTTGCCACATATGTTAAGACTAACCTGATTCAACTTAGAAAATGTATAAACAGTGCATTTTAAAGGTCCTGCATGACCAGCAGTCMTTATAAATGACAGGATACTTAATTCACATGGAAAAAGTAATTTACACAAGATTGTCAGAGTTTTCAGATGGTAAAAAAGTAAAATCTATAGTTTAAGTAAGGTATCCACACTTTATTAAACCTTTCCCTGATTCCTTCTTAGCAATAGTATTCTTTTTCTGACAAAGTACAAAACTAGGAAATGCTTATTTTTGATAAAATGAAGCAGTTTAAGTCAAGTAAATATTTTTATTGTTATAGTCTGTAAGGACTGACTTTATTTTCTTTTACAAATTGTTTACTTACAAAAAGGATGGAAGGATTTTAAGAGCTGAATGAAACGCAAGATTTTTTTTAAAGTTACCTATTTTCAGTACCTTATAAATGCCTATGTACTTTACTCAAGTATGGTAAGCCACCTGCTGTGGCAGACTACATCCGTTTCTTTTTAAAGCAATTTTCAGAGACACTTTAACATAGACAACAAAACCATGTTCGAGCTATGTGGTAACAATAGGCTAGGTCCTTGGGTCTTATTGAATTAAGCTAGCATAGCACCTGAAAGTTGGGGTAGTACATAGAGCTTAAAGACATATTTAATCTGGTTTTAGGGATAAACTGGGCCCAGCTCCCTGTGTAGGTACAGAGTAGTCAATCTACTAGTTGTAGAGAACAACTTGCGTTTATGCCATCTGCAAAAGATCTATGCATCATGCAAGATGATTCAGACACGTACAAGTCCTTTAATGCACCGCTTAATCTGAGAGATGATGTAGACCAAACTGTGAGCTAATAGATACATTCAGTTCTGGTGTCTGAATGGTTACTGATTGCTATGATGCATTGAAGAAATTCTTGGTAAYGTGTTGGAATTATGAATTTTACATGATGGAGTCTGAATGATACCCGTGACACAGGTCAGCTGTGAAAGCAGGGTCTCTTTTCTAAGGATTATCATTTTAGATGGATTCTCTGGTGGTTTTAAGTTAGCTTTCTCCCTTTCTCCAACTTTGCAATTGGTGAATGGACCATGGATATTTGAAATGGAGCAAGAAGAAAGCATCTATGTAAAATTAATCTCTGGCAGCTGTTTTTGCTTCTTGAAACTGTTGAGAGGACATTGTGAGGAGTATGAATTCTTTTTATATGAAGATATATAGGGGAACAGATTCACAATGTGTAGTTTCAGACATCTATGTATGAACTAGTCATTTTATGGTCCCTTTAATGTCAACAAAGAGAAACAAAATGCACCATACAGATTCCTATCTATCTGGCTAATTTTAAATATCTACCTTAAGATAGTTAATCACGCTGTGAACCTTAAGGTTCACACTCATGAACAGTTTATTTTTTGTCACTGAGTATAAATGAAACTAGAAAGACTAGCTTAAGTGTGGACATATATGTCATAGCTACATATGATTACACATTGCACATCACTTCCACAGGAAGATTGTGAAGATGAGCACTGCACACAACTTTGTACACAAAACCAGAGACATCTTCCACAGTTTTGTAGCAGAAATATAACAGAATTTTTTTTTTTTTTTAGAGAAAATGATCTTGGAAGTCTGTCAGATTCTTCACAAAAACAGCTTTGATTTTGTGAAAATGAAACATGTGGGGTTGAATGTGTCCAAAAATGAGGCTAGAGCATTATGAAGCTGTGTCTGTAACACAGCTTGGTGAGACTGTGATAATTTCTAAGTGCTACCCAAACGTCTTTGGCAGGATGATAGGACCTTCCTTAAACAACAGTGCAAATTTTTAGATGTGGACAAGTACAATATAATTTAAAATCCACAAGCCTGTGGTGTTATCTCCATAACTTTGACAAAAATATGATTTGAGTGCTAGGGAAATCTTTGCTTCCCACACTTTGCCCTTGTTGTATGTGTGCTTGTCAGTGTGTGTATATTTGYGTGCATAGATTGAAAATTTTGGTCCTATGCAAGTCAGTGACAGTTTTGTTACTGACTTGTCACCCACTTAATGTGACAATGATTTCATTCTTTGCAAAAGAGAGCTCTGGGACAATTTTCCATCAGTTTTCCTTCTCCCCTCTTCCTCCTGCCTTCTAATCTAATCTAATCTAATCTAATCTAATCTAATCTAATATTTCTGCTAGTCATAGGAATGTAGATAACAAGTCAGAAGATGGAAGAAAGAGACCTCTTCCATGGCCTTGTTTTGATCAATTTATGTATGAGATTTTGTATAAAGTTGATTTCTATTAACAAGTTACAATAGGAACAAAACTACAGATACAAATAACTTGCTTTCCACACTCTCTCATTTATTTTAATCAGATCAGGGTTTTCCTAATAATACTCTGCTGAAATGGGATAGGGCACAAATCTAAGTTTTGTTAACAAGTGAGAAAATTATGTCTGTAGCAATGCCTTTGGGCAAAAGTCTTTCTTAGAAGAAATGGACATCTAATTGTGGAAAATGTTTTTAAATAAATGGCATTACATTGTCTTAAAATCACAAATAACCTGTCTCTAAAAAAACCTGCTGTGATAGTTTATCATATTACACTCACAGATGATAGATAAAAAGCTAGGAAGGCTAACAAAAGAGCTACCAATTTAGATGTTGTTTAAAATTGTATGTTATTTATACTTTTAAAACTGTGTTGACAGGGCTGAAATGACGGTGGGAGAGGGAGTTCACTAAGGGGATCTCTCTAAGGAGATGTCAAGTGGAGACAAGTAMATTACAGCTTTGCTGGCTGTCACTTTATTTCTGCCAACAAGAAAGACTTTTTAAGTGAGGAGAAGCCAGTGACAGATGAATAAGCCTAATGGGTGAGAAGGTTAAGGGGACATGTGTGTCTTTTTATGGCTCTGCRTATTGAAAATACCAATTCTAAAATTCCATGCAGGATTATATAGTCTCAGAATATCATACTAGCTTTTCTTAAATGAACCTTCTACAGGTTTACATCTGCAACAGTATAAATATCTGTGTTTTCTCCTTACGGAAATGTGAGTAAATAGATAATGTCTAATATGGCAATCCAAAGCATATCTCCTTTGTTTGAATCTTTTGGGTATCCCAAATAGAATTTAGCAGATTTCCCTTACCACCAAAATCAATAACTGGTTGAGTTAGTGCTTGTATGCAATATTCAATAGCTGTGTAATAGTCCTATTTTCAATAGAGAAAGGAACTACAGAGGACTTTATGGCTCATTTACTTCCTCTTTGCTGGAAATGTAATAAGAATCTCTAGTGGAATGAAAAAAAAATCCACAATCGCTGCATATCCTTCTCATTTTTTATTTTAAATTAAGGAATTGTGTATTTGAATTCATAGTAATAGTTTGCAAGAGACAGTAATTCAATAATGTTAATTTTCTAGAAGTACATTTAAGGAAAAAGGGAAAACCATGTTCAGGAACAGAGTTTAATGACTTAATATCCAAAACAGGTGTCTGTCCAATGGACCTAACAGAATAGCCTCAAAATGCACTCCAAYAGTATTAGAATAGAATTGGTCTGTAACAGGTCATTTGTCATCAACAAGTCAGAAAAATTCTTTCTTCAATAAAATTTCAATGCCTCATTTTGTTGTCTTTCACACTCCTCCAATCTCCTTAGCATGCAAGGGCTATCACATCAGACTTATGCATACAGAAGGTTGCTTAACATGACCAGGAAGATGTTCTTTTTTTTTTCAATAGAGGCAATCAATTTACCACTTATCATTTCTGAACTTTAACCATGCGTCCTAGAGTCCTCATAAAATTCTGACATTGCGTGCTCTGCTAAACAGATAATGTTAACCCAGATCCTTCCTTCTCATGACAAAAATACTAGAGGGGAAATGCAGAGCAATGAAAATACAGCCCTATCAGGAAGAGGGCASGGCACCATTATTAATTCCTTTTAGCTTTATCCCAAACTATTGGCTTCCACCTCTGGCAAAGATCAGCACAGATCTAGCACTTACATAAGAAGCCCTTTGTAAAGTTCAGCAAGAGAAATGAGTTCCCCTTTAGCGTCAAGAGGAATACAGTCTGATGGATATGCAGGTAATAAATAGTTCTCCAGGTCTGTTGTTTCCCTTCCTCTCCCTTGTTTCATGATTTCTGCACATGGATTATACAGGTTTGTCTCACAGTATCCTCCTATTTTCATTYCTGATTTTGGGGCCAATGTGTCAGTATTTATTCTACTTCTATTATATGCTTATCTTCACTTTTGTGGAAGGAACACTCTAGATTTGGTAAAACAGCTCCTAGTCTTTTAAGTAATGTATGTCCATGTAAATTAGTGAGATACTGAGTCCCTACCCTGAATTCATCACCAGAGTAGAGTGCTAATTATGTAGAATATAAAGGATATGAGGGAAAGCAGGAGTAAAGGCCAGAACTTTTAGTGATTTTGTATACAWCAGCAATTTGCAATCCTAGTTTTAAGTTAGGCAACTGAAAGTTCAAAATCATTTTGGCTATTATGACCGGAGTCTTCAGACATGCAAATAGACCATATTGTTTATTTTCTTTGCCTTTATATTTCAAACATCTGGTCTTTCCATATTTAATAGTTGAATTTTATTTCTCAGTGAGATTTGAATGAAATTATTTTGATTTAAGAACTGTAAGGTTATGTTAAAAAGATACAATGGTAGTCTATCTAACAGAGGAATGAGACTACATGTTTTAAATTAACAAATACAACTACATAAGATAGAAAGGAACGTAAGTGAATGGATAGATAGATAGATAGATAAATATAAATCTCCCTTAGAGAGCTCTATCTGTTTTTATTAGGAATGTTTTAAAGAACTGTGTWCTGGGTTTACATGGCAAGGTTTTGCTAGCAGGAGGGCTGCAGGGGTGGCTTCTGTGAGAAGACACCAGGAGCTGTCCCCTTGTTGGGCAGAGACAGTTCCAGCTGGCTCCAAGACGGTCCCACCACTGGCCAAAGCTGAGCCAATATCAGCAACGTTGGTAGCACCTCYGTGATAACATATTTAAGAAGGGATAAAAAACAGCATCTGGGAGACATGAATGAGAGAGTATGAAAGAAACAGCACTGCAGACACCAAGGTTGGTGAAGAAGGAGGGGATGGGGGTGCTCCAGCACTCGAGTGGAGATTTTCCTGCAGCACATGATGAGGACTATGGTGGCTCAGGCTGTCCCCCTGCAGCCCATGGTGGTCCACAGTGGAGCAGATATCCACCCTGCAGCCTGTGGAGGACCCCATGCTGCAGCAGGTGGATGTGCCCTGAAGGAAGCTGGAGCCCATGGAAAGCCCACACTGGAGCAGGCTCTTGGCAGGAACTGTGGCTGGTGGAGAGGAGCCCAAGCAGGATCAGGGTTTCTGGCAGGAGCTGTGACCCRTGGGGGACCCAGGCTAGTGCAGTATGTTCCTGAAAGAGTATACCCTATGGAAAGGACCCATGATGTAGCATTTCTTGAAGAACTGCAGCCTGTGGGAAGGACCCAAGTTGGAGCAGTTCGTGAAGAACTATATCCTGTTGGTGGGACCCCATGCTGGAACAGGGGAACAGTGTGAGGAGAAAGCAGCGGCAGAGACAAAGCTTTTTGAACTGACCACAACCACCATTCCCTGTCCCTCTGTGTTGCCTGGGGAGGAGGAGGTAGAAGAATGAGGAGTGAAGTTGACCCTGGGAAGARAAGAAGGGTAGGGGAAGGTGTTTTTTAGTTTTGTTCTTATTTCTTACTACACTACTCTGTTATTAATTAGCAATAAATTAAATTATTTTCCCCAAATTGAGTGATGGTAATTGGTATGTAATCTCCCTGTCCTTATCTTGACTCATGAGMTTTTCATTGTATTTTCTCCTCCTTGTTGATGGAAGGGGAGTGGTAGAGCAGCTTGGTGGGCGTCTGGTGGCCARCCAAGGTCAACTCACCACAAGCTGTTAGATATCCCAAAGAAAGGCTTTCTATAAAATGGAGAATTGGAGTCTGTCTGTATAATTAGATACTACTGAATTTTATTAAAATATCTAAAACTAAGGCACTATTTGTGGGCCACTATTTTAAACAGATACGGGCAATTTCATCATTACAGATGTTTAGTTAGCTGTCATGGAGAATATGCAACTGTATTCACATCTTACTAGCYTTTTTATGATGAGTGGAATTGTTAAAATGCACTAAGTAATCTGCTCATGGTTTCAATGCTAATTTCATTACCATTTCTTCAGTGCATCCCTTAAAATATGAGACCACATGCCCTATATATTCTGGGATGAACACTGATAATTGCTGAATTCCTAGCCTGAACTGAAGAGCACAGTTTAACCTGTTTGTCCTGAAGTCTAATCAGGTTTAAGTTCTGCAGTTCTCCCCTGTGACTAGAGGAGTCACAGGGAGACTGTGTATAGGAGTCTGTGACTAGCTGTATACAAAGACATCAGGTCCTCATTTAAATGGAGGTACATAAAGCACCAGGCAAAATGGATTAAGTGCATCTATCTTACTCAAAGTATTGTCTTTCTTATTGTTTTCTAAGAGGATGAGATTCTTGAGAGACCATGGATGGATTTTTGTGTTCACCACGAACAGTTAATTTCRTTATGTTTTCAAGCTTGCTTATGTTTTCTGTATGTTAGTGGGTTTCAGCCCTTAAAGGACATATCAAYCCACAGTCCTTAATGCCTATTCTTGCTGACTTTTTAGTGTCACACATTGATACTTAGCTCCTTCATCCTGTTTGGGACCCCAGCTGACACCTAGAAAACTATTCAGAAAGAAGATTCTCTCTTCCTTRCTGCATAGAGAAGTTATCTCAATAACCAAGACGACAACATGCATGTCAACTACCACAGGGCAGCTCAACTTCAGTTACAAATATGTATGTTGTAGCACAGATTATGCATCTGTAAGAAAGAAAGCATATTGATCCTGACCGGGACACAACTGTACGCTGAGGAGTTAGTGATCCACATAAAAGTTAATGTGAGTACRTCCAAGCCTGTGCTGTGCTTGTGCTGTACTGTGTTGTGCTTGCGCTGTTCTGTGCTGTGCTGCAAATATATTTTCAAATATATTTTCTTCTAAGAACATCCTATAATAGGTCAAATGACTGAAATGGGGGAATCTCTTCTATGGATGGGGTCTGCCCAGCATGCTGCATGTGGATTAGAGGTCCATGAGATGCAACACCAYCTGGAGTTCCAATCATCTAAAGGGATGTGAGGTTATCCATACTATTCTCTCCTTGTGGTGGTAGCTCTAAAAATTGCATTTTAAATGATACCTGACAGAGTCTGAGTTCCTTTCTTACTGGGATCATAATGGACTAACAGCTCCAGGTGCAAAACAGAGAGTTAAGTTTGGGATTAGCCACTCTAGTCAGAATTCTTCCTGCAATGTTGACTGGAAAGTTGTTCAAAAGGTAATGCTGAACCTAATAGACTCTCCTTGATAATTCATGGTTGCAGTGGATCAACAGCTGGTAAATTCAGTTCTCAGGACACAGAAATGTTTTTTCTTGTGTGCCTGTATATGTAGCTTTCATTTGACATGGCAATCCACACAGATCCTGAGTGCGTTTTTCCTTTTTCGTTATTTTTGTGCACCAGGAAGTCATTTGGCCCTAAGAAAATACAGTAGCCAAGTTGCAGCTGCTTGAAGCATTTTCCCATTAAATATAATGGCACTGAAGTGGAAGTGCCAAGGGCTATTATGCACCGCCAGTATAGTCAAGAAAAGTACCCATCTGCAGAAACCATGYAGCAAGGTAGAAACAGAGCATGAAACCAGAAAACAGAAACCATGAAAGCAGTTGGAGCCTCAGGGCAAGAAAAACAAGTGATCTGCCGAAGTGCTTAACAACAAAAGGAGAGATATGAGCAGAGTTATTTGGGCTTTCATGGTTACAAATGTAGTAAGGAGTGAGCAATATTGCCTTTGACACAGATCTCTCTCACCATTGTAATGTTCACTTCCTCTCTAGAAAGCCAGGTCCCCACATGTGCAATCATAGCCTCATCATGAGAAATAGTAACTGAACCACAAATGGCTGCTTCTGTAGGAATCCTCCACGCCTCAGCTCTTAGTGCAATAACAGAATTCCTTAAAAGGAGTTAAATCAGAAAAGAAAAAGAATCGTGCAAAGCCAGAATGCCAAAAGTTTTACCTTTAGAGCAACGCTGAATAGAAACATTCTTCAGAAGCAGAGGCCTGATTAAATGAATGTTCTAGCTCCTGCTTTGCATAGCGTATTAGTAGCACCTGTGTGCAGGATGRGACTTCAGTAAGTAAACCTGAAATGTTAGTGTTCACTAGCACATCAGTTAGACAAATAAGAATACCTTGCTTTTGGTTGTGCCTCTCCTAGTATATTCAACCTCTATCTATCATTATATTGTTGATTTGTGATATGAAAGTGTCATACACGGTCAAGCACAGGACTGCAGAAGGGAGAAAACAGAATAAATAGTAGTTTAGAGTACAGCTGAAGAGGTAAAAAAGCAGTTTTGTCTTTTTTGAGAGTGAAAGTGCTGGTGTGATAAAGTAATGGAAGCTGCATGAATAAATATTTACTGAAACAGAGACTAAATTATGCTCAGTCCTGAACAGAGTAATAACACATTTTTTGTCTTAGCTGCGGCATAGTGAATTCATAGAATTTTAGTACGTCAATCATAGCCTTCTTCCACTTTGAATTTCCTAATAATTTTATCAACACCGCTTGAGTCACACAGTAGGYTTTTCCAGCACCAGAGAGAGTTGTCTTTAATTGGTCCCCAAACCTGTTATTATGTGCACAAACGGTGAAGTACCACACAATGGCTCAACTAAAAAAATTGCACACATCCTTCTTATCTCTCTCTTCAGATTTTCTTCAAAACTTTTTAAAATGTGGACCTTGAATTCATCAAATGCTCAACAAGTTGATGAAAAGGTGCTTCCAATTTTCTTGATTAGCTGAAGAATTACTTTGAACAGTGTAGTTCACAGGATCAGAACCACAATGGCCCATCATTAGTCCTTCTCATTGTTGTCAGATARCAGTACCTTTTGCTAGCATGTCTGCTTCCACTTTTCCCACTCAATCTAATCATTGTTTCTCCTCTTAAATMCTAGTTTTTCTCTGTGGTCTGCATCATGTTATGCTCCTCCTTGTAATTCTTTTTCCAAGCTCCACCTCATTCATCCATACCTATGCAACAAGCCTCAGTGCTTGCTGGTGTCTACTCAGATCAATATTATTCATTCACCTTCTTATTTAATTCTCCCCTGCTCTCCACCATGTTTCTTCCTCTTGTTCTTCTTTTATTCTTTCAGAAAAAGAAAAAAAAGAGGAAAAAAAGACATAGAAGAGCACCAATAAGAAACACAATTAAACCCCAAATATCTAAAAAATGCACAAATGAAAGACTACTCATTAACTGAAACTCAGAAGTGTACCCATACAAGTGAATTGTGGGGAGAGAAGAAGAAAATTCCTTCAGAAATACATGTTTTTAGCAATACTTTACTGCAACACCAATGGACCAAGAAGGAATTTGGTAGTAAGTATCAAGCTGTGGTACAAAATATYTCTATGGTTTAATTTCAAGTTTACAAAATATCATAAACAAAAAGGCATATGCATTAACTATGATTTTGCTGTGTTTTCTGAGTATTGTTGTGTGCTTTGCTTCAGTGACCAATGAGAGTAGTTGATTAGTTGAGTATAAAATAAGGAATTGAAATATAAAGTCATGTAAATAAAAAATACTAATCCCTGTCAAGGTTCTCAGGAGAAGAATTTTAAAAAAGAGTTGAAACTTGGGATTTGTTTTTGGAAAAAAGGATTCAAGTATCCAGCGTATTAAAGCCAGTAATACACCTTTACAGCCCATTGTACTGTGTGTGTCCTCCTGTGATCTGAAGACAGTGGGCATGACTCAGAAAGCCTTTGTCTTCAGCTGGTGAGGCTGCTCCTGGATTCAAGTGATTTGCAGTTAGTGGGGTTCAGGTACTGATGATGATGTCTCTTTCTGACCCCTACCTTAGATCTGAGCTGCTCTCAGGAACACTTCCACAAAAGGAAGTCCTATGTTGTAACTAGCTTTTTGTTCTCCCTTTTTCAGTTCACCCAGAATGCTACATGAGACAAGCAGGGGCACTACTTCTGTGAAACAGTAAGTAGCTCAGTAGTATTCACTCCTGTGTGATGAGAAATTATGTTATACTTYGCTTGAGAAGTGAGACTTCTGAAAACCAGCACATCCTGACTATCAATTCTTCATTTCAGATTAATATTTTTAAACTTAAATTTCTGAAGGAAATAGATTCTGAATGATTGCACAATTAATAATTATACTGTCTAGCAATACAGAAAGATAAACTGCAAAGCAGGAAGTGTAGTCTAATCTGACACAGAACAATTATGGTTCAAATATTTTAAGCAAGATTAGAACTAGGCAGTACTTTTCCATTTACAAGAACTTCTAGTTGTCTGTAACTTTTTGTTAATCAGCACAGTGAAAATATTTGTATTAGGTTTGTGTGGCAAGGTTTTGGTAGCAGGGGGGGGCTACAGGGGTGGCTTCTGTGAGAAGCTGCTAGAAGCTTCCCCTAYGTCCAATGGAGCCAATGCCAGCCATCTCAAAGACAGRCCTGCTGCTGGCCAAGGCTGAGCCCATCAGTGACGGTGGTAGCACCTCTGGGATAACATATTTAAAAACGGGGAATAACACCTGCTGTGGAAGAACAGCCAGAAGAAAGGAGTGAGAATATGTGAGAGAAACAACCCTGCAGACACCAAGGTCAGTGAAGGAGAGGGAGGAGGTGCTCCAGGAGCCGGAGCAGAGATTCCCCTGCAGCCCGTGGYGAAGACCATGGTGAGACATGCTGTTCCCCTGTAGCCCATGGAGGTTAACGGTGGAGCAGATATCCACCTGCAGCCTGTGAGGACCCCATGTTGCAGCAGGTGGATGCGCCCGAAGGAATCTGTGACCCCATGGGAAGCCCACACAGGAGCAGGCTCCTGGCAGGAACTGTTAACCCATGGAGAGAGAAGAGCCCACACAGGAGCAGGTTTTCTGGCAGGACTTGTGACCCTGTGGGGACCCATGCTGGAGCAGTTTGTTCCTGAAGAACTACACCCCGTGGAAAGGACCCACGCTGGAGCAGTTCATGAGGAACTGCGGCCCACAGGAAGGACTCATATTGGAGAAGTTCATGGAGGACTGTCTCGCATGGGAGGSACCCCACGCTGGAGCAGGGGAAGAGTGTGAGGAGTCTTCCCCCTGAGGAGGCAGGAGCGGCAGAGGCAATGTGTGGTGAACTGACCATAACACCATTTCCTGTCCCCTTGCACTGCCTGGGGGGGAGAARGTAGAGAAATCAGGAGCAAAGTTGAGCCCAGGAAAAAAGGAGGGGTGGGGGAAAGGTGTTTAAGATTTGTTTTTATTTTCTCATTACCCTACTCTGATTTGATGGGCAATAAATTAAATTAATTTCCCCAAGCTGAGTCTGTTTTGCTGGTGATGGTAATTGCTGAGTGATCTCCTTGTCCTTATCTTGACCCATAAAACTTYTGTTATATTTTCTCTCCCCTGTCCAACTGAGGAGGGGGAGTGATAGAGTGACATGGTGGGTACCTGGCATCCAGCCAGGGTCAACCCACCACAACATTTTTATACTCTCAAACCATAACTCAGTGTTGTATTGAAGCCTATGATTAATTTAAAATCTCATGAGAGGATTATGTGTGTGCTTAAAGTTAAGTATCTGATTAAGTAGTTTGCCAGATCCAGCAAACAAAAGAAACAAAATCCCAAAGCAAATATAAACAAAAAAGCCAATGTTTTTTACAAAATATATAATTTAACAGTGAAATCTTCTGCCATAAGATGTTATACTTCTGAGTTTTTTATATATATAATTTCAAAGAGAGGCAAGACAAGCAGTGTAAGAAGAATCCATGTAATTTTTTTTWAAATGTTTTAATCCAAATAGTTAATAATGAAACATTTCCCTATTGAACCTCAATTTTCTGGAGTCARAGTATAGACGTTGAGGAAGTTCCACTCCATGCCCTGTTCTGGCATTCTGCCCTGAGCATCTTTTGGCCACAGCCAAAATCTGTGGAGCTAGAAGGATCGTTAAATTAGTGAGCTATTTGGCCTTCAGATGGACACAACACTACCCTTCTTGCGTTGTATTGGCACTTTGATTACAGTCACCTTGTCATGGTTTAAACCCACCCACTACCTAAACACCACACAGCCGCTCGCTCACTYCCTGCCACCGCAGTGGGATGGGGGAGAGAATCGAAAAATAAAAGTAAAATTCATGGATTGAGATAAAGACAGTTTAATAGAACAGAAAAGGAAGGGAAAAATAACAATAATAATGATGATAGAATATACACAATGAGTGATGCACAATGCAATTGCTCACCACCCGCCAACCAATTCCCAGCCAGTCCCYRAGCAACRGTCACTGCTCCCCAGCCAACTCCCCCCARCTTAYATACTGAGCATGATGTCATATGGTATGGAATACTGCTTTGGCCAGTTTGGGTCAATGGTCCTGGCTATGCTCCTTCCCAGCTTCTTGTGCACCTGGCAGAGCATGGGAAGCTGAAAAGTCCTTGACTAGTGTAAGCAYTACTGAGCAACAGCTAAAGCATTAGTGTGTTATCAAGATTATTCTCATACTAAATCRAAAACACAGCACTGTACCAGCTACTAGGAAGAATATTAATTCTATCCCAGCCAAAACCAGGACACACCTGTACAGAGATCTGCAGAGATTGAAGACCCCGGTCATTGCCTACAGGAGAGATTTAATTTACACTCTTCTCTTAGCCACTGCTTTTGCTCCTGGGTTTTAGAAAGTAACATAACACCTCACCTTACTTCAGAAATTATTGTATTTAACTGATCTTGTTATTAATTTTCTTTTATTGATAAYTTTTGCCTTGCATAGATTATTTGGATATTTACTGTGTTCAGGGAATGATGTTGTATTCTTCATGGGCAGGGAAAGATATACCTTGCTTATAATCTTGTAGATTTGTTCTCCCTTAAATGCATGACAGCATAGTGCTGTGGATAATAAAGTATTTTGTCTAAGGTTTATGTGTCTGTTGTACTTTTCAGTAAGCTCCTTACCTTTCTGAACAGTGTAAACAGAATCACAGACTGGTTGAGGTTGGAAGGGACCTCTGGAGATCATCTGCTCCACCTCCCCTGCTCAAGCAGAGCCACCTAGAGCCAGTTGTCCTGGACTGTGTCTAGATTTTTTTTTAATATCTGCTAGGAGGGAGACCCCACAACTTCTCTGGGCAACCTGTGCCATGGCTCGGTCACCCTCACAGTAAAAAAATGTTTCCTGATGTTCASAGGGAACCTCCTGTGTTTCAGTTYGGCCCATTGCCTCTGGTCCTGTCACTGGGCATCACTGAAAAGAGCCTGACTCCGACCTCTTTGCACCCTCCCTGCAGGTATTTATACACATTAATATCCCGCTGAGCCTTCTCTTCTCCAGGCTGAGCAGTCTCAGCTCTCTCAGCTTTTCCTCATACATGAGGTGCTCCAGTCCCTTAATCATCTTAGGGGCCTTCTGCTGGASTGTCTCCAATAAACAAGCATTGCCAAAGGCATTCAGAAGCTCAAAGGTGGAAATTAAGTTCCTAATTTTCTTAAGCTGTCTTGAAAACCCTATAGACACCTATTTTTAGACACCTAAATGCCTTTAAGAGTCTGACTGTAATGTTCTTAGAATTARTTTAATTAAAATTATACTGAGATGAGTTAAAAAGAAGGTTTTTATTCATATGGCCTTTCTACATTGATAAGTAAACTTTCCTTTTTCTTCTTTTCTGCAAAGTATGTAGTATGTAATATGAAAGATATACAGTATTTAAGATACTAGCTTTCTTAACGTGAGAACACAACTGAATACGTTTGTATAGGGAAAGCATCTTTATGATTTAGACATAATGTCTGTAATAATTTTACACACTTCTGCCCATGTATTTTCATAGTAATATTAATAGCAATAAATCAATTTGCATTCCTAATTGCTAAGGCTAGTGGGTACAATCCTCTACTGAAAAACAAAACAAAGTAAATCAAGCCTTTAAGTGTCTGGCTGTGAATGTAACCACTGTAACTTCATAATRTCTTGATTAAATTTATTCTTCCTCTCTTTGTTTTCACAAAAGTATTGGGTAATATTTTCTTTCAAATAAGATGATGACTATATAATTTAGGTATCTATGTAGTTTTGGCATAGTGTAATCTCTGAATGCCATTAATATTTATACAATACATCTTACTAATTGACTTTACCTTAGTACAATCAACTAAGAAAATATTTATTAGTGAAGTTAGTGAAAAGCCTCCATGCCCATTTTCAAGAAATGGCTAAATGTCTGGAGACCTGAAAGATGTTTTGGTCTAAATTTAAAAATTATTCAATTTTAAATCCATAAACAAAGAAGAAAGAAAAGAAAAAAGCAAATTTTTAATATAAAAGAGGTGTATGAGAATATTTTTTCTYACAAATTCTTTTCTTTACTTGAAATATTTATGCATTTTTCTAGTTATTTATGTCTTGATTTGAAAGATGCACTCGTGCTTCAGAGTTCCTGCATAACCATTACTTAAATAGTCTAGTACTTATTTTTCTTCTGATTTCTTTGATTGAATACCCTAGAGTGACTAGCTGTCATACTTTTACATGTCATCCTTTATTATTCATTGGCATTAAGATTATTGGCAGAATCAGAGAGGACTTAAACCACCTGTCATTGTTTGCCTAGTCAAGCATGCTTTCTGTTATCCAGTTTTTCTTGAAACACCAYCAGCTTTCCAGATTTCCTTTTTTGTTTGTTTGTTTTTTTAATCACAACACATACACCGAGCTAACTGTATCAGAAATACTTCTTTTAGCTGATAATGGAATGCTAGCTGAACATAGCAGCTCTGTAAACAGCTATATCTGTTGAATCCTAACATCATATTTTTCCAGTTTCACGTCTTTCCATGCCCCCAAATCTAAACAGTTGTTTTTGCCTTGTTCCTCCTGCTACTATGACTATTTCATCTCTGCAACTTTTTTAATATATTTTAAGAAATATTTCTTCAGCTGTGTTAAACACAAGTCCCTTCTTGGAAGAGATCTCTCCAGATCTCCAAATCGATGCATTGATTTTTCAAGGTACTCTGCCTTTCTGTCTTAAATCCATCTCCTCTGTCTTCAAACGCTGCATAGTATTTAATYGTGAAAGGACATACAAATATTTTGGTTAAACAGAAATACAAATTCACAGGTCTRTTCAGCATACAGCAAAGTAGAAAAATGTTTTCATTACAGTGTGTRTTTTACAGTATCTCTTGTAGATTCATTTGTACATGTGGATGAATGAGAAGTGTCTCCTTTCCACATGCAACATCTCAAGGTTCTTCATCTGAAAGGTAGAATTTTTGCCTGTTAGTACAAGAACATCTTTCACAGTTTAGCAGATCTAATAGAGTATTATTTATGGCATACTCTAGGTATMATATTTTATAGAATTTAGATCAGGGGCCTCAAATAATTTTCTCAGTCTAAGTATCCAGAAGAGAATGAAAAGTATCTGGAACACAAACATTTTTTTGGTGTGTGTATTTTTATTTTTAATTGGCKTGAGTTAAGTAGAATTTGCCATTCTTTTGTACTAACCCATTTACCTGTATCAAAGCTTTCCACTAAATGACTTTTGAAGACCTCTTAATTTTTTTTCATGCAGTCTGCTATGACTCTGCCACTGGACAGTAAAGAAGTTGAGCGGCAGTGACCCACTACTGGAATTTTTTAAGAGAGTACATACTACAACTTGGTGTCTGACAGTTACTAATTCCATGATATTTTGACTCTTCAAGCCAGAATTGTGATTTGTTTAACTTGGTTTTGAGTGTTTTATGCTCTTCTTTCTGAGCTATTTTAAGGCTTTTGAGATAATTATTTTAAGAGTTGACTACATGTTTAACAATTTGTTCTTTGGCTATAAAAAGATGCAATGTTTTTTAAAAATGTTTTTCTAGTAGTATTTGAGAGGAAATGTTTGTCAAGTGATTGGCCTTTAGATGTTCCAAGTAGATGGATAAGCTTGAGAAATCCATTGGAAACTATCCCCAGAGTGCATTTACTATTTGTACATCAAATTAAAAGGTCTGCTTTTAAAACAGACCTTGTAAATCATGAGATACAAAGAAAGTATTGGTTTTCTGTTTAGTTTCATGGCTTCAGCATGTTCCTAGGAACATTTAGCAAAGTAGTGATGGTAATTTATACAGGTATATTTATGGTTAATTTATATTGAGGAAGTTTACAGTGTAAGTTGATTCATCTGGTTTGGAAATCGGCACAGCTATGCTGATCACAGTGGAAGTTTTTACCTATAATTTTCATTGAGGATAATTTATATATGCTAAAAATACTCAGTGTTTGATATATAAGCTTTCCTCTAAAATATTCCTGTAGCCTCTATCATTCTGATAAATAGTTGGTGTCCTTTTCAAATGAGGCTGGTGTCTCAGTCTCAAACTCTTTCAGAAGTCCTGAGCAGATGTTAAGACTGAAAATCTGTATATTTTCTTGTGCTGGAAACCTATTTGCTCTGAAACCATATTGCTTATCTGAACAGTGACATTCAAAGATGGTGAAATACAAAGTAAAGTAAATAGTTAAAAGAAACAGATTCCACTTCCACCCTTCATATCCTCTACCTCCTTCCCTGTGCAGGAAGGCCCATTAGGATGCCTAAGAGAGCAAGAGTGGGGGTTTCTTTTGGTTTGGTTTGGCTTTGGTTGTTTGTTCCCCCCCCCTGCATTCAGATTCAGTGAAATAAGCTTTTTCTGTGGAATTAGAGAAAGCATTTGGGTAGGACAGTTAGCACAGGGGTTATCCACCAGTGAGGATCTCATGCAGCTGGTGTACTTTAACCTGCACTCTCCTGTAGGCTGCCCTTACATAAAGGAGTGCAATTGGAGCCACAGCAAATTGTTTGAGCACCTTCAATAATTTTCACTTAAAAGCACAGGATGGCAGCYGTAAGGAAGATGATACGGCAATATGACTTTAATTTTTACCCCATGGTATGATTTACTGAGGTAAGAATAGGTCTTAGTGTCAGTGCTTAACCTGCATATTTACAGACACATAGGCAGATCAGTATGATTTGTTTAGCGAACCTGAATGGACTATGCGCTTTTGGAACTTTTTCTGTGAGAATAACAATGGTAACAACTTTGGGGAGGTTCTTCAGGCCTTTGCAACCATGCAAGCCAGACAATGCATAGTCAAAATGTTGCARGGGAATGGTCACGATTCCTATGGTATTAGGCTTTTGGCTCTCAGATTTTGCCTGGTAAGAACAGAGCAGTCAGTCATATTTCAGGTTAGGATTCCTGAATTTTGGATTTAATTCTTACYGAGTAAGGATTGCCATTCTGGCTCATCTACCTCTGGAAGGCTCCCTCTTTGCTGAAAAGTGGAGTGATGGAGTAGATAGTACTGAGCAGAATGTGAATGTAGACAACATGTATTTCTTTCTTTTTTTTTTAAATTCTCTTTTACTTGGCAAAAAAMCAGCAATGTATTTATGTTATACATTATCCAAAATAGTATTTTTCTTGGGGATCTGGCAAATTAGCGCTACCTAGCTACTTCAAATAAGTTTAAATTTATTTTTAAATTTATTTTTATTTCCAATGCTGCCAGCAAGTTTAAGCACAGGCCAATGTTATTAATGAGCCTGAATATATCATGAGTCAAAGCCTACAGTAATACACGGAGAAACAGTTGTCCAATGAAACCAGAGAAACCTGATTTACTAAAAACATTATGCTAAAGAAAACTTCAAGCTAGTGACAGTTTCTCTGGGTATTCTGAGTTCTGACCACATCCCAAGTTTAAAATGTTTGCTCTTTCTATCTCTAGCATTCATTGTACAATAAGCTGGGAGGTTAGCTCCCCAGACCTCTATTCATGAATATGACAGCATTCTAGAAATCTTTGGTTAGTCTTTATGTGAGAGCGTAACTCTTTTATTATTATAGACCAAGTTGTGAAATACCTGCCCACGCTGAGGACTCCAAAACGTTAAGCAGTTCTTACAGGAACAYGTAAACAATGCACTACAGTGTAGCATGTGCACAATACAGCAATTTTATTTTATTATATGGTATTTCAAGTTAGTGGTACAAGTTTCCTCTTACATCAGACATAAGATGCATTATAAAATAACTTGGGGGATGTTTTTACTGCAATAAAGCAAAATCATATATGTTCCAATTTATTACTGTTGTTATAATATAGTCTTGCCAGAGGGAAGATCTTTTTTTCCTCCAGTGTCATGCTAAGCATACCTATACTGTGCTTTCATCAGCTTGATTCAGAATAAATTGTCAATCCTATTTCATCAGCAGGAACAATACAATAATCACTGTGGATAATAAATCAACACTTCATTTCCTGCAAAGAATGGAGTGAAAAGAAAATGAATATTTACAGAGCTCAATGCAGCAGCTCTCTTGATTTGAGAGAAAATTCAGACCTCTTGCTCCACAGAGTGTGCTGTTTAGATACTTGGACTGAGGCAAAACACACGTGCTATTCAAACACCATCATCAGACCAGGCTCCGTTGACAGACAAGATCTGGAAAATCTGCGTGCAATAGGTTAAGATGTGACAAAACTAGTTTTCTGCCTCCCGACCTTTCCTAGTTCAGCCATTGCTGTAGCCACCGGGAGGGGGAAACTGCCCAAGAAAGCCCTGGTGGGMAAAATGCAGCCACTGCGGCTTAGGCAGGTGTTTGCTCCTGACGGCTCGAATTGAGGCAGTGGGGCTTTGCACAGAGGGACAGAGCAGCCAGCGAGGGGACAGCAAGGTTTTAAACCACTCCAGATGTTTGCCTGGATGCATGAGAACCAGCAGCTTCATATTCCCTTTCAGAGAACGCGTGACCATTCCTACCTAAAATAGATGCAAGAAACAACTGTCCTCTGAATTTTAACTTTTCCTCATGTTATAGGGAGAGGGAAAAAACCCAACAATGCAGCATTTGAAAAGTAATGTAGAAATTTAGAAAACAGAATAAAAATAAGATGGATAGAAGATAAGTGCTAAGCTATAACATGCCAACCACCCAAAAGGCATACAATTTTTTTWAAAAATATACTATTACGACATTAAGATAGAATTAAAATTTAAATTCTTGTACTAAAAGCAACATAAGAAAATCTCTCTCTTTATTGAGAATTTGTTGCTTTACTCTCAAAGAATGTCAGGTGTTGTTTTATTTAGTGTGTGTATATGTTAGAAATTTACTGGGAAATAGGAATTAAAAAGCAATACAGAAATGGGGCTTGCTAGGATAAAGCAAGTACAGTACAGGATTATCTGGGTACTGATCTGATTTTCTGTAGATGCTAAACAAGATGGGGGGAGAAACCTACATCTGTGGATGTAATACCTGCGAATACAAACTTCCAACAGCAATCGAAGTGTTGGTCTGGAGGAAAATATTTGCCAACCTTTTTAGGACATTTCTAATTTTAGATAGACACCTGTGGAACACTGATACTAGAGCTTTATAATAAATTGCAAAAAAAAGCCCACCCCACAGGTCCAGACATTTTACTTACAGTACCTAAATTTATTTATTAACTGAGGCCTCTAAAGCAGGAACCTGCTTGTGCCAGAACCCCATACATTCATTCCTTGTGGACAATACATTTCAGCTGAATCAGTCACGTCAATGCCTCTCTCTGCTGACTTTCCCAGCAGGGAAAGGTAAGGCCTCATCTAGCTGTCCCAGTGAGGAAAGTAACGATGGATTAGATAACTGGAGGACCTGGGATTCCACTGAAGTATGTATGGGAAAAGAAAATATATATATATCTTTCTATGATGAAGCAGCTAACCAGTTTGTAGTTTATTTCCCAAAGAGTGTGCTTAGCAAAAAAAAAGAAAATAGTTTCATATGTTAGAAGCAGTGAGTGATGGTTTATTAGTMTTGCGTTGTTGCACTATTTAAGACTATTAATAAAGAATGTATTAAATGTTTTGAAGTAGGGTGTCTCATATATGCCACATTCAGAGGAATTATTTTTTCTGTCTGAAAAGACATTTTGTCATAGACAAAATCATTTCCCAATAAGTGTTCATACCAGTGTAACTGTAGAAGTGTACAAAACCTCATCTAGGCTGTTCAACATGTAATATATTTTGAAGTTTACCTTATATTTAATGTTTTAAATTTGTCAAAACATTAACATCAGATTTTTCCATTATATTTTTATGTCTCATGTCCTAATCATTTTCAGATTTTATTTTTACTTTTTAATTCCACTTTCACAGAACATTTCAAAATATTAAAATTGCTGAAAGGAGAAAAATGACCAGCTCTATTACCTTTTACTATAGTCTTTCAGGCAGCAACGCTTACAAGTCACACCTAATAATGTTGACTACAGCTGCTAATTGTGTGAAATGTTCCATTTCTTGGAATAAGGACATTGCATTTATTGTCATCTGCTCTATTGGGTCTTGAAGTGAGGCTATTCTCTTTTTAAAGGAACTGTATCATAATTTATTTCAGCATGGATGAGAGTACTCTAGATTTATAAATTGATTTGCCCTCCTAAAATGCTTTAGGCAGGAATTTTTACTGTTTTTATGATAAAAGAGAAAATTGTGCTGTTTTATAGAAGAACTAATTTCTATAGAACTTATATGAGTTGATTTCTTTATTTGTAATATAGGATTCAGCATGTGAAGATCAACACAAGAGAAATTGTTTCTTATGTAAAATCATAACKGATTTTTATTGCATTAGAGGATTCTTAAAATGTTTGGAAGATGGAAAATCAAAAAACAGTTTTGTATGGCTTTTTATTTTGTTTTTGGTTTTTCCCTGAGATACAAAAATAAATGAAACAGTAGAATTGGAATTGCCTGGACGAAAATACATTTTAACACCTAAGTTTTAAACAGAATAGTTCAGATTATGAARTTAAACTGTAATTTAGTCTATTAAATATTTTCTAACTATATCTCAACTGAAACTTAAGGGTGGTAGGGAAGGAAAGAGACAGAATAAGGAAGCTTGAATTTCTTCTAAAGGATATTTTTCACAGGGTAAAAGGAATTGTTTCAAATGTTTATGGTTTCTGACAATTAAGCTTTAATTACAAATAACAGCTTGAATTAGATACACCATCAATACATCATGAATCCAAGCTGCACAGCCTGTTTCGTAACCTGATTTGGCAGACTCTAACAAGTGTGGTGTTTTCCATCATGAGTCAATGGGACTACTAATGGGAGGTTGTAAATACTTACTTGCTGGTCCTAACAATACTTGCTTATAAACCAGAGTGTTTGTAGCTGCAGCAGCCAACTGGCTCTGGAATGTATCTTCTTCCTATAGTTTGATTAAAATATGCTTAACTTAAATATGGCATCCAGCCAGCTGGCATCTAATTCCTGGGGTCTTCTGTCAGACATGCTTGAAGTAACGGGGGTGTAGAGACTGCTTCTGATGCAAATAGTCTGCAAGTTGCAGAGAAACACTGCTGTCTGGAGAAATACAATTGCTCGCTGTCATAATATGCAAAGAGGAATTGGCTGGGGATGAGTCACTTCAGAGTGGCTGATTGCCACAACGTCTAGTACTAACCAAGTATTGCTAATAATCTGCATATAATTAACACATCTGTGATTTTATGTTAAGTATGTTTTTAATGTACAGATTGATACGTATGGTGAAGTTCAGCATTTTCAATGAAGAATACCAAGTATTTCACTTAAAGAGAAAAGGAAAGCCTAACAACAATTGCAAGGGAGAACTCCCGCTGTAACAAAGTAAGACCTATGGAAGTGAAACCCTCTCATTCCCATTAAGAAGAGAATATGATGATTCTGGAGTGAAAGGAGCTGGGTAGGACCCCTGGCAGATGCTGAAGGGAAGACTGACCATAAGAGAAAATTGATTTCTCGGAGGAGGAGTGTGTGAATCCTCAATCCTTGACTACCACCTCCTCAGGAAGGAAACTAGTAAGAGAAGTAGAAGAAGCCTTTCTGATGTAACTTCAGTTTACAGTCTCCAGGGTTAACTAAGCATATTTTTCTCATCTGTGAGTTTCATAAACATTTGCAACTGTATAGACTGTTCTGGATATTATGAATAAAGGCTTGCATTTTATCCTTACCTATGTTAAGTATGATTTTAAAACAATTGACTAACAGGAATCTGGTAAACGTATAAGCTAAAGACTCATAACTACTTAACAAGTACTCAACTCACCTAAAAAAAATTTTATTGTGTTCTAAAGGGTAGCAGAGTGTGTGCCTGCTCAGTCTATCTGAGCCAGTAAGAAGAATTGTCTTACACTGACTGGTGACACTGAAAGTTTTCTGGTGGGCATTAAAATATATTTTTGAACCTTCATGATCACAAAAAAAAAGTGTGGAAACCCAGTAAATTATTTGTGTTTGTTGCAGCAATGACAATCCCTAGGACAACAAGAATGCTTAAATAATTATTTGCGCTGCTAGTGCTGGTGTGGTGCTGGCAGATTCATTCTGTTTATACAGGTACTGTGCAAGCTGATATAGTGGTCATTTTGTCAGAACAAGTCTAAGATATACAGTGTTTAGAAGGCAAGGACTCAACTGCGTTATGAGGTTAGGAATGAGCCAGGAGACCAAACCGGTGAATTGCATAGTACCTTATCTGGGATCAACTGTCTCTTATAAGAAAAAGTAAGTTTTAAAAATCTGAATGGTTTTTATTACTATAAAACAAGTGGGAAACTAGAATGCAAGGACTTTTTTTTTCTATTTGAAATGTATTTTAAATTCCACTGTCTGAGTGTTTATCCTATTGAGAAGCCTCCCTTTACTTGATGATAAAATAGTCCATTAGGACATTCCCATCCTGCATTGTAAATTCCTTTCATCTGCTTACAGATGCAGTCAGTGAGAAAAGAAAAAGGTGTTGCGTGAAAATCCTCCTTCCCTCTCCAGATAACAGAATAGAACTGAATTTGGAAAAATCTTTCTGAGGAGCACCTTATCCTTAGAATAGGAGAAGGGAAAACTTCAAATAAGAGACTTCCAGAAATGCAAATATCCTTAAAATGTATATCCTGGAAAGACTGTAGAGAAATTACTCTTATGCCATTAAAGTCAATACTTTTATTATCAGGTAAATAGGAGGATATTTTTCCTCTCTATGCATATTCAGAATGAATACCAGGAATGCGTTATGTATCTGAATGCACAAATATGAGTGGATCAAAATGTTAGCTCCTTGCCTTTGATTTCCTAGGATAGAAGGAGCACAAGGCATATTCKCAGACAGAAAACAGAATATTAAAAACAGTATTTCCCCTATGCCTTAACAGTTGTGATGATAAAAAAGGCAAAAAGAAAAAGCTAACACCACTGTTGGTATGCTRTATCTATGGGGCAGTAACCATGACAACTTGACTAGCTTTTCTTTTAATTTATAAAGCAAATATAAGCATTTGTAGAAATATTCATAAAATGTGCTCATACAATGTTGATAACATTCATGTTTTTTAAAATAAACCTTTGTCAATGTCCCATATTTCCTCATATTTTATGCATTCACATTCTTCACAGTTGTCAGGACTTTTAAAATTTTATTCTTGTCATTTTGATATTTTGCCAGAATTAAGCTGAGTTGTTTTGCTTTTCTTTCAGGATTTTTTACTACATTGCTTGTTTTTCTGATTTTTTTTCCACTATATTTTTTAAATTCCTCATGTCCCTATGTTTTTCTGAAATGTTAATAGTTTTCACTTAAAAWCAGCTCTAAGAATTTATTGATTTATTGTATTTGGTTGTGTGAGTTGTCCTGCCAGCTCTGTGCAGCATTTCAGAACAGAAGCTTCCTGACGAGTTAGGATCCAAAATAATTTAGCCTGAAGCTCTTGGCAGCATCTCTGTTTCTTCACAGCAGTGCTGTACAATGTTAGAATTGTGGTAGGATGGTACACAAACCATTTGAAGGAGATGTACTGAAAGGTGTTATTTAATGTAGGCAGTAGGAAATAATTTATTTTGACTATAGGAGAGAAAATTCAGCTATGCATGTTTTACATAGTGTTCGTATAACCTCATGTCGGTATAAAGCAGATAGAAGTAGTTAATCATTAAGATTTCTCAGAAGCTCTTAGGCATAAGCTTGTGGAGAGTGAAAGCTATCATTTTTACTTGATTTACACAGCACAAAAGAAAAAAAGAAAAAAGCCAAACCCTAATGCAGTTTACTCAGCGCAGCTTACTTGACTGCAGGTGAGGATATATGACAAATATTAGTTTTCACATTCTAATGTTATCATAGCCCTTAGAGCTTTAGATCACCCCAGGTAACAGTAACATAATTCTTGTTTTTCCTATCACCAGTGTGTACCATTTCTTTAAATTTGTATGTAAGTGTCATTGTAATCTATTTACTTAGATGACCTTTAGTTTGGGCCTCAGTTGACTCTTCAGGACTATGATCCTGTTATTTTTTATCTAAAAAATAAAAATGACAAATATTTCAACCAATAAAAAGGATTTTGGTTTGGATATTCAACCTGMAGCAGGTAAGTTTTTTCTCCTGTGCAGTTTCTCACAGCAAAAGCACGGAAAGGAATAAAGGCACCGATTGCTAAAATGACTCAAAAGCAAACGAATACATTGCCATACTTATCTTTCAACTTCTTGTGTCCACTCTACCAGGAAAAGCAGTGAAAAATTAAGAGGAAAAAGAAGAATGTTCTTTTTTTTTAGAGGAAATTTAAAATGAATTGGGAGGTCACTCAGGTGGAGATTCACTAAAAGGTTGTTTTACATAGAAGAGATGGAAGAAGTAAAGCTGTGTTACCAAAAGGTAACAGAGGATGGAAAATAGTTTCTGCAAGAGTACAGAGAATGGAAAAATAATAATAAAGTGCATGTAGGGGTGGTCTAAATTTAAATTTTAAATTAGTCACCTAAAAGTAGCCTAAGCTAATATGTYTAGATTCCTTCTACAGCCAATGGGTAGAAAGAAGTGCTCCAGAGAGTAATTTGTTCCATTTGTGTTTGACACCTCAATAGGTGGAATAAATAGAAAGGGACAAACTCCTTTAGAAAGTGCGTGCTTTTCTCTGTTGTTGACAGAGGGAGCCTAGAGGACAATGGTAAGGCAAAATAGATCTTACTAGAATTTGAGAAATATTCAGGAGGTTTTAAATTTAACATTTTAAATTGAATGCTAAAACACATGAGAATTCCTTCTTATAGCATTCTTTGAAAGTGTGAGAATGCTACCATTATATATACAATAAATGTGTTCCTATTGATTCCAATATAAAGTTGAGAATAGCAAATGTAAGCCAATTGACTGAGATAGAAAGGAGACAGGACTCTATTTAGAAGTTGCTGCTGTTATTACAGCTTACAAGATTTAAAGCTGTTCTTCATCTATGTAGTCTAACAGAATGAAAATAAAAAAGTATTGTTCTTTTCTGGTTTATGAGTTTGAATTCTGGAATCTGATCCTAGGTCTACTGAAGTCATTGGAAAAAACATCCTTTCTTCAAAGAATGAATGTGTCGTGGTTTAATCCAGCAGGCAGCTAAACACCACAGCTGTTTGGTCACTYCCCCGCAGTGGGGTGAAGGAGAGAGTTGGAAAAAAGGTAAAACTCATGGGTTGATATAAAGACAATTTAATAGGACAGAAAAGGAAGGGAAAATAATAATAATGATAAAAGAATATACAAAAGAAATGATACACAATGCAATTGCTTACCACCTGCTGACAGATGCCCAGCCAGTTCCAAAACAGCGGCTGTGCCCTCCAGACCAATTTCCCAGTTTTTTGTTCAGYGTGACATCATATGGTATGGAATATCCCTTTCRCCAGTTTGGGTCAGCTGTCCTGGCTGTGTCCCCTCCCAGCTTCTTGTGCACCCGCAGCCTCCTCGCTGGCAGGGCAGTATGAGGAGCTGAAAAGTCCTTGAGTTAGTGTAAGCACTGCTCAGCMACAACTGAAACATCGGTGTGTTAGCAATGTTATTCTTATCCTAAATCCAAAACACAGCACTATGCCAGCTACTAGGAAGAAAATTAACTCTATCCCAGCTGAAACAAGGATAGCATGACTGCATGTTCTGCAGCAATAAAAACCATTAAGTCCTAATATGAGCTTGTCTTTGTAAGTGAACTAGTGTTATCACCTCTGCTGGATGAACAACAGTCAAACTTCTAATTGACCTCCAARTATAAATGCTTTTTACAAAAGAGGAAATTAAATGTGGCTTTTTCACAACTGMAAATATTTCCTCTATATCATGAATGACTGGGGAAGTTTACAGTGTAAATTTAGAAATAAATGTTATCAATGTATTAAGAAATGGAGCATTTGAGTGACTGAGGTTGTGAGTTCAGCAATTTTCATGAATGTTTTCTTGAATTTCTATACACATTCATACATGTTTATGTACATGTCACTATTATGGGGTTTTTGTGATTTTTTTTTTTCTCTAAAATATTCCTGTTATCAAAAAATCTGGACTTAATTCAGCTTTAAGTCTGCCATTGCTTAAGTAACATGGCGGTAGTATTAAGTGTGTATAGGTAGAACTAGAACTTTTCGCAACATATAAATAGTTCCTTAGCTATTAATAAAAAATGTGAAAGGTTTGAATGAAAAACCAGGTCTTTCTTCCAAGAGGGGTTAAAGTCACCCTTTTTAATGTCAGCTGTAGATTGACTCCAGTATTATTATAGCATAGAAATACATTATACAGAATTTTCTGTCAACTCTCAGGGTTTTGGTACTCCCGTTGTTGCAGAAATTAGCTTTGGAAAACTTTTGGTATAGTGATACTTAAATATCTGTGCAATTTTGTCTATAGCAAATTACTATACACATACAAGCTAGCCTTTCCTCTACTGCAGTCTTATAATTGTTAATCTATATTATTAGACAATGTTGTCCCTAACAGATTATAATTATTCAATCAACAATCAAGTTGGATGTCTTTTTTATACTAACAATATCTCAGAAAAAACAGAATATATCTTTCCCTTCGGTGCTCTTGAAAACATAAAATGGTCATAAGACTATTGGTCTTTAAGATAAATTTGTGGCTAAGGCATTTGATACTAATGAATTCTCACAGATTTCTCAGGTGATACTTCCTTTCTACAGAATTTATTCAGTTCTGTGGTAAACTGTCTTATTTTCTTTTTTTTTAGACACCAAAATAAATACTAAATAGTTCTCTGTCAGCTGCCTTTATGATTGCTGAGATTTTGTGAATGGTCCAAAGAGAAAAGACTCACAGGTAATTAGAGATGCTAATGTGATGATAGCCATGCTCATGTAGCTATCAAAGCAAAGCAGTAGCAATTTCCTAAGCAATACAGGTCACATATCAAATAGGTATTATTATTATTATTATTATTATTATTATTATTATTATTATTATGGCATTTAAATAATCTTATCCAAAGTTCTTCAAAGTATTCTACTGTCAGATATTAAAGTAAGTGACAACAAACAGCTGATGTGAACAGTTCTGTACAACTGGGAAGGCTGCTAATCTTGGTTAGCAATCACTTATGGAGCTCACAGGAAAGACTTAAGTGGAATAAATAATTTTGTATGATGTGACAGAAATACGAGAGATTAAGACATCTTTATAGGCATAGAAAGACCATCAAGCTGCGTAAGATGTTTTCTGAATCCTGCARCAATGTCATGGACTGTCAAGAAATCTATGGCAGAACAACTGTTGGCCTTTTGAATGAGGTGTTTCATGTCACTTCTTAGTGTCAACTTATGAGACAATATCAGAAACTAAATACTCAGAAAAAGGACTGTATGGAAGAGGCTGTCAATAAGGCGTCAATGAAAATACAGTTCTAGCTGTTTCAACACATATGGAAGGCCAAAGATGAACACATATTACAGCATGTATAACCAAGGAGCTAACTGAAGTAGTTATGTGACTATATATTTGGAACAACAGAAACACAAAGGCACTAAATGTGGATGTGGGGATAAAGTTCTTTAAAAACTGAGTACAACATGGGATTGGCCCATTAAACAGTGAAAATAAAGATATCAACAGCTACATACAGGACCCAATGAGAAGGAGCATTGAAAAATCCAAGTCGTAAACAGTACAATACGCTCTACTTATTATGGCTGTTCCTACACAACATTATTTACACAATTTTTGGACTCATTTTTCRGAGGATCATAAGAGGACATTTAAAGAACGGTATAGAAGGCCTCAATCAATTTTTAACTGTTTGTTGKTTTTTTTTTCCATCGATATTAAAGATACATACACTATCTTCTGCTATTCATTGTCAAAATAATTGAAGGTTCAGTTCCACCCCTGTGGGATGTTTTCATGAGCTATTGTTATGCCTAATCTCACAATAAAGATTCTGAAGACATATAGGCTTTTAGCTAAACCCTTCTACATTAGTCATGACAATTTAAGAATTTTAAATGCTACAGGGAGCTGATTTGGTTCCTTTTTTTCACTGGAATACTTCAAGTTATCACTCAAATTTGCTGCTTCCCCATAGTTATTGGTTCTGATGGATGAACTGCCCAGTCAATTGTGATAGAATTCTTCACTAAATTTTATAGTTCATCAAAATGAGGTCAAACTGTGTTTCCATGCAATCTAATAGAAGAAACACAGCAAGTAGAATGGATTTCTTTGAGATCAACAGAAAGAAAATCTGCACAATACATTGAACTATGTCATGATCATTAAACTCTGAGATCACAGTGCCACAAACCTGTTCTATCTGAAGAAAACTGAAATCAGACTGAGCTTGAACCTAATTTAAAATGAGTGCAAGAATGAACACAGGTGAAATAAAGTTACTGTCCAGTTATATAATCTGTTTTAATTACTACTAAATAACAGGACAGTAACAAGATCTAAAATCTTAAGGGATATCTATACACAATTCCCTGGCATTTTGAATAGATGTCAAACCATTTCTGTGTTGTATTTTGTTGTTTGAGGGGGGGAGGGAACCAATATATGTGTAAAAGAAACTAGTAATTTGACTTCAGTTACCACTCTATCAGTACTATTGCAATACAGTAGTCATCCACACAGTTTTGTTATGTTTCTAAATCATTTATACGTTCATATGAGCATCAGGTAACATCTTACATTATGAATATACGATGTAGCAAAGCCATTTTTCCTTGCCAGTAAAAATCTGCTGGTTTACTTATACTATTTATTTATTTAACATACAGCATTTWAAAAAAAATCTTTTGTATAGTGTTATACATTCTGTCCCAGAAAGTTCTTTGTTAAAATTTAGATATGACACAATTTTGTCAGGATACACAGTCATGATATCATAATCTGAGCAGTTCTTACTAGAAATATTTTGAATGAGTATGGTCATTTTCACATGGAGTTAGAGGTCCACTGTATGTGAAGGAGATCATGGAGTGGAGTTCATGACAGTAAGTAAGAGTTTGTGTATCTGTCTGGAACTTATGATTAATCTAAAAAAGCAGAAAATAATTACTGKATTTTTTGTATTTATGCTTCTCTTAACACTCTTCAAAGTATATCTTCTCCTCATCCAGAGGCAGAGGGGGAATCAGGAAAGAGAGTGCTATCGGAAAAGAGAAAACAAAGTAATGGATGTCAGGAGTTGGGAAAATCTGAAGTCAACTTCCACTTGCCTTATACACAGAATATGTTACCCTCACATTGCTCAAATCATGTGTTTTACAGAAACAGACTTTTTAGATGTGAAAATACAGTATGAACACAGATAGGAATTCAGGAATAACAGCTCTGCATGCTATGTCATAAGATCTTGTACAAATCACAATTTTTCAAGCACTATTATTTATAATACCAGCAGTAAAAATATCCTGCAAAACCTGCTAGGAACACTAAGAGCATAAGCAAGACCACTGATTCCTGTTAAAGAACACTGCCTACTGTAGTACTAACAGTTTCAGTGTTTTCTTTCATGGTTTTGCTTTCTTTTTTTTTTTTTTTTAATTTAAAATTTTATGTAACTTAAAGCCATTCCAGTGCATTACATATTTTTACCTTGGCATGAAGCACATGCTGGCACAGAAGCATGCATAGACATATGAGGTGATATTTATGTGCTTGCTTTACATAATGGTTAAAGACAATGAGGTGTTACATTCATGTTTTGTACAGGAATACTTATCCAATATCTCTGCACAGACACAGACAATATCCATAAATCAACAGATGGGCCCAAGGAATGCTAACATTTTCAAACATTTAGTCACAGGCATATATTTTAGAGGACATACTTGGCCAAAGCATGGATTCACTTTTCAGATCCATTTTACATCTGGAGTTTATTTTGAAGTCAGTGAGATCTGCAAGAACTTAAAATGACTAAAAATAAAGTCAAATATTTTTAAAAAAATTATTTTAAATTATTAAAAATTTTATGTATGTGTGCATGATGTACGTATTTGGATGGAAACTGAACTTCTGCACAGGTTTACAGCATAGCCAGAAGGATCTAAAGTTTACAAAAGGAAATGGCAAAATTATGAAATGCAACACTCTGTTACTCAGCAAAATGAATAGTTAGTAAAGTGAAAGATCAAAATGGGGAATGTTAMCTTCTGCTGTAAATTCCTTGAAATGATGGAGAAAGATTAGAACCAAATTTATGACATCATGGAGAAATGATCTGGTCACTGCACTTCTCTGTATGAAGTTTATGCGCTGTATCCTTTTGCTTGAGAAGAAAGTCTATTCAGGTCCTGCACATCCAGTGCTTTGTTTGTTAAGTGGGGCAAAATAATTTTAGACGTCAAGAAACATTGTTTTTTTGATTGTTTGGTTGTGGTTTTTTTTCCCACTGACTTGTGGGTTTTTTTCAGTTTATTCTGTGAGTTTTTCTTCACTTCTCCACTCTTTAAAGTTTCTCCATCATGAGACATAAATTTTCATGTTTCTTTTATATCTCTGTTCAGGATCACTCCTTCTTGAAAAATATTATTGTAATTCTGTTTAAACAGGCTGATGGTCATCTTCCTCTTAAACATTGTCAGTTTGGGACAAATGCCTGCTGAGCCAGTTTTATGTATTCGATGTACACAGACACACTATTTGCACTCATGTTCTCACATTAGGGGGTTTGCCCAGGGCACTTGGTGCAGGCACCTCACTTAGGGTCAGCAGAATAAATCCCAGGTGAGACGTCTACATGAGAAATTGAAGACCTTATTTTTAAAAGTTTATTAAGTGGTTGAAGAATAGCTGCCTGGTATCATATTACTTAAGGGGGAGACCAGCGACACAGAACTTCAGAGAGCCTGGACTAAGTGGGTGTTCAATGATGGCCAGAGAAGGTGAAGGAACTGGGAGTCTTTCACAGGCGTGGAAGCAGCCAGGGGGGACTTTCATTCTCCAGTGCCATGAACATGTGGAGCTCCAAGAAAAACATCTCTTTGCTACAGAATTAGCACACTGTGTCCTGGTAACTGTGGTTTCTCTGTCTTTTTACTGTATCCACATGTGAGAGTTGAAAACAAAAAGGCAGAAGAGAACATAGCCACCTGAACAGATCATACGCCTTCTTGGGCACTAGGATGATTATTTCTAGTGCAGAGACCTACACAATGAACTTTAGCATCCAGCATTTTTCCCTCTACCCTGTCAGTGATAGAATTAAGTCACCTGGCAGGAAAAAGCCCACTTTCAGTGAGAAACTCCTTAGTATTCTGTGCCATGTTAACCAAATCTTAAGAAATTAGTTACTGTTTCCTTATCTAAGGCAGAAGATCACAGACCAAAGGACTTTCATGTTGTGTTCCAAGTACTATTTGGGTATAAAAATATTATACTAATATTTAACTTTTCATTTTTAGAATTGTTTTAAGAGAAAAATAAAAATAAACTACTTATAAATGAAATTAGCAATGACAGTATATCAAAATATATTTGTGGGTAAATTTACTGTTCTGCAGAGCTGGAGGTCATTGAGTTTTACAGGACTGCTAATAATCCTGATGGGATAAATCCAGTACACCACAGTAATATCACAGAAGTATAAAAAATACCAAATTTGCACTTAAAACATATCTGTGGATTTCTTTATCTCTTTCTTCTATGTCTGTCTGTCTGTCTATCTATATGTCTATCAATCGATCAGTCAATCAATCAATCACAGAATGTAGAATTTGTACAAAGAAATACAGGAATTTAGATGAGGCTACCTCAGGCTCAGAAAAGATCATTCTGATCTTTGTCCAACAGCAACTGTGGTTAAAACTTCTTCTAAAGCATGAAGCTTCTAATTGTTATTAATCTATTCATTTTCTTCCTCCCTTTCCTTTTTTTACCTTTTTTTGCTATATGAATGAAAACATTTTAAACAAATATGTTTATATTAGTGTGGACTGCTTAGTTTGCTTTAATACTGCAGAGATAAAGTATCCATTAGTACTGAGATATTTTTAGTTTTGAAAAGAAATGACCATTAATTTGTATTAATCCATTAACTGGAGAGAAAAATACAAAAATGAAAGTTTTTTTTTTCCCCACAAATTAAGCTGTGCTGTAATCGTATGATATTATGAAGAATCTGATTTCCTTTAGATGATATTTTCAATGAACAGTAATCACAAATTGTCTGTGGGCATTCCACCTGACAGCTGACTCTACACCTCAGCATGTTTGCTTTGAAGAAATACTGCAACAGCCTTCATTTTTTAACTTTTCATTAGCTTGTTGCAAAAGATAAGGTGACATAGATGTATCTCTCTAGTCAGAATTTTCCCCCTTTATTTCTGAGCCTCTTCTGGATTTCTCTAGGTCACCATAATTTTTCATTTTCTCTATGTCTCTTTTCTCCTCTCACCTTTCAGTAAAACCTTGCTGATCCTTGCCCTCAGAGTCACTGTTTCTTCGCCCAGACTTGCAAAAAGAAAAAAAGAAAAAAGAGATAAGAAAGAGAGGGTGCTATCTGCTTCTGCAAATAAAGTACTAGCTTACMTGAAGAGTTAACTCTGTGGGCCAAGAGACATTTTTTATCAGGGAATACTGTGCAAAATATGAGCATTATAATACACTGTGATTTGCTAAAGCATGTCTATGTTTCAAATCATATGTATGTAACACATTTCCTGTTTCTGCAGAGGAGTTGTACATGTGCATATGTTTACATTAAAAATAAGAGCCTGTTTCATTTGTCAGTAGTTAGGAGTGTCAGAACATCTTATATTATTTATCCTATCACTACTAACTGAGTTCCACAACAGATGGAGAGGCAATCCTACACAAATGGCATTTTTACTGGGCAAAACTAGCAGACTTTTCAGTAGATTGATGTATTAGATGTATTGGAAGAGACATTTTAAAAAGTCACTTAAAATAGCCTTTTCTCTGCAAGTCTTATGCATAGAATAAATTAATGTCCTACCCCAGAGAAATAAGAAGAGATAGTATACATAAAGGAATCTATTGAGTAAAAAAGGTTTGCAGACAAAGGTGAAATATATTCTTTTTAAATATAATATTAAGAGTCCTCTATAGCTCTCAAGATAAGATTTTGATGTGAATAGGGACCTCTGAGATCCTATTAGGAAAAAAATTACTCCTCAGAACAGTATCTTTGTCCATAGATTTAAGTTCCTACTTATGGAAAAAGTATTCTTCTAGTAATATTAGGGCTTTTTTTTTTTTTTTTTTTTTTTTTTTTTTTTTTTTTTTNAATGATTGCCAGGAAGTAATGTTTTTAGCCTTGCTTTTAGTAGGGATATTACAAAATAGCTCATTAAGAGAAAATAAACTAGGACAGATTATGGGTTAATTCAATTTCTGTTAAATGTAAAGGTAAATTTATTCTATAAATAACTGCTTTGGTATTAAGAGATAAGCTTAAAAACTAAAGGAACAAAAGGAAAAAATTGTCTAAAAAGCTCAAAAAATTCACTGAATCTCTTCAGCTTAGAGCAAATGCCTGAAGCTAAATTTTCTAGTTTTGTATGATGATAACATGTAAAGCCTTAATGACCCAGTCACAAAATTTATATTTTTTTCTTATGGTGTATAGCTGTGCAATTTCACAGTGAGCTCCAAGAAACATTCTACAACATAACTGGAGCTTAATGAAACATAGAGGATTTTACTTTATGGCAAGTGTCAACTACTGAAGGCTTTGCCACCTCTTGCAGTGGTTTCACTGCAAGACATTCTAGGAAAGAGTAATCCTTATGCTCAAGCACCTGAGGGATCCTTCTTTGAGGCATATCTGGCCAAGGTCAGAAGAAAATGCTCCAGTAAGTCTGACTTCATATTTATATCCAGGTGAAACATAGCATGTTTAACCATTTCTCACACCTTTGCTTTTATTCACCACAAAATTAAAAATCCATGTGGGCTTGAATTTTTAAAACACAAAAGCTGAACTCCACATCAAGTAATTCATATGCTTACATCTTAATACATATGACCAATTAATGTCTGCCTTTGATATGTGGAAGCCTATGTCTGTGTTAAAGAGTGTTTCCTAATGCAATATTTCCCTTTTTAAAATTTTAATTGCAAATAATTTACAATTATTCTCTGGAAATACCAGAGAAAGGTTCAGAAATAGTGAGGAAGATTTAATAAGGGACATCATTGTGCTTTGATATGCCTGTATCCTTCACAATTGCTGGCAAAGATAAGACTGAAGTACTACATGCACTATAGGCACTGATAATGAACAATTTATAAGCAGACTTCTTTTCTTCCTTCCACTTATCTCCTCCACACCAGTGCACGCTGCCTTGGTAAGCAGGACGCAAGCTATTAAGGACATGGCAACTAGCATAAATTGCAAGACCTGTGAACGTTTTCCTCATCCCAGCTAATGGYACATGCCTTGCCTGTATTTTAACTCCATGTCATGGACCTACGAGCATGCATATACTCATCCTCCAGTGCCACTGCCCTCCCTGTGGGCCTGAGAACAGACTGAAAGGGTGCCAGGTCTGGAAGGGACAGAGGAGGGACAGAGCTCAGTGAGCWCAGAATTTAAATACAATATAGTGACACCATTACTATGTCACCACACTGACAATATGATAGTCAACAACAGTGACTGCAAAGACACTTGATGTACTTATTTCTTCAGTTGTGCTATCAAGACCCACCTTTTCAAACTGTCAGGCAAATAACTCCTAAAAATGCCTAGAAGCACTCCAGATAGGTACCCATAAAAACAAGAGCCAACTAAGATTTAGAATCATAGAATCATAGAATCATATAATAGTATGGGTTGGAAGGGACCTTCAAAGGTCATCTAGTCCTACCTCCCTGCTGTGGGCAGGGACATCTTCAACTGGATCAGCTTGCTCAGAGCCCCATCCAGCCTGACCTTGAATGTTCCCAGGGATGGGGCATCTACCACCTCTCTGGGCAACCTGTTCCTGTGGTTCACCACCCTCACTGTAAAAAATTTCTTCCTTATATCTAGTCTAAATCTACCCTCTTTTAGTTTAAAACCATTCCCCCTTGTCCTGTCACAACAGGCYCTGCTAAAAAGTCTGTCCCCATCTTTCTCATAAGCCCCCGTTAAGTACTGACAGGCCACAATAAGGTCTCCCCAAAGCCTTCTCTTCTCCAGGCTGAATAACCCCAATTCTCTCAATCTTTCTTCATAGGAGAGGCATTCYATCCCCCTGATCATTTTTGTGGCCCTTCTCTGGACCCGCTCCAACAGGTCCATGTCTTTCTTGTGCTGAGGGCTCCAGAGCTGGACGCAATCCTCCAGGTGGGGTCTCACCAGAGCAGAGTAGAGGGGCAGAATCACCTCCCTTGACCTGCTGGCCACAAAGCCTARATTTTCATGGAGTGTTTGAAACCTAATGTGCCTGGGGACTTCTGAAAATATTATGATGTGCATCATGGGGATTTCCCCATCTAGATATTTTTTGAAAATCCATATTTAAATCAATTCCAAGGAACCGTTTGAAAGTTCCTAGTATAACAGTRACTTGAGCTTGGATAAATAGAAACACTAATCTTCGGAGCATCCTCCGTTACCGTTCAGGAGGCAAATGCCAGGGCTATGAGTTATGCAGAGTTGTGACATAAGAACAGACCAGTGCCATTCCAGGGCATTATGCAAAAGGTTGTTGAAGGCAGAATCAGGGCCTGTGACAGGCAAATGGAAAAAATAAATGCATATTTTGGAGTAAGGAAAAAACCTCAGAGGATAAATCTAGAACAAGAACAGCCATCAGTGTTTCCTTTTGCAACACTGTGAGACTGTGAAAGTAAGATAAACCAAGATAATATTTTTCACTATCATCTATCCAATTCAGATTTAACATGCATTTATTTCAAAACCTAATTTGCAGCCCAAAACACTCACTTTTGTTTTTCAGAACTCATATGACAGGGATATGGAATGTGTAGCTGAAGAAAACCTCTGGCAATAACCACTTTAGCAAACATGAGCTGCCCAGAAATCCTGCAAATGGTATGCAGAGCGGTAGACCTGGATAGACAGTTGGCATCAGCAGTGCACCTTTTATATGGAACTGCATTTCCCACAAAAATATTTTTCGTGATTTATGCATTCTCCTTTTAAATGCACAAATGGTTTGGGAAATGAACCATGTGACTAGCAGAAATAGAAATCCTTTTTAAATCCTTGCAAAGACAARACAGAAGGCCCAGAAGGTGAAGAAGAAGGCAGCTTTCTATGCTTCACTGCCTCACACCTGGCTATGAGAGAAATCAAACAGATTAGAGGTTTCAAAAAAAAACAACTTTGGGACTTCAAAATTGGGACTTCCAAATCTCTGGTAAGTCTGTATTGATTAGGGACAAATACCTTGTTAAATCAAAGGACCAATTCTCCCAAAATGTAAAAGTTAAAATATTTAATTTTCTCAGAGCTGCTTCTGTTTCTCTATAACCATGCCATTCTTTTTGTATCTCATAAATTAAGGTATTCAGACTTTATTATGTGTAGCTAGTGTTGGACACCCATTATTTTAAAAAAAMCAAAGAGACTGCATAAGCTATTTGTCTGCTTACTTAGTGATCTTTGTACTTCACTAATGCACTAGATTTTCATTCTTTCAGTCTGCTTTGACAATTTACCGTGATCATGAGCAATAGTCAATAACTTGTAGACTTAATATTAAGTTTTCTATTTTTGCTTGCCTTTCTCTCCATTCATATTGTATCTGATTAGTTTTCCTTCTCATCTAACTTTTTCGCTCACCTTTTGTATTATTTTCTTTCTATTAGCCTCTGCTGGTCCACATTTTTTCTGTCCACCCCCATGCCTCCTGTCCTCTCTTTCTCTTCAACATATTTTCTATGTTTTTATTAGAACTAAGCTATGCTTTTACTTTTTTGTAGTCAAGAGTAAATTCCCCCCAAATAGTGTGATGTTTAGACAACTACTGAAGGTAGCTCCAATTCAATAAACAACTATAGATTGAAAGAACAATAGAAGGGGATTGTGATTAGTTGAAAGGTAACATTCCAATTTCCTAAATGAAAAATTTTTATTTTGCTTCAAAGGTGCTCCATATGAACTAAATCTTAAGGAGTGTGAGTGTAAACAGAAGTGACATTTCAGTGGAAAATGTTTTGTCTTCTAAATAGCAATAACAATGATGATAATGAAATAAATTTGTAATTGTTATACAATTTTAAAAGAAAATATGAGGATTCAATGTAACATCTTAACAGTTAATATTTTTGTTCTAAAATTTTAGCATTTTACTTTTGCCAAGAAACATGTTTTGCTTTCAGTTCAGTAAATAATATGTTCTAAAATATGTATTACCTGTTTTCCAGTCTTAAAAGTACCCCTGGTAGTGCTAGCTCTGGTTGTATGATTGAATCTCAGAGGAGATGAGGTTTGTTTAGTTAATACATGACACCTTGAAAAAGATTGGTTTTGTTTGGAAATTAATTCTTCAGACAACAAGAAGGCACGCTATCTTCCTCCATACTTTCCCTCTCTTGTGGGTAAAAACTCAAGAAGAAAAGTAACAGGAAAGTATTAACAGACATACACTATGGTAGGTCATAAGGAAACAAAATGAAAACTCCTCTGCCCGAAATATAAATTGCTACTCATCTGAGCTTGGAAGTACTAGTACGAACATTTTTGCCATTTAGCTAATGAACCGGAGAAAAAGAAATCCCTAAGGAGTGAGAAGCCACATAAACAGGCTGTGAAAGAAGATAATCACAATCAAAGGCACCTAGACCCCAGTGATCTCAGAGAATAGAAAGTTTACGCRTTTCCTCCACTGGTTTATTTGAAGAGCTTCTTTGTAAAATGAGGTCCATACTGCAATGGCAAATGCTCCAGCATTCTCCATAGTAGACTGAGAAAGATGTAATGAGGATTGCCTACAAGAAAGTAGTGTCACTGAACAGCTATGGAAGAGGAGCGCTCACCCCAAACACCCTTGGCCCCCTTGACTTGGAGTCTATTCCAAGAGCTCCAAAACTCTACTTTTTAGATATGGAGCTTGTGAAGTTGGAAGCAGTCTTCAAGGCAACTATTTATGTAACTCTGATCCTCATTACCTGTACAACTTGTGGGCAAAACCACCAAAGGTTTGATTGTCAGGGAATGACACCTTGAAACAAAAATCCCTTAGAACAATATGCAATGGAAGGTTCGAGCATAGATCCAAGGCAACATGCAGAGGTAACACAAATGCTGGTGCAACTTACAGTTAATTATTATTTAGGAATTATTTGAGTTCTGGGGTGAAAACTGGAATGTTAGACTAAGCATTGTTTACTTTTCTGTAATGGATATGGAATCAGATTAAACCAAGTTTAATAAGTAGCCTGCAACAAGTTCATTTCAGGAAATTATCCTAATGGTAAATTCTCCTGTGGCATGTAAGTATTCTGACATTCTTCATAGCAGAAAAATTACTTCCAGCATTGCTACAGGCCTTCCTCTAGGTGTTCAGTTCCTCCATTTGTTCCATGGGGAGAGAGATATTTCTCTCCTTTGTAAAGCATGTCAATATATTTGATTCAAGTTTATAAATGGAATTCTGCTTATTCCCTTAGCTCCTCTTTTGGACTCTAATCTATTTTTATTCCAAACAAACATTTCTACCAAAATTTTGTCATTGTACTGATATGCATTATTTCAGCAGTTCTTCTACTTTTATGAGCCTGAAATAAGGGACACAAAAGTTCCAATGATAGCCAAAGGTCACCAGTGTGGACCTAGCCAGCGTGCTCTGGAAGGGTGTAGCCCTTAGCAAATGGATGTAAATCAAAAAAGGCCATGTGGCTTCAGGGTCAGGATTGCTCCCTGACCTTCCTTCTTTTACCAGTACGGACATAATGACGCATAGCTCAAACTCCTGTGGTAGTTCAGTACCTATACACTAGGGCATACTCAGTATTTACCTCTATAATCATGACTGCTTTGGGGATTTTTTTATTATATCTGTTATACTGAAAAAATAAAGTTTTTGGATAATCTGAAACAATTCTCTCCGGTGCTTTTTTACTTTCTTATTTATTTTGTTTGAAAAATGGAAAAGTTACAGAAACATACTAGGTAAAAATCATATACTTAATTGCACACTAAAATATTTTTTTGGTCTATTTCACTTAGTCATTTATGAAATTTAAAAAAAAAAAAGGATTAAAGACAAATCAGAAAATTTTTTATATGTTTGTAAAAAGTGGAGCTCAGGCCCTCAACCCATTTCAATCAAAGTTTTGGAAATGAAAGTGTCCTTTAACTACAATAAATACTATAGTGTGATGGCCACTCAAGCCACAAAAAAAAATTTCTGTTAAAACATTTTTGGCTGGGGTTATTCAACTTCTGATTTCACAAGGTCATCAACAATCTACCCTCCTCTCCAATTTTCTATAATAAACTATTCCCTGAAAAGAAGTTACTCAGCTCTCATCACAGTAGTTAGTAGCAGTCACACCAAGTTACACATTGGCAAATCAGGGTGAGTGTAAGTAGCATAATTTATATGTTGAGAGGATGAAACAAAGCAATTTCTCTCCTGTATGTGCAATTCACAGCATCTCTTTGAATGCTTTTAAATAAATGTCAAGTTGCAAAAACTGCCTGTGAGCTCACTTCCAACCAAATAGCTGTYAATGGAAGACCTAAAGTAAGGGAGCATTTCTATGTTTTTTGCCTTCCAACTTTTTCCCCAATTTAGACAACAGTCATCTGGAAACTAGACATGTTTACTTTGCTGGAAACACAGAAATATAGTCCAAGAATTTGGCCTGATGGTTTATTTTTTCAGGAATGTATATTTCATATTTAAAAGGTTGTAYCTCACTCAACTCTCTCCATCTAAACATCAGAAATAAGACTTAATAGAGATATCTGTGTTCTCTCTAGAGTCAGGGGAACCAGACAGTGGTTGTGTCCAGCCGACAATGGCACACATACTGACAGTGAACACTAAACCTTCTGGCCACCTGGCATCTGTTGCATGCCCTGGGCATGGCATGAGAATATAGGACTCTTTGAAAGCACAAGATTCTGTAAAAAGGATGGGAATTTAACCATACCTGTAATAAACTGCCTTCTGAAAACACCTGGCTTTTTCCTCAGAGATGGCTAGTAGGTTTGATTCAGCAGAGGTTCTGGCARCGATCAAAGGCACAAGTAGTATCTAGATTCTAGTAGATGCCAGAATCAACCCAAAGTTGGGTTTGAGATGTAGCAACCCACCTGTACAAGCACCTCTCCCCCTAGCAACTCTAGAAATATTTCAGGAGATTAAGTCAGATTACATGTGTGATTAAAGTGCCATGGAATAAGCCTCATCCTAAATGGTAACAATTTAGTAAAAATGTAGGTGGTTTCACATACGCCTGTATTACTACGGGAGTTGAAAAAAATAAAGAAGAGGAGGGAATGTTCTATTGGCAATGGCAAAGTATATAAATTAAATTTAAAATTTTCTTATATTTAACTGTAAAGATATAATGTAAATGGCATAGGTTGGAATCAAAATACAATTTCCTGTCACTGAGGATGGAACATCTGTGAAACATCAATAGAAGGGCAATTCATATTATTGCAATGTAGAACTCTAGTCACTTCAGTGCTTTTGCTATTGAATAATTGTCATATCCAAAATGTCACCTTGCCTTTATTATTATTGGTCTCTGTACTTTGTCTATACTGAGGTTGTTAGTTCAGTGCAAGAGAGCAAAGAATATCACATGTGCTTCTACTGTAAATATTGTACATAACTTATTTCTCTTCTCTGGAGACTTTGCCTCTGTTGAAAAGCCACTGGAGCTGCACTACTTGGTCTGTGATTTCTACACAGCTATTTCATTAAAATACAAGTTTCGTTATACAACAGGGGTCCTATCTCTTAAAATACCATTTGAGCCTAAGAATTCTGGAAGCTTATCAGTGGACTATTGTCTTTAGCCAGCCATACACTGAGAGCCAAAACTAAGAAACTCTATGAACTTCCAAAGTTTATTGTTAATTTTTTGGGTGGAAGGGGATGGAGGTGATTCAAAGTATCCACTAAAAGAATTTAATGACATATTCAGAGTCCTTTTATTTTCTGACAGTATAAAAATAATGTTTCAATGAAAGCAATTCCTTCATATTGTCTACTGCAATCCATTCATTTTATATATATGTCCATTTTGTTTTGTAATTCTCAGCATGGGCTCTACGGGCTGTACCTTACTTGAATTTATAACTATTGAATGATACATTACATATATCCATTTTCTCCACACTTCTGGCATTGGCAGGATGATTAAAATTTTATTAGATAAAGCAGCAAAATATAATTTACTTTCTGTTGTTTTTCTGGCCATATAAAACTAGGCTGCTGATTGATAGGAGAATGAGACTAGGCAAAATATTAAGYAGTCCGTTAACTTTGATTTATTAATAAGCATTCACTGAAGAGACTTTTCTCCATTCAGAATTGGAATAGTGAGTTCCTATAAGATTAAAAGGCTTTTAAGGAGAAGAATTAAATATGATAAGAATCGTTTGGACAGACCCACTTGACTTTATAGATTTTTAAGATAATACCATTTTAGAAATGCTGTTTATTTTTTATAATGGGAGCCTCTGATTATTTAAAAAGAGATTTTGTAATTTTGACGTTTTGTTCCTGATGTACTCCTGCGTTTGGTTTTCCTGTAGATCACAATGTGACACCTATTTAAGTCAACCTTATTTTACATTCTTCCAACTGCTTTGTTCCTCTGGACTCAGGGGGAGGTTTGCTGTGGGTAGTCTGTAGTAACATGCATGGGCAGTCTTATGCTATATAATTTAAGTTGCCATCTGTTTAAAGAAAAACTTTTATGCACGTGTTTTCTTTTTTATTTTTTAAGAAAAAAATTCTTCACAGTGCACTGAATTTAAAAGAAAAAGACAGTCAGACAATACTAGAATTACAGCTGTGGTGACATTYGTCTATTTAATTATTCAGCAAATTTGGACATTCTTCTATTTATGGTTTTCCATGAACAAGGTATGAACCTTAATCATAGAATCACAGAATCACAGAATGGTTTGAATTGTAAGGGACTTTTGAAACCATCTAGTCGAACCCCCCTGCCATGGGCTGGGACATCTTTCACTAGATCAGTTTGCTCAAAGCCCCATCCCACCTGACCCTGAACACTTCCAATGATGGGATATCCACAACTTCTCTGGACAACCTGTTCCAGTGTCTCACCACCCTCATTGTAAAAAAATTCTTCCTTATGTCCAATCTAAACCTACTCTTTTTCAGTTTAAAACCATTGCGCCTTATCCTGCCTGTCACTACAAGCCCTGGTAAAGAGTCGTTCTTGAAGAGCTGTCTCTGAAAAATAGCCACGAGCAGGTTGAAAGCTTATGGGTAAGAATTAGAGACCGAGGCAACAAAGGGAATCTTGTGGTTGGTGTTTACTACAGGCTGTCTGATCAAGGGGAGCCTGTTGATGAAGTCTTACTCCATGTACAGGAGGCATCACACTCACAGGTTCTCATCCTGCTAGAGGACTTCAACCGCCCCTACATCTGCTGGAAAAGTACCATGGCGACTTCAACTGCCCCTACATCTGCTGGAAAAGTACCATGGCGAGCTGTAGGCAATGGAGGAGACTCCTGGAGTGTATTGAAGATAACTTCTTAAGCCAGGCAATAGACAGCCCTACCAGAGGGGATGTGATGGTCCTGATGGTCACCAACGCAAGTAAGCTAATCGGTGAAGTCAATATTGGAGGCAGCTTGGGTCGCAGTGATCATGCACTGTTGCAGTTCTCAGTCTTGAAGGATATGGGTCAGGTGAAGAGTAGTCAGGACYCTGAATATTAGGAAAGCAAACTTTCAGCTGTTCAAGGAATTAGTCAAAAAGGACCCCYTGGGAAACTGCCCTCAGGGACAAGGGAGCAGAACAGAGATGGCAGATCTTTAAGGACGCTTTCTATGGAGCACAAGGGTTCTCAGTCCTCAGGAGTAAGAAATCAGGAAAGGAAGGCAAAAGACCAGCATGGCTGAGTCGAGACCTGCTGGTCAAACTAAAGGGCAAGAAGGAAATGTACAGGCAGTGGAAGCAGGGACAGGTATCCTGGGAAGAGTATAGGGATGTTGAGTGGTTGTGTAGGGATGGGGTCAGGAAGAGCAAGGAGCAGACAGAGCTGAACTTGGCAAGAGATGCAAAGAATAAGAAGGGCTTCTACAGGTATGTCAGCCAGAAAAGGAAGGCAAAAGAAAGCGCACCGTCCTGATGAACATGACTGGCAAATTGGTAACAACGGATGAGGAGAAGGCTGAGGTACTCAACAACTTTTTTGCCTCAGTCTTCATTGGCAACCTCTCCTCCCAGACCTCTCGAGTGGATGGACCACAAGATAGGGACTGGGGGAGCAAAGTCTCTCCCACTGTAAGAGAAGATCAGGTTTGTGACTACCTGAGGAACCTGAACATACATAAGTCTATGGGACCTGACGAGATGCATCCCAGAGTCCTGAGGGAATTGGCTGATGTAGTTGTCAAGCCACTCTCCATGATATTTGAAAAGTCATGGCAGTCAGGTGAAGTCCCTGGTGACTGGAAAAAGGGAAACATTGCACCCATTTTTAAGGGTACAAAGGAGGACCCTGGGAACTACTGACCTGTCAGCCTCACCTGTTTGGCTGGGAAGATCATGGAAGAGATCCTCCTGGAAGCTATGCTAAGGCACATGGAGGACAGGGAGGTGATTCGAGACAGCCAGCATGGCTTTACCAAGAGCAAGTCCTGCCTGACCAACCTAGTGGCCTTCTATGATGGAGTGACTACGTCAATGGACAAAGGAAGAGCTACAGATGTTGTCTATCTGGACTTCTGTAAGGCCTTTCACATGGTCCCCCAGAACATCCTCTCTGTAAACTGGAGAGGTATGGATCTGATGGGCGGACTGTCTGGTGGATGAGGAATTGGTTGGATGGTCGCATCCACAGGGTAGTGGTCAGTGACTCAATGTCCAGATGGAGACCAGCCCTATATTGGGGCTAGAACCATTTAATATCTTCATCAATGACATAGACAATGGGATTGAGTGCCCCCTCAGCAAGTTTGCAGACAACACCAAACTGAGTGGTGCAGTTGACACACCTGAGAGACATGATGCCATCCAGAGGGACCTGGACAAGATTGAGAAGTGGGCCCGTGTAAACCTCATGAGGTTCAACAAGGGCAAGTGCAAGGTCCTGCACCTGGGTTGGGGCAACCTCCGGTATCAATACAGGCTGGGGGATGAAGGGATTGAAAGCAACCCTGCCGAGAAGGACTTGGGGGTACTGGTGGAYGAAAAGCTGGACATGAGCCAGTAATGTGTGGTCACAACCCAGAAGGCCAACTGTATCCTGGTCTGCATCAAAAGAAGCGTGGTCAGCAGGTCRAGGGAGGTGATTCTGGCCCTCTACTCCACTCTCGTGAGACCCCACCTGGAGGATTGCATCCAGCTCTGGAGCCCTCAGCACAAGAAAGACATGGACCTGTTGGAGCGGGTCCAGAGGAGGGCCACAAAAATGATCAGGGGGATGGAATGCCTCTCCTATGAAGAAAGATTGAGAGAATTGGGGTTATTCAGCCTGGAGAAGAGAAGGCTTTGGGGAGACCTTATTGTGGCCTGTCAGTACTTAACGGGGGCTTATGAGAAAGATGGGGACAGACTTTTTAGCAGGGCCTGTTGTGACAGGACAAGGGGGAATGGTTTTAAACTAAAAGAGGGTAGATTTAGACTAGATATAAGGAAGAAATTTTTTACAGTGAGGGTGGTGAACCACAGGAACAGGTTGCCCAGAGAGGTGGTAGATGCCCCATCCCTGGGAACATTCAAAGTCAGGCTGGATGGGGCWCTGAGCAAGCTGATCCAGTTGAAGATGTCCTTGCCCATGGCACGGGGGTAGGACTAGATGACCTTTGAAAGTCCCTTCCAACCCAAACTATTCTACAATTCTATGATATAAGCCCCCTTTACATATTGAAAGGCCACAATAAAGTCTCCCAGGAGACTTCTCAATAAAAAAAACTACAATTTTTTATTTTTCATATCTGAATGTAGTTTTCACCATTTTTCTAGGAGAACTGACAATGAAGGACAGACAGTCCTTCTGAGGACTGAGATTTTCCTGAATAGTTCTGGACAATTGTAGAGGAGACAGGGTCTGGTCTGTGATGATGTGAAACACCTGTGGTGGGTTGACCATGGCTGGCTGCCAGGTGCCCACCAAGCTGCCCTTTCGCTTGCCCTCCATCAAGAGGATAGGAGGAGAAAATATGACAAAGCAGTTCATCAGGCACAGTATGCACAATAAAGAGATAAGGACAGGGGGATAACTTACCAATCACATTTAGGACTGTTTAGGACTTCAGGTTGTTTTTGATCTAAATATGGTTTGGCTGGCATCTCTTCAATTCAGTAAAGATAAGAGAAGATGAAAAGAAAGGTTTTTGACTTGCGGTGGATATAAGTTTTCTATTAGATATTTAAAAATACTAAGCTTGTAGTTTCATTTGTATTATTTAATAATATATTAAACCCAGGTAACACCAAAGAAAGCATGCTGGAAATAAAAGCAGCATCAAAATCAATTTTCAACTGTGGCATAGGATAAGGATGTCTACTATTCTTGGGTATACAGTTAGGTTTTCAGCAAAAGCATGATCAACTAAGACGGCAAATGCTCCGACACAAGACTGTAATTTAGAATTTGAATGTCCAATGGGTCTTAAATACTATTACTTCAGAAAAAAAATAAATTCAATGGTTACAGCTGCACCTTCCAAAAAACTGTTTGGTCTTTGTTTAACTGCAGAGAYCCTTTAGACTCCTGTCCTCACAGTTATTTAGGAATCTATCCTTTATTTCAGCTGTTAGTCTTTTTTGCAGTAGCTCTGAACTGTATCATAAAGGTTGTACTATGCAACCTTTGKGCTAAACTGGGAAGTGCAGTGACATTGGATTAATAAATTATAAATAGATTAAAGATCTTCATAAAGCTAACACAGTGATGACTCTTGGGTATGTTTCTTAAGTCTTCAGTGCTGAGACCAGGGTAAATTGACAGCAGCAGATACAGAGATATAATAAGTGATACTCTTCCTATAGTAAGTGGTAACATTTGTACCAACTACTTTTGATTTGCATCTGCTATAGCTCTGATCTAATTTCTCTTATGAGTATATAGATCAATGATCCGTAGACATTTTCCTCCTCAGTCATTTTCTTTAAATGTCTGTGCTGSTGGTGTCACAGGCCATCTCCATGGAAACAATTGTGATACTAAAAACGGTGAGTTATGACATCACTAAGTGAATCAACCATGAGGAGGAATGCTTGTAAATAGAAAACAAACTTCTGTAAAACAATCTAGTAAATTATAGTGAGAAATGCATAATCTTGTCTATGTAGTAGATCTATGTAGTAATGTTCAAGGGCTTTTTTCTGTCAAGAAAGTTATATTTTTTTAAAGTTTGTTGGAATATGATGTCAGCTCTTTAAATTAAATCACTGTCAGTCTCTTTCAGCTGACAATGTGAGCGTATTTAAATAGCTTTATGGCTACAGTACCATATGTTGCAGTTAGTATGAAAATGCAAATTTCTCAGTAGAAAAAATTCTCTGTCTTAGTGTGAACAGAAATAGTGACTTCATTCCTGATATCATTGTCTCTATTGATGTAACTTCTGACATAATTAGATTATATGAAGTCTATAAATACATTCCCTTCTCACGTTGCATTTCTGGAAATTTGCTGTAAGGAATAAATATTTCAGTTCCTTTYGTTTGTACCTTTGCCATATAGCTTTCCTTTTTTGTTGTTGTTCACTGGCTTCTTCATCCCCCAACTTAGAAAAAGAATTACATCACTACAAATAAATTACTTTTCTCATACTCTTCTGAACATCAGCAGACTCTTTTATGGGCATTGCATGCATACTTTTACTCTTCGCCTAAATAACTAGAGCTTTCTTTAGAAATTGCCATTTTACCCTGTGGGCTTTTTAGAATTGGACATGTAGCAAAAATGCTCAGCACCTCAACAATCATGTCACACATTTATTACTGTCTTGCACACAGTAAGTCTTTTATCTGTTTGTACTTGATATATGAAAGCCTATCAGTTCCATTTGAAAGAGTAGCTTTTACTTTCAGTACCAAATAATGTAAAAATTCCTTGTATTTAATTATTTACCCATTTTTGTGCATAATAAAACTGGCAAAGGCTTTAYTTATTGCCTTGTGCTCTGCATGATAAAGGTGAGCCATATATGGTGAGGCTGTGCAATCTGAGTGCACAGCAGATCAGGAAAGCTATTGGACAGCATATTTCCTGAACATCCTCATAGTAACTCTATAAAGTGAAGCCAATTTCATGGGCATTGGGACAAAAGAAAATTCTCCTTCCTGGTCCAACTTTATCTTGGACCCTAAGGTTCATCCAGACCCAGTGTGATACAGCCAGGCTGCTGTGGCTCCCAAGTCCAGCCAACAGTGACGTGTGCTCCTGGTAGGTGCCCRTCCACCCACACACACGTGGTGCAAACATGGCCAGCCATAGAAACCAACATAAACAGAGAGCAGTGCCTTTACTGGCACCACATAAACATGGCCAACATAGACAGCACAGACCCGTTGCTCCTCTCTGGCTGATCAGGGTTTAGGTTCACTTAGTGAAGAACGCACACACCCTGAATCTTTTGCTTCTCAGACGCAGCCACATTCACAGAACCTGGTAACCTGGAATGTTACCACCTACTCCAAGTCCTTTCCTATCCCTGAGCAGATCCCCATCCCTTTACCTAGCCACTGGGTCAGACCTGGGGTCTTCCTGAGTGCATCCTCTGATGTGCTGGCTAATCCAGCTCGAAGTTTGATAGCAAAAAAGATGCATGCATGCAAGTGCACACACAACAGAAAGAGGTCACAGCACTTCACACAGAAAATTGTTAGGAATGGATTTTAATAGGAAAAGAAGACAGCCTGCGGTGGTCAGGTGCAGGGCTCAGCCAGGCAAAAGTGAATTGGTCCACACCTTCCTCTTGCTCAGCTGGCCCCTCTTATCCTCCTTCCCCTCCACTTCCCATTCTTGTTCTTCCTCTCCATCCACACTGAACCTTCCCTTCCTTCATCCTTGTCTCCTCCCAGGTAAAAAGTCCATCCCTAATTTAATAGTCACAGTTTTGCTGCATCCATACCCAAAACTGCTACTTCTGATATAGTTACCTAGGGTGTTCCAGCCTCATACGATGAGTGATACTAGCTAATCAAGCCATCCTTGCAAGTTATGGTTACCAAGGCCACACTGGCGTTGAAGGATTTCACTCCCCAAGAGGTCTCTAATTCTCTCAATTACCTGTGGGGTTTGGCTGTCTTTCACCTCACTCTCCCTTAACCATCTGTGAAATCCAACCATTTCTCATAGTGAGACCCATAGCAGCTTCTTACTCCTATGTCCGGCAGTTTCTCATGATCTGTTCACTTAGCTAAACCACAGGCTGGGGCTTAGTCATCTGCCTATGTACCTTAACAAATTGGATGTGGACTCTGCAGTGCTCTGCTCAATTTTAACTCTCTGAGAAACAGTTTTAGAAATTAATAAACATACAGATTTACRTCTCTTGATAAATAAATTGTCTTTTTACCACTTCACATTCAGATTCAAATCTGCATTTTTCTGGCATGCAGTGCTCTATTCAATCAGATATATTTTCATGGAAGAACTACAGTATTAATGCACTGTTAAGCAAAATTGCATAAAGTATTATTATAGATGCATATATAATTAATTTTCCACTGACATATAGAATTAATTTTCCACTGCCTTATAAATTATCTTTGATTAATGAATCTTCATCTTTGAATCTTATCTTTAATCACTACAAATGAGTGTATATATACATATATACACAAAGAATGGAGYCACATTCATTGGAATCAAATGATGTATGCCTATACACCCTGCTGGCAGTTTTTTTTATGTGAAATTATAGTAGACAAGGAAAGTTAGTTTCTGTTTGCGGTCAAGTCCAATAAGGCCTAAGACATTAAAAGTTCTGGGAAGGATTGAGGCAGAACTTTTAGACTGAGAATGATCTTAAGAGTTTGAGATTTATCATTTTGTAGACATTTTTCTAGAAGTAAACATCAATTCCTTGCTGTACAAGTGAACAAAGGATCCACAGGGATTAAACTTTTACTTTTCTAGTAAAATAGGTGATATAGATAAAAAATGCAGRCTGACAAACAAAACCTATAAATCAGACACTGCTAATGTATTAAGCTCTGCAGCCTAGATAATTTCATCAACAATTTTTTCTATATTTTATTACTGAAGCTGACCTCAAGGTTCATGCCTTTCTGAGAGCTTCTCCAGAGGATAAAAAAGTATTTGGTGTGCTACCACGGATGCTGAAATAAAGTACTATTATCTCACACGGACTTTTGATGACTAAAATGTACAAGATTTGAAGAATAAATAAAGTAAACCTTAAGGTTACTGGAAACAACTTGGAATTCTCCAAAACGCCAACAGCAAAATGGCAGCATCAAGTGTAGAAAAGAAAGCCAAGACTTCAAAGGATGTTTTAGAGCCTTTTTTTTTCAGAACAGAGTGTATTTGGTAGTCTTTGGGCAATGACTAATAGATGTTTGCTGAACTTACCAAAACCCTCTAAACCTAGATATTCTCTAGGTTTCCTTTCCCATTATTTTGCAATCTGTTGCATTAAAAAAACCCACTTTTTCCTAATATCTAATCTAATTCCTCTTTTCTGCAAGCTAAACTGTTTTCTTCTGGTCCTTCTCTGAACAGATACATTAAATAACTTATCATACTCCTCTTTTTAGTCACATTTTATATGCTAGAAGACTATTATCACAACCCCTATTGGTTTTCCTTTTTTTTTCAAGCTTGATGCGAACTACATGTAGATAGCCTTTGAGTGTGATTTTTCATCTAATTACATACCTATTCTGGCAATTTCAGCCATTTTTCCCCCCTTTTTATTCAAGAGATTGCCATATGTTACAATGTYAACAGCCTTTATGAAGTGCTGATATAACCCCTCTAGGGATTATCTTTATCCAATAGCATAGTTATCCTGTCAGAAATAAATTAAATAGCTTTCTATTATTTGCTCTAAATACATCAATGTGAGCTCTTTCCCCCACTGCCACCATTCTTTATTCTCTATAAGGTTATAATTTATTTCATAATTTATTCGGGTATTTTTTTCTGGAAACAAAACCAGACTCAGTGGTCTATAATTCTACTGACCCTGCTTTTCTGCCCTTTTTCATGTAAGTACTATATTTGCCTTTCTCCAGTCCTCTGGGACCTTCCTCCTATTCCAAGAAATCTCAGTGGTAATTGCTAATAGTTCAGACACTGCATCAGCTTGTTCCTTCAGTGCTCTAGGGAGAATTTCATCAGACCCTGCCAACTTGAATATCTCTAACTTTCCTCTGACTGTTCATTCTCTACTTTATCCTATACTCATCTTTTGATAAAAATTAACTTTGCTAAATTTCTGATTACTGTTAATGTTTTTTATTTCAACAGAAACAAACAAACCACTTACATGCTAGTATTTATTTAATCTGTTATTCGCTTGTGTTTGATATATAATAGCCCATTTGGTAGTGAATTATTTGAGGAGATTAACATTCCTAATGTTTTCAGGATGCTCCACTTCAGCGGACCATGTGTGACGACTGGATTAGATGATTATGACAATTCATGGCAGGACTTGAAATAGCTCAATAAATATTTTGAAAGCCCATTAAGTAGCACCTCTTTTATCACTTTGGCCTATGTATTAACTGAAAACTTCACCAAAAAACATCAGAGGATCGAGGAATTGTGCAACTGGTTATGCTTTTTCTCTTTAGTCTGAGATAGTATTCTTAGTTATGGATAATAAATGAAGTGGTAAAGTGGTGGGGAAGGGTTGTGTTTTGGGGTCCTGGGAGAAAGACTGATGGTGTGCATGACCCGTGTATGGAGACAAAATAATATGCTTGAAAAGGGAAAGTGGGAATACTTGGGGACACAGTGCAGATACTACCCAGGAAAGATGAACAAAGTGATGGAATGTCTTGTTTTGAACTGGGTCTTCACTGATACATAAAGTAATTTGACTACCTCACATAGCATTGCTCAGGTGACTTCAAGAAAATAAGTTCTTCTCTGGTACATCTCCATTTACATATCTAAATCAAGGAAGCAAAGTCAAGTGAAGTATTTGGTGGGCCAGACAGGAAGCTGTTCACTGCTTCACTGACCAAAGAGCCTTTTTCAGTTGTTCTCTCCAGCCTCAGTGTGAAGTCTCAGGAGACAAACAATCCTTTCCCATTTCTGACAGAAATAGTTTTGTAAGCATTGGACACAGCCAGTGTATAGAGGAGTACTTTAGTCACTCACTTTGAAGTGATAATGAGAGGGGAGCAATGGTACCTGCACTGGCTCCCCAGTTGCCTCCACTGAATGGCATCTCTGCTCTATTTTTGCAGCCTTAAAGTCTTGATAGTSCTTTGACTCCTTCCTGTAAATTTGATTGGTATGTAAGTGACATTTTCTTTGTCTTTCCTATGTAGCCATTGCCATGAACTAAAGCTTTGAATGCTGTGGCTTTAATTTTTAGACTGTGTTCAGTTACTAAGGTTACCTTAATAACAAAGTGATGATATTGCTTTTAAATTTCAACAGTACCTTTAACAAAAACCATTAAGCTTTTGAGTTTTGAGCCTGTGAGGGACAGGATATATGGCTGTATTTGTGCACTGGGAGGAGGCTCAAGATCTAGCTTAAGCATGGATCTAATACTGTAAGTACATCCTATCAGTCTTTTCAGTAGCATATATAGCCAAAAGAGGTCAGAGGACAGAGAGGGCATTCTCTTTGGCATCTTAAGCTGCCGTTTCACTCACAATTATTCATCTTTTGTCAGCATCCAGAGCTGAGGCTTCTAGTCAATCCCTGCATACCTACAAAAGTTTTTATATTGTCACTCAGTTGCAATTGTCTCTATTAGCTGTAGTAGTTAGCACCTTAAAACAACATAGGAAATCTGAAAGAAAGATTCAGGAAACTGTTTTGAACAGCTAAACTTTCTCTTGTGTTCAAATAACTTAAAAGTGTTAAGGCTCCCAGGAAAACTCAGTCAAAAGTAGTACTTTAAGAAATGTGTTTTATCTTGTTTCTTTTTTGTTTTGGGACTATCTTTCTATAATGTGTCAAACATTTATGGCATATTAATGAATATAAGTGGTGAAGTGCAGATCACTGCAGGACAAGTATATATTACAATGATCAACTTAAGCGATTAATAATATTGTCACCTTGGCTTATTCAAGTGTAACCTAGGTTCTATTTAGTGAAAGTCTCCTGGAAATTTATCACAGTATAATTAAAGTGAGGGAAAGAAAGAAATGCTGAAGGTGGTGATAATGAGTGATCAGGAACATCTGGCAATTATTCTTAGCTTTAAAGATTTTGAGCACTTAGTGAGTGTACCCCTTGCTGCTATAAAGCGAAGTGAACAAGTAGGCTCTAAAGATATGCTGAAAAGTGAAGTAAAAATTCAGATTCTCTTTTCAGCAACTCATTAAAAAATACTGAAGTTGTTTTAAGAATTTCTCCCTAGATACATATGAGGAAAAAATAGACCTTGATGTAAATGAGATTCCCTAGAGTCATCATCACTGACAGAGCTAGAGACAAGCCCAGGTATTTTGGGTTATCAACATGCAGAGAAACTCTTACATTTGTGAACAATGTGCTGAATCATGACTTTATGCTATGTAGTTTTCACCACTTGCACTACAATAAGAAAGACTACAGTCAACAGGAAAGATTACAGTGACCAGWGATAAGTTATGCTGATGATATAATTCTTCGTTTTCTCAACTGGTTTGCTCTCGTGATATTCTTTGATATTTTTAACAAAACAGTTCATAAAGCAAACATCACCATTTTTAATACAGATTATAATTTTTTAGTTCACGATTCTTATTTTCTCTCAACAATGGACCTTTGCAATATCACTAAATGAGTTTTCCCAGTCCACCTCAGGTYGGAATTTGTCAAAGGAAAAAAACTTCTCATTGTGCATAATTTAAACCAGATTGGGATTGAAACAGTTTCTTGGTGTAGTAACAACATGCAGTTATCCAGCAATCAGTGAACTATACATACAGGATCAATACTGGTAATGAAACAGAAGAGCTGCAATACTAGAGGCAGGATGTTAAACACATACAATTTTATAAACACCTTTACCTTACCCCAAATTTATCCCCAAAGGTTCTAATCACACCAAAACACACACACGTGCATATGTGGACACACACACACAATCACAAGCATACCTCTTCTCTAGCAGAACGTGTGGATTGCCAGTAAAATCCCAGCCTCCTGGAAGTGAGGCTGCCCTGCTTGCACACCCCTCCTGTGGTAGATGTGGGAGCCACAGGTGTCCACTTGTCCCTACCCTGCGGAGAGCAACCCCTCGCCAGGGCATCAGGCAGGGAGGCTGCTCCTTCTGGCCTGGGCAGGGGCTGTGATGCTGCAGGGYGACTTCTGGCAGTGCCAAATCAGGTTTCACTCCTRTTGTTTCCACTCCAAGGTCTCTCCCTCCCGTTATGAATTTTCATGCTGGTTTTATACTTCTTATCAGGCTAATTCCTTCTTTGTACCAAAAGCCTCGTAATTCTCTGATTGCTTTCTAATCCTTCTGACGGTCGTCTTCCTCTTTAAAATGATCAGTTTTAGGCAAATGGATTCAGGTAGTTTTGAGTATTCAATCCAGACATACATACTATTTCTACTCACATTCTCATTTTACCAGGTTATCCAGGCCAATCATTCGCCAAGGGTAGGTCTWACAAGTACCCCACAGAATTTAGCCCTAAGATGTTAACCTCTGAGAACTAGAGAAAGAAAAAGAAGGAAGAAAAGAGAAAATAGGATGTTTTAGATCCGCTGAAAATAAATGCAAGTGTATTAATTAAGAAACATTTATCTGCAAACTCTCATTTGAAACTCTCAATATTTAGCTTATATCCACTGAAATGAATGAGACTATGCTTAACGCATCGCCTTATCAGATGCTATCCAAGGAATACTTTATAAAAATTGTGAGTGCAATTTGGGAACTATGAAATACATAGCTTTTTCATCTCCCAACAGAATTTCAGAAAGAAGCATGCCTGCTGCCCAGCTGGTTTCCACAACAAACTGTTTTTGATAGGCTCTTCTATCCTCAGCCTGAAAGTAATGGAGACCTTTTAAACCCTTTGGCTGAGACACCAAGACTCTCCCAAATATACTGCCTAACAAAATGGAGAGACAAATTATCCATTCAGGCACCACTTATAAAAAGTTTGACAAATCTGTCAAACCTACAAAGAAAACAGACTTGATGGCTTATAGAAGACACGTTTTTTACTTCTGGAACCAAGAACTGGCTCTGGGATATTTAAGTGTTTTAAGTCTGAACTTCCTCCCCATCCAGAGCAGACTTCAGGTCCTGTCAGAAAGCACAGAAAGTGTATCACTGGCCCATTAAAGATTTAGCTAGCCTTAGAGTAGGAGTGTTGATCTGCCTGAGGGTAGGAAGGCTCTGCAGAGGGATCTGGACAAGCTGGATGGATGGGCTGAGGCCAACTCTATAAGGTTCAACAAGACCAAGTGCCGGGTCCTGCACTTSGGTCACAACAACCCCAGGCAACGCTACAGGCTTGGGGAAGAGTGGCTGGAAAGCTGCCCGGCAGAAAAGGACCTGGGGGTGCTGGTCGACRGCTGGCTGAACATGAGCCAGCAGTGTGCCCAGGTGGCCAAGAAGGCCAACAGCATCCTGGCCTGTGTCAGGAATAGTGTGGCCAGCAGGAGTAGGGAGGTGATTGTGCCCCTGTACTAGGCACTCACTGGTGAGGCCGCACCTCGAATACTGTGTTCAGTTTTGGGCCCCTCACTACAAGAAGGACATTGAGGTGCTGGAGCGTGTCCAGAGAAGGGCAACAAAGCTGGTGAAGGGTCTGGAGCACAGGTCTTATGAGGAKCGGCTGAGGGAGCTGGGGTTGTTTAGCCTGGAGAAGAGGAGGCTGAGGGGAGACCTTATTGCTCTCTACAACTACCTGAAAGGAGGTTGTAGTGAGTGTGGTGTTGGTCTCTTCTCCCAAGTAACAAGTGATAGGACAAGAGGAAATGGCTTCAAGTTGCGCCATTTTAGGCTTAGGTTTAGATTGGACATTAGGAAAAATTTCTTCACCAAAAGGGTTGTCAAACACTGGAACAGGCTGCCCAGGGAAGTGGTGTAGTCACCATCCCTGGAGGTGTTCAAAAAACGTGTAGATGTGGCACTTTGGGACATGGTTTAGTGGGCATGGTGGTGTTGGGTCGACGGTTGGACTTGATGATCTTAGAGGTCTTTTCCAACCTTAATGATTCTGTGACTGATTCTATGATAATGGATTCATGCTAATCCTCTTTTACGTTAATATATTATATGAAATATTTGAACAATAATTCTCCATGGAAACTAGAGTTGCAAGACCATGCATACCAGAGAACTAATGTTACTGGTAGATATGAAACAGCCTATTGAAAGAGATTCCAAGGTAGAAACTGCCTAGGAAATAGGAATAAACTGATTTTAACACTGATATTGCACCTGCACTATGGGATAGGTCTGCTTATGGAGCACCTTGACTTGTCCAGATCAGAGGAGCCAGYGGAGGATCTTTTTCTTTTCCTCACAGGGTGTGCGGGGGATAGTATGCTGTTAGATGCATTGTAGTACTCAGGAAGTGTTTAACGCATATACTCTGGACAGGACCAGGATGTTGTAAGCAACATCAGAAACTGTAGTTCAATACACAGAAAGATTATTCCCTTAATGAAGGACCTATGAATTTTCTTAATATTTCTTTAATTCTCTGCCATTTCACAATATATTTTTTTTAGCCTCTTTCGCTTTCTTTCAGACCCGTATGCATTAATTGCCAGTTGATACACTCACATTCAGGAGGCAGGCAGGCTATCTGAATGCTTCTCCTTTTTTACTGCATTGCTCTCCATTGTCTTCATTGTTAACCAGTGTCAACCACTCTGCCAGAACTTGCTTTGCTGAGATCACACAATCTAATTTGCCCTTTTTTTGTTCTATTATTATAGTCATTATTTCTCAGCTAGCCCACTGCACTTAAAATAACTAATCAGCTGTGCTGCTTTACAATTAAGTAAAAAACTAACCCTTCCACATCACTCATGGACACTAAAACATCCTTGTATCAAGTTGACAACTTATTGCTTGCTTATTCCCCCTTGTTTGTGTGCACTTGTTTATCCTACTGTAGTTTAAAAATCTTACTTTGCTGTTTACAAGTTATTTTGGTTTTGAATCTTTTGACACTTAGACCCCTCTTCCTTTGAAAAGATTTTTTTTAAACCATCAGAGTTTTTTCAAGGCAATTGGATTCTGAACCCCAGTAATTATACAGCTCTCCTGATAAAAGTCAGTGGTTTCTCACAGGGAACATTTCTATTTATATGTATTACACACATAGCACTGTAAACAAAAGTTAACAATTGCTGTATTCTATTCCACTTTGAAGAAAAATCACATAAGGAAAAAAGCATACAATAAAGATTCAAAGTAAACAATCGCTATTACCTCATACTAGCAGATAAGCRAAAACTGCCGCATGACTAGCATACCTGGACCCAATCTTATCAGCCTATGAGCATCCTCATTCATTCATCATTTTAACAGAAATGGGAAGAGCTCATTATAGAAACTCTGGGAATCCAGCTGAAAACCAAAAATAGACACACACAGAAATAAACTAAACTAAGAAGGTAACAATTTCAAGACACAAAGGCAATGATGAATTAAAATATTTGCGAAGTGATTCTGCTCTGTAGATGAAGAACTTCGACTTACAAGCTTCATGTCTGAACTTTGGAGTAAGGATTTGGCCAGAATTCCTCTCTATCAGCATTGCATCTCTTTGTACCGTGTTATTTCAATCAATTTTTGCATGGAGCTAAATGATATTAAACAAGCATCTGTGTTTCTATGAAGAATTTAACTTCTTACCACTGTAGAGAGAAAAAAATTTTGAGCACTGAAATCAAATTGTGGTTTCCAAATGAAAATCCAGGAAAACAACATTATGTTGTACATGAGTTACTGCAGTTATTAAAGTCCAACCACAGTTTTGATAAATTTTCTTATAAGGTCACATCTCTTTTTTTGAAATTATTTGATCACATAATCACAGTAAATTTTTCCTAAAAAAACCCACAACACTAACTGTAAAGGCTTTAAGAAAGTGATTTAAAAAACATATAAACGTCAGCATAGTTAAAAACAAAAAATCCTATCTATTTTCTCAAAAAATATAGCACTATACTGAAAATTACTACATCACAGCAAATACCTTTCTTGATGGCAAACTCTGCAGTGTAAAACCACTCAGAAAAACTTCTAGAATCCTGATTATTAAAAAGGATTTCATATGAGATGTGACATGTACTCTTTACTGTTCAGAAAGTTAGATTCACATAGAAATCAAATGTAGTAACCCCTACACCATTACACCAGTTTCTGTTTTTGAGGGTAGTAATAGCAACTAACCTTTTACATGGTTAATTCAACAGACTAGCTTAATTCCCCTGTAATTTTCCTCTCTTTGGTATGGGTATTTCAGTGACTTCTTACCACTGTATTCCCACTGGTATCTTTGGAGTGGATGCATTTCTTTATTAATAGAACCCAAAAGATATTAAAAGAAACTATTGACTATATATGGCCATACCTCTTATTTAAAAAGTGGAATTTGGTTATCCCATTCATTTTAAATCACTGTCTTTCTGTGATGCAAGTTGTAAGCAAGTCATGCTGGAGAGCTCATTTTACACATATGCCTCAGGTGCATAAACTCAGACTGCAGGCACCAACTGATCTTCAGAGAAACTTTGTTCTGCAGGCACTAGTCTGCCAAAGCCCTTTGTTTTGTGATGTAGCACACAAGAGAAGCTGCTTCTGAGAGGATGGAAAAGAAAGTAAGAAGAACATATCTTGGTTTAGGTAAATCAAAACTCTTTCCCTTCATCTCTGACAGAAAATCATCTGAATGAAAGATGGTTTTGAAAGGTGGACAAATGTATTTTGAATGTTAGAGGCTTGCTGCCTGTGGTAAAAGCACAGTCCTCTGTAAAGAATCCTGTGTGGAGAAAGCAGACTTATTTTTTTCCTCATCTCTCTATTCTGTCCAATCTTTTGAATAAAAATGGAAGTGTAGAACTGTAGCCTAACAATTTTTTGGCCTTTGCTGGCTAATTTCCAGATGTTCTTTTAAGATAAAAAAAATAACAGGAAAATTTCAAAGCATGAAGAGGATGACTTATTTCTGTTATCAAAAGAACAATAAATGTACTTGCTATTTATACATGATAACATCTGTTTTAATTATAATTGCCACAAGCATAATTGTGAAGAACAAAAAGAATAATAATTGCTATTGCTGTAGTTGTGGTTTCTTCATGATATTAAAATACATATTTCTAGATGATATTTTGATAAGTCAACACTGCAAAAAAACACACCTGTGTTGAAGGATGGATGTCTTCATAATCACAATTATTTCCTTCTGTATTCCCTTCCTTTCATACCTTTCCCTATGGAGTTCATATCAAGTAATCTTTGTGAATTATAAACAGTGAAATGTTGTGTTGCTCTCAAAGGAAAATAAATAATATATTTTTAGAGTGAACGAACTCACATCTGCAAGGACAGCCAAGAACACCCAGAAAGACRCCTTTTCCTTTTCGGTCTGTAGAAGATCCCATATACCAATACTTTCTCACCTGCTTCACAGAATGACTTACACGTACAAAGATAATGCCATTTAGAAATAGAAAGAGAAGTTGGAACTACAAATAAGCACACATATAGTAATTATTAGCTAAGGAAAGACAAATTTATGTTCTCAGAAGTCATTTATCAAGAGAAAGAAGAGTTGACTTTCTGTTTCTGTTTCAGTAATATCTATTACTATCACCTGTTCTTGGGATAGACTAAAGAAGTGCATCCCATCAGAGCAGACAAGAGGAGCAAATTTTAATCTGCTCAAAGACAGAACTACATATTCTTTTGGAAAAATAAAAATACAAGCTATTTGTTCAAACAGAAATTACACTACAGACAGCTGCTTATTTTAAAACTGACTAAAGATTCACCAAGTATTTAAATAAAAGTGGAGAAAATGTAAATATGTTAACAGACAAAATATGTACTCATTATTGCAATGCCTTGCTTAATTTTCTGTATCATACAGTATCATATACATTCCTGACAAGAACAGCATGCAGCAGCTGAAATTTACATGATTTTTTATTGTGTGTGCTAAAGGAATACTTAAATAGAAATCAGCATTGGCTATAATGGAAAGTGAGTAATATGTTACCTTGGGTCTAATATTGTTAACAACTCAGTTGGAGACTGTGTCAGATTTACAACATAGTATCTGGCTAATATTGACAGTAGCACAACCTTTTTCAAAGCTCTTGAGGCAACTGTCACAGATGTCAAATGTGTCGTATTTTGCTGAGGAGAGGGGGGGTGTTCTGTTACCTATCACCCTAAAGCTACTTAGGAAGGTACCGCGCTTATTTTTATCCCTTGTATAGACTTTCATCACTTTCTTCCTCTTCTAGGCTTTTTAAATTTACATCTGTGAACAATATGCCATAGGTGAATTGCATTTCATTTATACCTTGCAAGCAGCAAACTTTGCACATGTGCTTGGTTCAGATCACAGTGCTGATGTTGAGCCCTTATATCATGCAGGTAAATATGCTTCTAATAGCTGAATATGAATTATTTTTTTCTAATTTCCAAGTAACAAAAGTATGGCTGAGACAGATGGAGTTAACCAGTTTACTTTAATGTCACAGACTGACACTGAATGAAGAGCACAACACATCTTCCTTGATTGCAACCCTTGGCCCAGTTCACTATATCTATGAATTCAGGGGATCAGTTGTGAATATTTCTTCCTATTGGGTTATACCTGGTGAACAGCGCTACCAAAGGATAGCTGAGACCCCACCTGGAGTACTGGTGCGCCCAACATAAGAAGCACATGGACCTGTTAGAGCAAGTCCAGGGGAGGACCAGGAATATGCTCAGAGGGCTGAAGCACCTCCCCTATGAGGACAGGCTGAGAGAGTTGGGGTTGTTCAGACTGGAGAAGAGAAGGCTCCGGGGAGACCTTATAGCAGCCTTCCAGTGCTTAAAGGGGGCCTACAAGAAAGACGGAGAGGGACTTTTTACAAGGGCATGTAGTGATAGGACACGGCGTAATGGCTTTAAACTGAAAGAGGGTAGGTTTAGATTAGCTATAAGGAAGAAGTTCTTCACCATGAGCGTGATGAGGCACTGGAACAGGTTGCCCAGAGAAGTTGTGGATGCCCCATCCCTGGAAGTGTTCAAGGCCGGGTTGGATGGAACTTTGAGCAACCTGGTCTAGTGGAAGGTGTCCCTGCCCATGGCAGGAGAGTTGGGACTAGTCTTTAACAAGATCAAACAACACAAACCATTCTAAGTTTCTATGATTCTATGAGTGTGTTGTAAATATGTTGCATACTGGTATATTTGTAGGAGTCTTCCATCTTTTCCTTAGCTGTTACTCTTATGGTTCAGGTACACTTTACCTTTGAGTCTCTTGGCTACATTTTGATTTAATTCAGCTCCTAACATTTTACAAGCCTGTGTTTTCTTTCATGCAAACTAGAAACAGAGGGAACAGAATTGCCCTCTGTTAGCTATTATGTGAAAGGTCTTCTTTATGTTTAGACTCAGCATTCAGCAAGGGTACGCATCCCAGTTTCAGCCACTGAATTTCACCCAGATTCACCTATGGACTTCATTACCCTTGCTGACCTCTTAGGTATATAATCCTCAAGTAACAGACCTTTAGCCTTTAGCTATTCTGGACTGATCTCATTAATTTCTAGCTCTATTCTGTAYCTCAGGCAACAGGAACTTACGCAAAAACCTCACTCAGGAAGCTTTCTAAAGGAAAATACATGCAGTCTTCTCTTGAGGAGCTGCAATGCACTGATTAGAGAAGCTTTTTCTTTTCTGCTTTGTGTGTTCATGCTTTTTCATATTAAAACAAACTGAAAGTCTAAAACCATAGCACAGTCAAGGTGCATGATCTTTTCTTGGCTGTATATTGCAAGGCCTAACTGCTTTTGACCTTTTTTATCCACTTCAATCCTTATAAATTATTTTTAGTCTTAGCAAAATATGGACTGAACAGAGCCTGCAAACATTAGCTAGAAAGATGCTAATTTGGGTATTTTTCCTTCACATCCCAGCTTATTTAACAGGGATGTGTTACATACAAGTATGTTATCTGGATTCGTTGTTGTTACATTTCCTGCTTATTACTGACTGCCTTGCTATTATCTAAACATTTTATGTGTATTATATAGTCTTCAAAGCAATGACAGGGTACATCATCCAAGGCCAACTGTAGCTCACAAATTATTACCAATGTTTCCCCTTTGCACTCACTGTTAATTATATGTCCTCTGAGTGTCTTACGCTAATTGTAATTTCCTCTTCTTTTATTGTTTTCTTACTTAACCTGTAATCAATGCTTTCTGTAAGTAAAAGTGAAAGGTCCAGGAAATAGCAAATCATTTAAGTGGACAATTAAATAGAATACAAAATAATTGTAAGCTGAAGAATCCTATGGGAATTTGTCACAACTATGTTTCTTTTAAGATTTATGATGTTCTTCACAAAATAAATTACAGTTGATACAAATGGAAAATCAAAAGGCTTTATCTAACTCAGGTCAGTTATGTAAACAACAAATGAATGTCAGAATACACTACAATACCAAAACTGAAGTTGCAAAGTTACATGTTTCTTAGGCTATTTGCATTTCACCATCAGAAATGCATCAAGAATCTGCATAGGCTACACTGACAAAAAGACTTTGCATAGTGTTATGGAAATAAAAATTTCACATATATTTCTATCTACGATTACATCACAAGAAAGTTCAGAGGTGAAAAAATGAGTGGAAAGGCATTTCCTAATTTATCATAATGTCTTCTATCATGATGTGTGTAATTTTGCCCTATAGCATGAGACAGAGCATGGCTGTAGTTAAGAAATCAGTGGACCTGGATAAATTCCACATTCCTTATTCTTGGGAAAAGTCAGTCTCTCTTCCGATTACGTCTCCTTATGGCTTATCTGTGTCTGGTTCATTTGCTTTTCACAAACACATCACAGAGCTAGGCCAGAGCTAGAAAGATACCTGGTATGTGTCTATAATATGTCTGAACTGATTAGAATCAGAAATCGGTTGAAGCTGAGGTCATTCCAATAATCTGAATCTGCACATCCATGTTATCCTTGCAAGGAGCCTTTGCACTTTGCCTTAGTTTACTTGTAGTTTTTTTTATTGTTGTTTGGGGTTTGTTTTTCTTTTGTTGTTGTTTCCTTACTCTGTCCTTAAAAATAGAAAGAGTTTTCATTTAAGTTTTTTGAAAGTTTTCAGTAAAGGTATCTTGTCACGTGTGATAGCTAACATATTTGAATATATGATGACAAAAATAAGCCATTTGGAAATGACGATGACCCTAAACATGAAGAAAATATATGTATATATATAATAAAGCTTACAGAAATAGGAGGAGTTTAAAGAATGTTTTGATGCAAAGTGGCAAATGCAATAGCTTCAATAAGAAAGAACCAGAAAGACTCTAAGTAATATCATATTCTCATTTGACTTGACGTCTCAGCTGATGTTAAATGACATAATTTCAGCAAAATCAATGAAGCTGGGCTAATCTGCATCCTTTCAGTTGAATGAAACTATACCAGTTCACACCAGCTGGGAGACCAGGCTGCGCCAGCAATGGCTTGTCCTTGGTTTTAGTCATTTATGGTCAACAGATCTGCTTCTAGCTATGGTCATTCCAAGAAAGATGTTAATTCATTTATGAGAAGAAGGCCAGAACTGTTTGTTATGGAGAGATGTATGGAAGTGCTTTGTGGCAGGTATCCTTTACAAAAGGATTTGCATGCATAATTGAAAAGTAGGGATGTTAGCATGATGTAAATAACTTGAGGTAAAGAACACATAGCAAAAGTGGAGTAATAAGAAATGACAGTGAAAATATGGATGAAACAGGCCAACTGATTATCTGCCAGCAAACACTGATAATTCATTTTATAATTCCAGGATTTCTGGGAAGCAAATGCTGTTCAGTAGATATGCTCACAAATGCATTTTAATTACTTTTCAGTAAATAAAATGTAAGGAAAATGTCAGAAGATGCCATAGTGATGCATTCTCTTTCAACATGAACTTTCATTTTTGTTTATATATTAAAAATTCTTCATGTTATAGAGAATCCTATCATTTGGCAGGAACATTAGATTTAATTAATTAGGATTTGCACATGCCTATTTAGTATTTAAGCTGTTCTGGTACATTGAAACCTAGGAACTGATATTGTTTTTGCAACAGCACTGGGAATCCAATCTATCTCCTGGCTTGGCAAGGCCTTTCAATGTAGCTCTCAGCAGGGGAAGTCACTGGGCATGTTTTCATAGAAGCTACTCCTATTATTGGGCGTTAGACTTCCCCTAGGGAATTATTCACAGCATAATTAGTTACTGAAACAAGAAGTCGTTTCAGTTGCTTTCAGAACAAACTCCAGTCTGGTGATTGATAGGAATATGAGAATTTGGGGAAAGCTAACAACAGTAAACCCCTTTAATTAGGGGGAAAAAACCCTAAAGAGGGCTTTGAGCTGTGTCTACACTTACTGTGTTCTAAAACTTGTTCTAAATCTTGTTTGCATAATTTGTTTTACTTGGTGTAGACCAGATATGTGTTTAAACGAGGTACATATTTAAATACAATTACAAAACTAAATAATTTATCTTTAGCATCCAGACCTCTGTGGCCTGATTTTAAGCTAGATAAAAGCATGTTTTTCTGCATGTCTGCTTATCTTTGTTCACATTCAAGCGTTCTTAACCAAGCATCTCTGAAAGAAATCTTGTACTTGGTTACAATTACTGGTTTATACGTTTGTAAAGAGACTCCCATATACACCTACTTTCTGTTTACAAAGAGGGTTGGTTATACAATAAAGAAAATATTTTAATTGGAATACTATCTCCTAATTATTTGATGACTAGGTATAAAATTTGAAACTTTGAATTTTATGCCAAGGATAATACTAGGTTAAATGCAAAGTACTATTCTGCTAGTCCCGATTGTCCATTAGAGAATGGCAGGCTGAAATGTATTTTCTATTTCTTATACTGGTTTGTTTGATTGCTCTTCCTGAGAGACATAACACCCAAGGCTTCTTATAAATGGAACAATAGGACTTCAAGGACAGTGAAATATTTAGTTACTGTTTGTTGTGGGAACTGTTACAGACTTTAAAGAAAGGTTATTTGTTTTACAGCAACAAGCACCCTAGAGCTAAAAGTGTTGTTTCTCTTCTTTTTTCATTTTGAAATAACAGCCAAATATTAGCAGAGAATATGTGCACAGAAATGCCAGTGAATATAACCAAGCTGCCTAATCAGAGATGGATTTTGGTATGAACTGCTGGACTTTGTCCTTGTGTTGCAAAGCCATGCCAGGAGTCAGAATGGGGTCTTCATCACAGCACTATTTGCTCAGACAAACATGTTCCCTGTTCAGAGAGCAGGAGATCATGCTCCATGTGCCATCTTCCAGGCATGCTTTGGGAAAAGGACATGTGAGAAGAAGTCCTGGAACCTTACCACTTTCTTTAGCCTTTGAGTGAGAAACACACAGTCGTTCAAAACTGACTTGCATAAAAGCCAATTTCTCCTCTGTAAGCCAGAAAATGAGAAAGGAATTGAGAGTGTTGCCACCCAAGGCAAACCCTTTTGTTTCTAACTGCTTCCTAACACAGTGATGCAGCTCACTTATTATTCTCTTCTAATATACCTACTCAGTCATTGAGTGTTTCTGCTCATCAAGAGTTTAATTGACTTCTGGAGGAGAATGATCACAATAGAAAGTGCTATAAGTGGTATACATAGGTCTTCAATTTTCTGTATCTAAGCCTGTCTCCATTTTGTAGATCAGAACTGCCTTTAAGTATGACAAGTTACAAAATACACAAAATACATAGTGACAAAAAGCATTTGTGTTGTGATCTGTAAGTGACTATGTTCTAGAGCATTAGACATGTATTGTTAAATATTATCTGGTTAAAAAAAATGGCTTTTGCATCAGATCTTGTCTTTTACTTGCGATAGGGTGGTTGTATGCAGGAATACATAGAGAAAGCTTTCTGCTTCTGAGACTGAGCTTTACTCCCTGCCATAGCATCCTGGCTGTCCATAGGATAGACCAGGTGGTGTAAAGACCCTTTGACAGGAGCAATGGGTCTGTCAAGCCCTTGGGATTCCATCCCTGTCTTTAATCATTCTTCTGTTAATAAATATCAAAGATATAGGTCAAGGTTTTCTTCTTGTCCTGTTTTTGATCACATCAAACAAAACTCAATTAATTATGACCTAAAAAATTGTTTTAGGGTATCAGACCTCAGGACAGAATCTTGCTGAGCCTGTACCTGTGCCTCCTTCTCTTTAGTGAAATGTGCCAAGCTAACATTTGGCCGGAGAGGCCAGTACAAAGCAGTTTTGTGCAGCTGATATCAATGCAATAGCAGAAATTGGCGGAGTCCCACATTAAAGTGGTTTCTCACTTCGAGCAACATCAAAGGAAAAATGCTAATTCTCTAAGAGAAGGCAGGATGTTTAGGTGCTTTGTTGGTGCTATTTTCGTATAAGGTAATTTAATGAAAGTAGACAGAAGGAAAATTGGCTTATGATTATGTCTTTGGAAAGGGATAAATAAAAGGCTTTGCACCAAAATATCTGCCCTAARGATGCAACACCATATCTAAATATCACAAAACAACAGACTGAAATTCTAAACTGAATATGTTTGCACTGAAAAGCAATACGGTATTTCCTCTCACTAGTGGTGAGAAGTAATTATTTTAATATGCACCATAGCTGTGTAAATTCAGCTTTTACCTTATAAAAGAAGAAAAAAAAGGAAAGGACTAGAGAGGAGAGGCGACGCGAGGTGAGGTGAGGAGAGGCGAGGCGAGGTGAGGCGAGGCAAGGTGAGGTTCACCTCACTATCTTCTAGCAGAATTCTGGCATAATGTTACATGTTTATAAAGGTACCTTTTATACATACACCTAGACAAAAATTAAAAAAATAAATAGTAAAAAACCCTCCTAGCTGTACTCTGGAAGAATTTTAAAATCTCCTGATATGTACTTACCAGAAACCAAACTAATACAACTCCACCAGAACAATAAAAGAGAGCCTAGAAAACAGAGAATAAGAGATGGCCCTAAGCTGTCAACTTGCTGCAAATGGATGGGCCAAGTGTGTGGAACAGCACCAGTGCATCCATCGGTGGGGATTCTGACTGATCAGCCTGTGCTTCCAGGGCCTTCCAGGAGCTGCCTTGCCAACTGACCAGATAATCAGAGTGGCAGCTGACAGCCYACCAGGATTCCAGGACTTTATCTGCTGCCTGCTGTTCAACAAAAATTGATGAATCTGAGATATTTTACTTTGAGCAAAATATTTAGGGCTTCAGAATTTTGTGTTTTCCAGTGAAACTTCATTTCTGCTGGAAAAATTTCAACTGTCTTCAGGACGGTGTTCAATACTCTTTCAAGCTGAAAGCACTATACAATCTGAATTTAATTCAGTGTGATTTAAAGTTGCAGGGTTTTTTGTTTGGTGTTTTTTTTTTTTTTTTAATCTGCACCTTTTCATTGTAAGTATCACCTTCATTGCTAATTACCTAAATTGGTTTACACACACTAGAAAATGCTTTAATTTAATATTAGAGGAGTAGTGAAGGCACCCTGAAATCCATCCCTCTGCAAGCACAGTTTGTTATTAAGAACTTGATTTCTATCCCTCTACCATTCAAAGTAAAATAACTGTATTTTCACAAGAGAAAATATGCATTCTTGGAAGCTTCTGCAGATATGTGTTACAATTAACAAAAAGGGAATCCCTCTATTTGTGTACATTGCAAGAAAATATGTAGGAAGATTTTGAAATTCTTAGTAGTAGACTGATGAAGCAATGTTTTTTAACCTGAATGGAATACTGACATGTGGAGTAAAATAACCATTTCTGGAAGAGACAAACCTTTCACGTTATGTGAAATCTCAGAAATCGCTCCATAATGTAAGTGAACTCCTTGTGCCTGTCTGAATAAAAAGCATGCTATACATCTCAAAGATTTAAATTCAGTGAAACTTAATAATGTAGTTCCATTTCTTAGTTACTCCATGATGAAGATTTTCACAGATAAACCCCTACAATTTCTGTTACAAACATTTCAGGTGCTGCTTTGTTACACTCTCCCTGCAGCAGTCAATAAAAATGAACACAGACCCAGCAGCGCAGATCCTGACTTCCTAGCTTCAGCTGCCGATGGAGAGAGTACGTGATCTAGCACAATGGACATGGGGACAAGAAGAAACTTGTTGCTTTCTGCTGACTGCACTGCAAGGGCAGTGACCTCTGTCAGAAAGGCAGGACAGAAGCACAGGGTTCATAAATTCTTAAACTGCTGTAATAAGATTTGACGGTGTTCCCCTGTCACAGCCAGAAGCTTGTTTTCACTTTCACAATAGCTCAGCTGTCCAAAAATACCAAGGGATTGAGCCTAAAGCTGTCTCCCCCAGTCGCTTGGCACAGAGGAGTAACCACAGGGAGACATCTTTTCTCCTCATTCGGGGACTAAAGAACTAACTGTTTATCTTACTGAAAGAGTTTATATATTTGTAAAAATTAATACATCTGATCAGAACAATATACTGACCATTTAAACTTGCTTTTATTATCTTTTCAAGACAAACTGTCAATGAATTCTTGAAAAGTTTGTGTGCCTCTGGATCAGCAGTTTCCATCAACAAATCTCACCCATCTCTCCTTGTGATTTCTCATCAATTCTCTTCAAGGTCAAATGGTTTGAGACACCTTCTCATCTCAGAACTAGGTGTTGGATTGTTCCTCTGAATTTATGATTTCTTATCTTGTTTCACATCATTAATTATTTTTCTGTTCAAATGGATTTTATCACCTAGGTACAACGTGAGTAAGAATGTGGTTTCACTGACATCTCCAAGAATAAAGGTGATTTCCAAATCACCATTATTGCAGTCACAATACAAATCTATGAAAATATCTTCTTGTTCTGCACCTTAAAAAAGCACTGATCTAGAATACTTATTCTATTCTTTTCAGAATGCATTATCCAAACTATTGGTTCTTGGAGAACAAAAAAACAGTTTTAGTAAGCATGACTGTAATGCCATTGATTTAAACCAGTTATTTCCTCATTCATCTTTGTGATGTATTACTCTCTGAGAGGCAAAAATTAAAGCAAAATATTTTGATTTTCTGGCAAATATAATTATTTATACATCTGTATTTTTTGGGACTGGTAACTAAATGAAAGTTCAGTCTTCAAAAATTCTATGTTGTGAAATATAATCCAGTATTTAGAGATCCATTGAACAGAAGAAAAAACTAGATTGATCCTTCTCCCCTGTCCTCCAATAAGCTTTTAGGGTCATACATAGTTCATAAACAGTGATCCTTATGACAGTGTTTCTTTTGGAGAATCAAGATGGGAGTCAACCTCTCCAGTTTTATCAGATTTCCTGTATTATGTTTAATGCCATAGGCAATTCCATAATTCCTTTTTTTCATTAGAATGAAGACATGCGTATATCCTAGCCTGGCTAAAAAGCTTGGATTCTTATCTAATATTCTTCCTTCTGGATTATTTTCCCTCTGTTACTTTATTACCTTGGTTCCTCTTTTCTTCATTTGCATTGTTTGTGCAAAACGTTACATAGCCAGCTGCATGCCACTGCTTCTAGTTCATATGCTTTATTTCAAAGCTTTCTGGCTTGATTTTATCTTCTAATTTAAAGAGACCCCTGTTGATATATTTCTTCAGTTTAAGCTTATTATACTTGTCATTTTATGCACATGAACTGGGCAATATAGTTCGCTGGTATACCCTACGAGCTCAAAGGTAAATATGTGCAAAAATGCTTTCAGTATGAAGGCTAATGTCTCTTAGCACATTTAAAGTCAATCATACTAATGAAAATACATGTGGTTCAGTTCCAGATAACTTCATGTCCTTAGTGAGGTGTCTTGTAGTTACATCGACAACTGAATGATCTGACTACTATCAAATGGGCCTGCTGCCTTCAGTTAACCCAAATGTGGGGCRCCCACCTGAGATGCCTCAAAGACTCAGTTTCAAGGGATGGAGGAAGGAATCTTTGAAAATGAGGTATTTTAAAAAATGTTATATCCAGGCAACGAATATCACTCATGTCCTGAAAATATAATTTGTTTTGTTATGTTTTGTTGCTTTTGTTAGGTGAGACACCTGAAGGAGACCTTGTTTTGAGATGTGTTCTACTTCTAACAAACTTACAAATAGGAATGCTCTCTTACTGAGCTCAATGGAAGTTTTGCCATTCACTTCAGTGAAAGGAGAATAAAACACATTTATACATGTATAATACACACATATTTGCACTTTAAGAATGAATCTTCACTGATCTGAGATTCTAATGTAATGAAGAACTTAAATGAATACATATCAACATCCTGGTAGCTTCCTCTCTGCTTTAAAGACTGATGAAATTCATTATGCTGGAAATCGGGTTAGAAGTTCAAAGTACTGACTTCACCTTGAGGCTTTCACAGCAATTGTATTATAATTGTGCTTAATCACAAACAGCTGTGGCTTAGATATCATGGACCYACCTTGTCTTTCACAGGATTGCTTCTCAGGTTAGTAGGAATGAAAGTCTCATTTTTCCCTGTTGAAACCTCTTTTCCATTTGTAGTTTTCATACAACCTGAATGTTTTAATTGTTTACAAGCCTAACAAAGAGGATATATGTCTAGAAAAAAACAAACAAACAAACAAAAAATACCCAGTGAGGTTAAGATTGCTGTAGCAGTATGTAAAAAAGCTGCAAAAGATGCCAAAGCACCTCTCTTAAAAAATTCCAGACTTCAAATATCCTGGAATCCACAGTGATTTGCATTCACTGTAAAGAAAAGAGGCTGGGAATTTTGGCTGTAATCCAGCAGAAGGGGTGCTTTGATTCTGTTTTGCACATCGGCTGAAAGTAATAGCATTTATAAAGCTAAGAATGATTGGTTGCAAATTTTGCACACTCAGAAATATTTCAGATATAGCGATTGATTTTAATTGAATGGGATTTTTTTTATCCTTAAAAAATAAATAAACAAACCCTCAAAAACAGAAGCTTGAAAAAAAAAATTAGTCTTTCTGGTTATCCCATGGGATGTAAAAGAAAACAATGTTTCTCCTTTCCGTTACTATAGCTATCTTTACCATAATCCTCGCAAACAAATGCAAGAAGGCAGTAAAGTATGTAATCATCTGAAGTCAGTTTTCCAGAAGATTATCACCTTATGTCATAACCTTACCTATATGTGTTTTTGTTCAGAAAATATTTCAGTGGTGATCTTCATGGCACTATAAGTAAGGGTGTCCTAACCAGAACTGGAGCTATTTGATGCCACAGCAATAATAATTATCTAACTAACAGTAACTCTAAAGTAAATGGAAAATTTTTCAGAGTTAAAAAGGGATATCAATGTCTGTAAAACCATACACGTATGCCAAAGTAATGCCTAAGAAATGTTATTAATTTCATACCATTTAAAGTTCATACAATGCCCTGATTAAATTAAGCTGGGGTTTTGATAGACTAGATCAACATATGAAATAATCAATATACCTAGCRTCCTAAAAGTCTTCTTTTTATTATTTTGAGCATTTCACTGTTTAATCCATATTACTTCTCTTTGAGTCTTTTTTATATTTTTAGAAACTATTTGTTTTTAGTTATTAAAAAGACAAATTAAAACATAAAGTTTTATTGTATGGTCTTCAAACCCACCTTCACACTCCACAGGACATAATAGCACAATGGTGCATCAATCTGATTCAGTGAAATTCTTGCTCTCTATATTGGTTACAGTTTGGACTGGGTTTTGAGCAACCTGATCTAGTGAAAGCTGCCCCTGCCCATGGCAGGGGTTTCGACTAGATGGTTTTAAAGGTCCCTTCTAACCCAAGCCATTCTGTGATTCTATGATTTTATGATTCCATAAAGATGCGCCTTCAAGCCACGTTGAACTCTGGAATCAACCATGCCAAATTTTCATAGAATCTTACATGTAATGACAGCTGAAGTTAAGCAAGTCAAAGAGAATATATTCCTTCATTAAAAATCCATTTACCTTTCTGCCTTGGTGCTGTGTGACAAGATCTCCTGACAGTCTTTTAACCATTAAGATTATAAAAAACACAAACCATTTTTAAACAGTGAGGCTTTAGAAGAGTATAAATCTACAATCATTTCTGAAGGATATTAATTCAGTTGGTATGAAACTGGCCCAGAGCTGTAGGACTGTTGCAGTCCACAATATGCTTTGTAATCCAGCTTCCCCATTTGTCCAGGCTGGAAGATTGCTGGAGTGTGGTGCCTAGCAGTGGAAATCAGGATGTTTGGTGGGGCAGGGACAAATCCTAAGCATCTGAGTCATGCCTTGAGTGTCACCAGGGCAGTAACCACATGAAAGAACTAGGAGAGTCTCCAACATCCCCCAGTTTAGATAAAACCATAAGTGTAGTACTAGATACAGTGTAATAGCCAGAGAGACATAAAAGAAAAAATTTTAATTCTTAAAAGTACTTAACTCTAGTAATCCTAGAAATCTAAGGAATCTAAGGAAGGAAACTACTGAAAATACCTAATACGGAACTTTAATATGGAACCTTAAAAAAAAAAAAAGAAAAAGAAAACAAAAAGAGCTTAATTCTGTCTTGATATCTTCAACCCTGACATTTCAGGTCACAGCTCTGCTGAGCAAGATGCAACAAAACACTGAGTTGGCTTAAGGTAGTGCTGGAAGCAAAATATACTTCACCTTGGTTGCCCCATTGTACTGATGCAGCTTTACTGCTTAAGGACAAGGCATTTCTGCCTTGTCCTTGAGCACCAGTATGGCCAGGTTGCTGCCTGTTTGGACACATGTACATCATTCCCTGCTGTGTTATAGAAATGCCTTCAGCATATAGTCTAAAAATTCTGGAATGGCAGGCTTAAGCAATAAGACATTTTTTAAATCAATCATTCCTTGATTCATAATCACCTTACTTAAGTCAACTCCCTTTTATCTTAGTTTTCCCTGGTGTTCAGAAGAAAATAGTAATATTTAACCCGTCATTTTGCAAAAAATTAAAAAGTAGGTGCATGTTTTGAAAATGAAAGGATCAGCATGCAAGCTAGGTAATAGAATTATTTAAGATTATGATACCAGTGTGTATATGGGGGCAGCTCGTGTAAATAGAAAAAAAAACCTAGTGTGTTATTTCAACAATACAAATTGCCAGGAATGGAAAAAACTATTTGAGATAACAGAGGATTACTAATATAACTGTAATTTTCTTCTCCATGAAAGTCTGGTGTATTACCTCAGAGTACTTACATAAAGAAAATAGCAGTTCAGTTCATCAGTAAATTCTCTCAGTATTATGACTGCAAGGTCAGCTCCATTACCAGAGAAAGAAACATTCTGTTTGTAATAGAGTCTTCTACAAATCACCATATCCATCCCATATGTAATATAAATCTAGTTAATATTTCTGTTTGACCTCCATTGCTTTGGGGATAATCTTCTGATTTGACAATGCAATATACGTATAAGGTCACTGGACCTTTGCCTTCTTTTTTTCCCTAGAGCAGAAGACTTGAGAGACATCTCATGCTCTAAGATATTCCTGAATTATGTTTCTTTAGTGCTCGTACTTTTCAGTCAAGATCAAAGTGTCCCTTGATCACTGATCAGATTGAGCTATTGTGAATTATGTCAATGCCAGATTTTCAAAACAGAGTCAGGAAAATGCTTATGCATTGAAGACTTTCACACCTGATACAATAATAAAGGTGGCTTTCAAGATGTTTATACTTCTATGCCACTTAGTAATTTACTTGTTGATCTGATATTTGTTAAAATTTGCTGGGCAGAATGCCATTCATCAATGGAATGAAATTGCCTCAAGAAAGATCTTGGGGAATCTCCTGTAATCTATGTTTCTTTGCAAAAAATCAAGAAAATTTGAGTGGATTCAATGACAGTCATACCTAGAATTTTGTAGACTTGGTCTGGGGGCTAAATAGCTGCAAAATGTTGACATACAGTGTTAAGAATAGAGAGTATTGTGTTAGAAATCCTAATACCTGGCCTGTTTATAAGTTTTACATGATCAAATAATTGGACAGCATCTGTTAACAGTCCTTAAAACTAAAACAGAAAAATAAGATGCTAAATCTCACATCTGAATCCCCTCCCAGGCAAGGGACACATTCTGATTTTCTTTTTCCTGTCTTTAGCCCTCCCTAATTACTAAATTTTGTCTTTGATGAGCTGCTTGGGAAAAGCAGCACTACACAAGGAACTTAACCTTGCTTTTGGAAGTTGGAAAATGTGGGTCTGCAAGCCCTGAAACAGAGGGAGGAAAAGATCCTTCTGATTTTCTCAGAAATACTCTTGCACTGATGCGTTGTAGGAAGAAGAGGCAATTGCCATCAAAGCCAATTGAGTGAGGCCACTGAAATCTTGAGTTAATGTTTAAAAAGAACCATGTCCAGCAGATTGAGGGAGGTGATTCTCCCCCTCTATTCTGCTCTCATGAGACTCCACCTGGAGTACTGCATTCAGCTCTGGGGTCCACAGTACAAGAAATATCTCACAGGTGGAAAACGTTGCTATTTCAGTTATGAATATTAGAGTTTTGCATTTAATGATGGATGAATGTATCATCAACATTTTTAGAGTGAATAAGTATACTTTCCTTTGAATCAATTATGTATGTAAACATACATTAATGTTTTTTAAAATGCTATTTGACTGGCTAATATTTTAAATCACTGCATACGTGATATGTAAAATCTTCTGCTCTTAGAAGCATACGGACAAAGAGAGCAACTGGCGCCTTTACTTCTGTGCAATCCCACCAAAATACCAGGAACCCCATCATATGTAGCAGATGATCCCAGCAGACCTCAGTGTGTTGGAGCCTTATAGTTGTGAGAACATGTCTCCCATCTTGTGGAAGAGATACATGCATGTACGGTATGAAGATTGTGAGTTATTATAGTGTGACTGAATATGTTACAGTCCAAATCATGTTATGGGCAAAAGGAAACACACCATAAACATATGGGAGCAAAGAATTTATTGTTAGTTCAATTGATGTTTTAGCAGTCTGATAGTCCAAATCACCAAATCACCCCATTAATATAAAAATAGCCTCACTGATCATACAGCTGAAATTAATACGCAGAAAAAAAGCCTAGTATCTGCCCCTCCTCTCCCTCATCCTTCATGGGCTTCTTGGGTTCCAAGGACAGACCTTCATTCTTCAAAAAGACAGGGGCACAGGTGTTCCTGAGGCATCATCAGCATCCATACTGAGATCTCTGACAGGTGGCATATGATATTCATGGTGGAGGTGTTCCTTCCTCTCCCTAGCGCGGAGTCCTCTGGTTTTTATTTTGAAATGCTTTCTTCTTACAGTCTACCTCCTTCTCAGTGGTTACCAGCTAAAGTTGGAAAGTTGCAGGGTCTCCCCCTGCGTCTGCTAACACAGTTTGTTGTGCAGTCACCATCAGAGWTTTTGAGACCTTTCCTGTATCTTGTAGTCAGAGAGCTTAAACTAACCCAGGCTGGGCAACAGTCACTTGGCCACTAGACAATTGCTAAAACAAGTTAAAACCAGCTCATATGTAGGCAAGTTCAGACAGGTCCTGAGACCCTGCACTGTCAGGTCAATGCAAAGCCTGTGGCCTTTTACTAGTAACGGTGTTTCACACTGACGGTGTTTGCTTAATCTAAACCACTGTTTTAATGTTTATGTAAGAAAGTAAGGTAGGTTGGGAAATCTGTTTTTTTTAATATTTTTTCATTGTTAAAATAGCCATATACTCCTGGAAACTGGAGAACAGCTATTGCAGACTTCATCACTGGAAAATTTTTACACAGATGCAAAGAGTTAATAGTTCTACATAAAGCAGAAAGTTTTTGAAGATATGAACAGTGTGGTTGGCATAAAACTTTATTTTATATTTGCATGGAGTATTTTGGTGGAGATTTACAGGCTATGTAAGTTTTTAAAACATTTAAACTTTTTATTAATACAACTATTTTTTTGCTTCTTACACACTCTTGAAGGCTTGAATAAGCACAGTGAAATTAAGGATTAAACTAAAGTATGCTTCATTAACTTTAAATTTCAAAATAACAGAAAAGATCCCCATAAGGTTTTGAAAAATACCACAATTCTATGTAAGCAGGTTCGTTTAATTACAAATGATGTTTGCCTTTTAAACATTTACCTAGGTGTCACATTTGTTGGCATTGAGTTCAAGCAAAGCCCAGGATAGTGTCAGAGAAGACATTACCAGCTCTCCATAAATGCATTTGATACTGTTTTTAAAAAGGTCAAAATTGTTTCAGTTTCAACAAATTAGAAATCTTACATTGAATCTTAAAATATATAAGTATCTGGAGGTTCATTTGCTCAATGAAATAACTCAAATTAATTAAACCTTCAAAGTTCATAGCTTGTAAACAGTTGCAAGATTGTATATTTTGTTTAAAAATCTTGTATCGTGTTCAAATGTTCAAATTTTTCTTTTAAAAACAAACAAGAAAACTTTTCAAGTACATATATACACCTACACGCATGCACAAAACTATGAATAAATTAAACTGAAATATAGGTCAAGAATGGAAAAGTATTACTTTAAGCACTCTTCTTACTGTTAAAACCATTAAAATGTAACACTGAAACAAGAGAATATATTTTGACCACCAAGACAGTGACCTACTATTTAATAAATTGCTTGACAGAAGGAATCTAGACCAGCTTCAGCTGACTGGCCAGTAATTGACTGATATCCAGGCAAGTAACAAGGTCAGGTTACCTTCAAAATGCCAGGAGGTTAAAAAAAATCATACAATCAGTATATTGATTCCCTCAACGCATATTTTTCATTTATTGGTATTATAAGATTATGCTTGAGCCTGAAAAAAAAAAAAAAAAAAAAAAAGGAAAGAGAGAAAGAGGGAAAGGAGTGAAGCTATTAAAAGAATGAAGAATAAAATGTGCAATGTAAGGCTGACATATACACAAAGTAGTTGATATAGTACAATGTGATACAACTTGACACTAATCTCAGACAGAAAAAAGTTTAATAAAATATTAAGTTTCCTTAGTTCACCTTAATTAATCTTTGCTTAAGTTCTTTCTGTGATTTTTTTTCTCTGCTTATTACTAGGGCTTGGAGTAAGCAAAATACGTTAGTTACAAATCAGATTATAGTTGTGAGAACAGCTGGCTTGGCACATGGAGCAACAAACTCTGTAGCATAAAACTTTGGGTTAAAGCAGAATAGTGTAATGACTTAGGGGTAAGTAAACATATTAAGTAATAATAAAACATATCATCATATAATATCTATGACATAAACCAAAAGACAGTTGCACCATATCTGAAAGAAATGTAGCACCATTACTAATCACACCCAATACTTTGCACAAATGGGTTATATGATTTATGGAAACCATCAAACAATGTATAAATCAGTGACATAATTATAATTCATATTCATAACTTACAAATCAGTGAAATGACTTTTAGAAATACATGATTTATAAACCTATCATATGATTTAGTGTAGGTGTCAGTCCACTGTTAAGAAAATCTGAGATGTAATTATATCGGCTCTTAAGATCAGCTTTTAAAGTATTTTTTTAAATGGCCACAAGCACATTATATGGAACAACAGTATTTATATCTGCTCCCATCCTAGATTATGGAAACTGTGCAAAACAGAAATAATTCCAGTTACTGTAAGAAAAAGCTGATTTGATAATGTGGATAGAGAGGTTCACATTACTTTTCTAAGTCAAAAGTATTCCTTTCTGAAATGTATAAAGGCAGAATGTGTTACTGTCAAGGGCAGGGCTGCCATCCAGAGGGACCCAAACAGGCTAGAAGAAAGGACCAACAGGAACCTCATGAAACACAGAAAGGAAAACTGCAAAATGCTTCACTTGAACAGGCTAACCCCCAGCAATGGTACAGGCTGGGGACTGGCTGGCTAGGCAGCAACTCTGATGAAAAGGATTTGACAGCCCTGGTGGACAGTAGGCTACAAATAAGTCATTAGTCACCTTCTTTTGTAGTGATGAAGGCAAACAGCATATTGGGCTGTATTGACAGGAGTGCAGCCAGTAGATTGAGGGAAGTGATTATTCCCCGTTATTTGGTGCTTCCTGTATCTGGAATACTGTGCTCAGTTTTGGGTTCTCCAGGAGTGATGTTGATGAAGTTGAGTGAGTTCAATGGAGATGAACCATCAACCAAGATGGTCAGGAATTGGAGCACTTGCACTGTGACAAGATGCTAAATGAGTGTGACTTGCACAGGCTGGAGAAGAGATGACTTTTCCTGGCAGGGGGTGGGGGTGCTAACAGCTACCTGCTAATGTCTATGAGGGGGTTATCGAGAAGACTGAGGTAGGCTTTGTATCAAGACACACAGCAGGAAAATGAGAGAACAGTCACAAATTGAAAGGTTCTGACTAGATATAAGGGGGAATAAAAACCAACACTATGAGAATAGCTAGGCATTGGTACAGGTTTCTTAGAGAGACTGCAGAATCTTCATCCCTGGAGGTTTTCAAGATGCAAATGGACAAAGCCCTGAGCATCTTGGTGTGAATTCAGAGACGTCTCTGCTTTAAGCACGAGATTGGACTAGATAAATGCCAAGGGCCCTTAAAACCTCAGTGCTTTGATGACCTATGATTCTATATTTTTTCTCTGTTTTGAAGCGTTTCAGTATTCAGCATTTGTTTTGTTCTGCAGCAGAATAGAAATTAAAGTGTTATTCCACAGAGGCAAATAGTACCCATAGATACCATACTGTCTCCAGGCTCTTTAGTGACCAATACCACTTTAGGTCTTGGGATCTGTTATACCTGGGCTGAAACAAAGATTAGAGTTATAAATGGCAGTGATATTTTAGTAAAGTTATGTAAATATACCAGTTTGATGTTCCAAAAGCAAGCAGTGAAAAATGTGTAAATTCTTTAGTCCAAAAGAATGCAAATACAATAACTTATATATATTCTTCAATGCAACACTAGAGGTTAATCAGGTTTAAGTGACTAGAGATTATTAAAAAGAAATTATGAAGTAAGTATGTGTATACTGGACCAGGCATAGGCCAATAACAAGAACTAATTCTGCAGCTGACAGCTTTGGCTGGGAATGGGTTTAGACAAGTAGAGGCCAATGAGTTATGTTTAGTTTTTGATTCAGCAGAGATCATCAAGGAAAGATAAAGAGTTATGAGCTCACAGTCTAAACGTATGTTTGAGACAGAGGTCATAGAGTCTGTAGTAATTCTGAGTCTGCTTTGGGTCTATCAGTCTGGCTTAATTGAGGGTTGATGCAAATAAGGACCATAAGAGTATTTTAAGGGTGTACTTCTGGTTTGAATGAAACTAGTAAAAAGCTCTATGATCAGAATAAATATGGATTTAGAGTTCAGTTTAGAGTGTGATCCAACAGGAATAGATGAGATGGATTTATTGCCTTTTGAAGGCTAAATTGAATATTGATCCAAACAGAAATAATCCATAAAAATATAGTTCTGGAGGGGGCAGAATTGCTCTTTATCAGGTTTCTAAGATGTTATTGAGAACTGAAGCCAAGTAAATTTGACCTTTGTACCAGACAAATTGACAGAAAATACAATAAAGACTCTAACTAATAAATATATGGATTAATATGATATATTGTGGATTCAGATGATACACAGTTCTTTTTCAAAAGACTTTCAACAAAGTCTTTTTTCCGAAGGCTCTTAAAGAAACGAAACTGTCATGGTATAAAAGGAAAAGGGTACTATGAAAAGGAGATCTACATGGGAGTTTTGTTTTTCAAAATCTGAAAGACAGACAGCTGAAAGAGTAAAATCTCTGCAGGCATAGTGGAGATTACTTAAAGACACTGTCCTGGATGTTCTGAAGAATACATACCACCTGTCAAACAAAGACCTGAGAAATTCCTGAAGGAATATGACAATGGTAAGGGAGGTCATTAGAAGTAAGAAAGCTTTCAGAAAACCTTCTTTTCTAACCAAATGAGAAAAATGGAAAAAATCAAACTTTAGTTGGAAAAAATAAGATGCAAAATAAAAAATCACGGGATGTGCTCAGGTTACATAGCAGTCACTCATGCTAACATACTGCTCTCTACAGCCAAGGCATATGGTTAAACTCTGCCTAGATTCTGCTTGAAATCACTGTCTCCTCATTACAATATCTTCTGCAGTCACCTACTACAACTAGTAATGGCAAAAACTGTGTTTACTGTGCAATATGCTCAACTATTAATTACAGTGTGTAACCTCTCTCTTAATATCTCCCACTTAGTGGGGAGTAGAAAGTATCTGGTGACTGGTGTTTTTTGGTTTTTGCCTTTTTTTTTTTTTGTTTGGTTTTATTTTTTAGAAGGAGTCAAGGAAAGGTGCAAGGAACTAAAAATTAATAAGTCAGATGTTTGTGCTGGAATAACTAGAAGAAACTATTTTTTAAAAGAGCATAAAATAGAAATCTTACCTATTTGGGAAGAAACAACACAGAGTTTACAAAACAAAAAAATTGCTTCACAATTGATTGGAGTTCTTGAAAGAATGTTCTTATATTCTTAAACTCCTTTGTGGATTAATAATCTATTAAAAGGGTAAGAGAGAGGAAGTAAGAACAAGTAGCTTGCACAAAGAAAGGGTTTTTCAGGAATCTATGATATGGGGAGAGCTTTTTAACACATTGATTTGGAGAAGTTTGGAAAGTGAGATAAAAAGTTTGCTGATGATAGGAATTTATTCTGGAAAAGTTAAATCTGAAGAATAAGATTTGACAATGCAGCTTATCTGAGAGATACAGTGGTAGGCACAATTCAGAGTTGATACATGCAGAAGTAATACAAYCTATTTGCTGAACAACAGGCTCTAAAGAAGTTATATGTACTCAGGATAGACATAAAAATGCAATTGTGGGTATTTTTTCTGAAAATATCATCTCTCTGATTAGGAGACCAAAATGGAAAATAGAATTCTGAGAAGGATTATGGGGGAAATAAAGAATAAAGAACATCAGTATGACATAATATTCCTGTATTTTGAATATGATATGCAGTTATAATTATACAATCAAAGACCATATTTTAAGATTCAGACTAAGGAAGTAGGATGATCAGACATTTGCAACATCATCTTTACCTGAAAAGAACTCTTCAGCCTAGAAAAGATGTAATTGAACAGTGGCATGAAAAAGACAATGTAATGACAAATTTTACTAAAAAGATAAAAGGAAGAAACCTCTCACTCTGTAAAAAAAAAAAGCTAGCACCTAATGAAATGATGTAGCAGCAGATTTAGAACAGGAAAAAAAAAAAATTTCATTCACACTATGCTTACCGTATCTTGGAGCTCTTTGTTAATGTTTGCTCTCAAAGTCAAAGTATAAATAGACACTCTCATGATGGTCTAGCAGCAACTTTCAGAAGAGGTTGTTCCTAATCTGTTATTTGACAGAAGGTAGGAACACATAGCAGAAGAAGGATCCTCTTAATGATCTGTTAACAACCATCAAGTGATAGGATTTTAGGTTAGGCAGATGTTTGGGCTAGACAGACATTATTTCTTTAGCATAGATCTGTAGTCTAAACTTTATAGCCCTTTCATGGGAAAAAATGTCAAAACAAAGCTCCACAGAACAAGCACAGGATTTCACATAAGCTAAATTTAACCATTGTAAAACTATAGCATAGTTTAACCTAGACATCTAGATCCCTTCTGGAGTAATTTGGGAGAAAAAGTACCTCCAGCCCAGAAGAAGCTATGTCACTTTACTTACTATGGATATGTATCTTGGAAGGGGATTAATTCAACTATCTGCCTTTCCTTTAAATTTTTAAATTTGATGAATATTTTTCATATCTAAAATCTTTTTAAGGTCACCTGCTATTTTGGGGGGGGGCTTTATAGTCTTTAATTGGGACTCTGACAAAGAAAGTTCAATTGTTGATGCTATCCCAACCAAACCAGCCTGTGATCCGTATGATTTCCAGGATTTTATCTAGTAACAGGAGATTTTTATTTTCAATGCAAGCACAATGAAAGCAAACAAGGTTTGCCAAAGCTTGGGATTTGACTAACAACTGCTGCAGCATTCTTCAAACAATAGTTTCCCATTGTTGTGAAAAGTTGTTTTTAGCGTAAAGAACTGATCACTGAGCTAAGCTACTAAGCTACAAATAAGTCACAGTAATAAATGTGTACTGAAAACTGTTTGGCTACTTTATTGAAGAGTTGTTCAGCAGCTGAAGATGTTTCTCTTGTACTTCAGGAAGTGTTTTTGCATTTTCATTAGGCAGTGACTGAATGGAAAATAAAACCTGTTCTTCGCTTGAAACTATGAACATTAGATTTCCACTATTGTCACCATCCAGATAAATATACAATTCTGTCCCGATCCAATGTCGGGGGAGGTTTCGATGTGATCCCCAGAGCGAGATTAAGACACAAACG
>JASVER010000032.1:330445-350989 GCA_030449065.1 Oceanodroma leucorhoa | reverse complement strand
CCTCTCCTCTCCTCTCCTCTCCTCTCCTCTCCTCTCCTGTAATATCATGGCTTATTTTGTGTGTTTTTTGTGGAGTTTCCCAGTCCTATTTTTGAACTTGATTAGTAGAGCCACCAATGTCATTACTTGTGTTGATGCTTATAGAAACATAGAATCACAGAATCATTAAGGTTGGAAAGGACCTCTACAACTGTCAACCCAATACCACCATGCCCACTAAACCATGTCCTGAAGCGCCACATCTACACGTCTTTTAAACACCTCCAGGGATGGTGACTCCACAACTTCCCTGGGCAGCCTGTGCCAATGCTTGACAACCTTTTTGGTGAAGAAATTTTTCCTAATATCCAATCTAAACCTACTCTGGCGCAACTTGAGGCCATTTCCTCTTGTCCTATCGCTGGTTACTTGGGAGAAGAGACCAACACCCACCTCACTACAACCTCCTTTCTGGTAGTTGTAGAGAGCAATAAGGTCTCCCCTCAGCCTCCTTTTCTCCAGGCTAAACAACCCCAGTTCCCTCAGCCGATCCTCATAAGACCTGTGCTCCAGACCCTTCACCAGCTTTGTTGCCCTTCTCTGGACACGCTCCAGCACCTCAATGTCCTTCTTGTAGTGAGGGGTCCAAAACTGAACACAGTATTCGAGGTGCGGCCTCACCAGTGCCGAGTACAGGGGCATGATCACCTCCCTACTCCTGCTGGCCACACTATTCCTGACACAGGCCAGGATGCTGTTGGCCTTCTTGGCCACCTGGGCACACTGCCGGCTCATGTTCAGCCAGCTGTCGACCAGCACCCCCAGGTCCTTTTCCGCCAGGCAGCTTTCCAGCCACTCTTCCCCAAGCCTGTAGCGTTGCCTGGGGTTGTTGTGACCCAAGTGCAGGACCCGGCACTTGGTCTTGTTGAACCTTATGGAGTTGGCCTCGGCCCATCCATCCAGCCTGTCCAGATCCCTCTGCAGAGCCTTCCTACCTTCAGGAAGATCAACATTCCCACAAATATGATTTGTTGCAAGGGCCGAATTTCCTCTGAGAGGATCAAGAACTTGAGTGTCTTAAGATGCATAGGTACTGACTTGAAACAGATAGTTATATTGATGTGCTGGAAGTAGAGAGCAGAGCTTTTTTATCTTGTAGAGAGAAATATAAATCCTAGGATATTTTCTATTCTACGTTCTCTTAAAGCCTATGAATGAAAATACAAAATAAACAGTTCCATGTATAATATTTCTTTATAAAGAGCCATCTGTACAAAAGAAAGAAATTACTTGGCCCACAGTCTAAGTGCCTGCAATAAATTCTGAATGATCATTACAAATTTAGTCTCACAGATAATTTAGCATGTTCAAAACAAGCAATGACACTCAGAGTCCTGACAATAATGCAAGCACTAATTGAAAGGCCATGTGCAATTATGTAACAATATATAATTGGACCATCAGTAGAGCTCGCTCAGAACTGTCTTCTGCAATCATCTGTCAGCCGAACATATCTTTTAAATTTTAAATCTTCTTCGAGGAAAATCATTTTATCAGATAATCATTCTAGCAGAAAGCGACCAGGAAACTGAAAAATACTGGTTCTGAAATGTGTTTTCTGTAACATCCTTTCCATCAAACAAAAGAATAAACAAATTAAATATGCTTGAATTCTGATTCTCATTTGGGATTGTTATTGTAATATGTAACTGGTAGAAAATAGAACCATATGATTACCTCTAAATGTTTGTGGTGAACATCTTCACTTTCTTAGTGGAAAACTCTGTAATCATTGTCTGCAAATTGCTAGCATTCTTCAGACAAGTTTTAGTACCTTCCTCTCTTAATTTCTGCTTTTTTCCTCTCTAAATTGTCATTATGACTTCATATACGGTGACAAGAATATTAATCTTAAAAAAAATTTCAGGTCTAGGTAATGGTTTACTTAGAGTATGCTTTGCACTTTTGTTTCTTTCTGAGCCAAGTTACACTAGTGTGGAAGAACCAGATTTTTTCTTCCAGTATGTCTTGGGGCAAATCAGTGTTCTGAATAAGAGAAATTGATGTTTTTGATCTAACAAAATAGAACTGTTTTTCACAGAAGTGAGGATGAGTGTCTCAATAGCTGTGAAGGAATAACTGTAGAGCAAAGGGCAAGATCCTCTCATTATTTGCAGTCCTTGGGGAATATCAGTCTCACTTAGATGAGCTGTTTGGACAAGCTCTGTAGCAAATTTGGGAATAAAACAAAAGGGAAAATATTTTACTCCCAAGAAAAGGTCACGATGTTTAATACAGTAGTAATAAAGGATGCATTATACTTTTCAGAGAAGCACAATTATTTTTAGTTCAAAGTCTGATATGTCAGGTACGTATCAGACAGCTCCACTGTTCTCATGATTGCTGATAAGTTTTATTTCTTTATTTGACTTTACAGCAGTATTCACCATATTGTGGTTCTTAAGGGAGACCGAAGATGTCTAATTGTAATTAGAATTCCTAATTCTAGTCTAAGTAGAATACTAATTACAAGACTTCGGGTTTTTTACTGGAAATACATGCCCCCCCCCCCTCCAACTTACATGCTATTTTCATGTATTTTGAATGTATCACTCAGGTATAAAATTAAGTGAAAAATGAAGTCAAATGATACCATTCAAGATACACCACCATGCTATAGATTATTTATACTGTAACATTAAAAGTGCTCTTGTAAACCTAGCAGGCTCATAAAAGAATATGGAATGCAATAGGTCTGTATATTCCACAAAAAAAAAAAMCCTATGAATGTTCACTGTAATAAATTTTGAAAACACGAGGAGGCTGTTTTTTTTTTTAATTGAATTTACGTGTATTGCAGACTGTCACATCTGAGAGTATAGGAGCTACAGTTTTTCTTTCTAACTTACAGAAAAACAGCTTTTGAATTTAGAACTGCCTATGTTCTTTTCATGGTTTTCATCATTTTGACTGTTTTATCATAACAGATGCTTTTAAAAAATTAAATGGAGCAGGGGGAAGGATTGCTATAGTTAATGTGGAGGCAATGCTTTGTTTCAGAGAAAGGAAACTAGTGAAGCAGCTATTTTTAGATCTGAATCCAACTAATAGGAAAGAACTGGCTGAGACTTGAGTGTGGAAGGTAGTTTGAGTGAAAGTCATCACAAATTATCATAGAACGCCTTTCTAAGAAAAGGAAAGTGTGAGAGAAACATTGTGAGGAAACTGGGCTCCCGAAAAACAGGCTTCAGAAAACTCAGGTGTGGAACGTAATCTAAGGAAGATATTGCAGTGTAATTAATATGAATTAGTATCTAAACCAGACTGTTCAAAGTGCAACACTAGACTAACCTGGTGTCAGAGAAAGGCAGCAACAGTGAGAGAGACTCCTACACCAGAAAGGAATTGCAGGAATACTGGAAACCGACACATGTCTAGGAATAATTCTGCAGAAGAATAGAACAAATTTATAGAGATAAAATTAGAAAGAGTAGGGAGCAAAATTACTTAAAACTAGCAAGAGACATAAAAAGCACCTAGGAATAAGTTCTGCAAGTGCATCAGAAATAAGACAAATTCAGTGCTCATTTCTGAACAGAGTTTAGAAATGTCCTTTAAGGTTGTGTGAGCATGCATTTGTACGTATATTAGTACTAGGGGCAAATTTGTTCACTAGCAATTGGAAGTCTTTCAGATGAACTAGCTCTAAGAGGGGCTGAAGCTGTAGATTTTTTTTCTGTTTAGCCCTATCAGATTAGAGAGGATTTTATGTAACGAGCTTTTAAAACTGAGGCAAATTAGAGAAGGATCAAGGGAGGCGTGGCTTTTCCAAATAGTGAAACAACTCCTCTAACTATATGATTTTATAATTCATATGCAACCAAATGACATACAATATTATTGAGAAACACTAAAGTGTGAAAGGAAGTGGTGTAAATACAAACACTTAAAAATATCTGCATCTACCACATCAGGATTGCAGTTTGTCAGGGCAATGGGTGCAGGAGAGGATAAAAAAAATCCTTCCTCCACAAAGAACCTTTTATCTTCCGCTTATCCACAATACTCAGTCATAGAGCATCTAGACTGAGGTTTTTTTAAGAAAAAGATAGAGCTTCTTTTTAAGAAGACCAGGAGAAATAAAAAGACAAATTAGTAGATAAGAGACAAGAGAAATGCTAACTCCATACAGTCTGTTCTGAGTTCTTGGAGGGAAGAAGTTGCCCAGAGGCCTGGTTGAGGTTGTTGGAAGATCTCCCTGCTCTCCAAAGCCTTTCCTCCTCATTTGGCTCCAGGTTCCCTGCTAGCGGCCGCTTGCATGTTCAGACCACTGTTCCTCTCTCTGCCAGTTCCATCTCTGCCCTCTCAAAGCTTTCAGGTCCAGCATATGCTCAGCTTCCCCTCGGGGAAGGCTCATAGTAATAGAAGGTGCCATTACACCCAGAGAGGAGCAGTCAGGACAGGGCAACCATCAGCCTCATCCATTGCTGTCCAGCCACATACTCTCAAAAGAGCATACCATGAAAAAATGTGAACATACATCACCCATGAGAGTTTGCATTGTTACCGCTCCAGACATTAGTGGTATTCTGGTTTAAAGGATGCAGGGATTTCATGTGGTATAAACAGAGCTTCCCTGTATAAGCAGAAGAAATGTCTTCAAACCAAAGTTAAATCCACTGACCATTGCAAAAGGCTTGCAGTATTGCTGTTCAGACTTTAAAATATATTCATAGACTGATTCACTTCACTTTGATCTGATCTGGATTATTTCCATTACCTACAGCAGAGTTACGTTAGCATTTTCAGTTGACAGAACTATTGTTTTCTCTTTCACAAGCCAGCTTATTCAGAAAGATATTTTTATAATACCTTTGGCTGACAAATTTTACTGAGTGATTAAGGTTTTTCTCTGTGAACTGAAATAAATGAAAATTTTATTTTCATATAATAGCTGTAACGAGAATCTTACTGCTCTGTCGTATCACTATTAGGAGAGCAGTAATTACAAGATTTCAAACRACATCAGTGTTTGAGGCAAATCTCTTTCTAAAGAGGAAACAAAGTTAGATGGAGCTCTGCTGGAAGTCTTATTTGCCATGATGCCAAACATCAAACTATGAAATCATTTTGCTCTCATTAAGTTTTGCAAGAGATGCACTGCTTTCCATTGAGTTGTTTTCAAGTCAGTGGGGAAAAAGACAGATGACTTTATTAGCAGAGGAGGAGATRAAGAGATTAAAGAAAATTTGATGAGGTGTAAACAAAGCAGCAGTTTGAGCTGGAGGGTGAGCTGTAAATTGCAACATGGTAGTGAGAAAAAGAACAATTTGCAAAAAATAGTTTAAAATCTGTTAATCATTAAAGCAAACAACAGTACTCTGCTAAAGCTTATTTAAGCAATAAGCTAAAATGGTATTTAAGTGAAGACAACCAACAAAAATGCTTCAACCTTAAAGCACAGTACATTTGCTTCCTCACATGGCCCTGACACTGCTTCAGGGTTAACTCCAACATTTTGAAGATTCTACAGTACTCTTTTTTTGAGAAGTGTAAGAATGAAGCTTTTATAGTTTAAGTGACTTCATCTAGATTTTGAGTTATTAAAACATGACTGGAAACAAATTGCTTGATGTGCTTTTAGTATGTTGTAAATGTTGTTATTTTTTTGATGGAATATCAATTGTAATAGCTTAAGTAGATGATTTCCCTTGGTATATGTGGGTGTGCTATTCACTAGAACTGCCAAAGTGAAACAAAATTTGAGTTTGGCTAGACTGTCACAGAAAAGTGTAAGTACTTTTAAAGATGAAAAGTATTTTCTACTTCTGTATCAAAAAATTTTGTTTCCAAGTAAGTCTAAGTCTAGAAAAGCAAACCATCCTGTAACTTACACTCTCTTCTCTTTACTACAAAATGGCTGACATAATTATATGTTGTTATCTTCATATTTATTAAAAAAATACAGCATACAAACATGCTTATATTTATAGGTACTTTTATGTGTAACTTTTGTGGCTGGAGAAGCGAGGTAATATTTGCAAGTCTTGATCCAAAGATGGTTGGTTTTGAAATGAGCTACAGATTCAGCCCATGCTGACATTAGGATGATAACTCTTTTCCCACTGGAGAGAAAAGTAACCCTGCAGGATCAAGGATGCCTTTTAAATGTGGTTGGTTTAGGTTTCTTTGTATGTTTAACTTGAAAATCTGGAACAATAGCATGCATTTGTACCCATAAGAGGGAACCCTCTTCTGGAACGGAGTACCTGTGATTTCTGTGAAGAGCAGAAACTATGGAACTGTCACCTTTGTGAAGTGGTATTTCAACACACTAACATTCAAAGGATTCAGTATTATAACATTTGCAAATGTTCATATGGATACAAAAAACTGTAGTTGAATGGACAATCTCATTTAGACATGAAAAATGGGCAATTTTTGTTCAAAGGGAGTAATTTTTGTAGAGCTACCTGTTTCAGAGTCACATTACTCCTCTTTTTCCAAAAAAAACCTAGGCACTTGTCTGTTGTAAGTGTGCCATAATTTTTCTAGTGTGTCCCAGCTCCAGAAACATCAGAAGCAACTTTATAAAAATGTTCAGATTCCTCTTTAACAACTCTCCTTATTCTTTAGCTGTAAACCACTATATAATTTTTCTTTTTTCCTTATTTTTCCAGAACTTGAGGAGTGTTCCTACTTCCAAAAAAATATCACACATGTTCAAAATGGGAATAGCAGAAACTATTGCCAGAATACTGGGTTTAAAGTGTATTTAGGCAGTTTAATATCAAGACCTAAAAAAAATAAATATAGCATAATGTAGACAAGAAAAAGTCAGAAATTCTACATATGAGACCGAAAATAGTGTAGATGAAACCCTATTCATTTCCATGTCTGATTTTTAATATACTGGAATTTAGGAAAGAATTTTAGAACATCCACGGGAAGAAAATATATATAAAAGATTGTAAAGCCCAGAGTTAAGACTTCACAGCTCTTCTGAACCTTACTAAAAATTAATAATAATGTGATATTATTCACATTTCCTGAGTATTTTAGTTTCACAAGATATGTTAAATATTTTTTAGTTATTGTCAATTTTTCTTTCTCTTTCATATGTAGAATATACAGAATAACTGATGGAATCTTAAGGTTGCTTTGGAGAATAAGATATGCTGGTGTATAAATCTCTGCACGAACATGTGGAGTGAGGTGCACTAACACCATCAAGGCAAAGTAATTTGAAAAGATAATATTTATTGTACCCAGTTTACAGCCCAAGGAACATAGAGATGTTATGATTTTGCAGAACAGTTAGTTATACAATAAATGAACAATTGAATTAGGAATAATATTTTTTTCTTGTGATTTTTGTTCCTGAGTGTAAGGATCTGGATAAGTCTGAATTTTGTCTGGTGATAATTCATGTAAGTCCAGCCCAGAGAAGATGTCAACAGTTTTCACAGGAGAAAGACAAGGATGAAAAAGCTGAAAGATCTTGTTGTAAAAGATCTTCAACAGCTCTTTTCTTTTAAACTGTGTAAAGAAGAGCAGTAGTGATGGCTCCTGYCCATCAGGCACAATAAGGGCCCAGGTTTTCAAATTCAGGACAGTCAGATGTAACCCTTAGTAACAGCTGCAATGCAGTAGGAGTTATGGGTACATCCAACAGTAGTTGCAATTAATGRGAAAGCTGATAAGGTTGCAGGAGCTTTAACTCCATGCCAAGTCACACGCAGGCAMAGAAGAGGCTCAACTTTGTATCTTCCTCAAAATACACATCTCAGTCACCCAAACTAGGATCCTAAACTTGTTCTTTTCCCTGWCCTCACTTTTCTACTGTACCACCACCTCAGCCTTCCCTTCTAACTGCAAACCCTCTCCCAGTTCCTCAGCTTCATGTTTCACGTCTCCAGCAATACTGGTTTTCATGGGATGCATGGGCAGGGTAGAGAACAGAGAATTCAATTCCCCACACTTCAGAGAACTTCCTCAAGAAGCGAGACACCTATTTTCTTTCCTTGTTCAAGGTCATGCTTCACTTCTTACCAAATGCCAAAAAAACTTCGGCTACACATTAAGCTGGTGGAATGCAGAGGGGCATATGTTCCCTGTCGATCTGATCCCATAACATTGTGCCAAAAATCATTCAAGATTTATTGAGAAAGAAAAGACAGAAAAGAGCATGATTTCTTAGTCTAGCACTGAAGGCACTCAGCCGTGAGGGGGCAATTGTAACTGTAGTTTCTGCTCACAGGGTTGCATTTTACTCAGAGACTGAAAAATTTAAATATAGATAGAGCTTTGGAAACAAGGACCAGAACTTCCTTCTCATAGAGAAGGTAGTGAAAAAGTCACACTTTACCTCTGTCTCTCTATACTCTGTAACATCAGATTTGTCCTTGCACAGCAGCATAGCTTGAACTTCAGTACAGTCTATATATTGATGATAGGGTGCTTTTGAGAGATATGTGGGCTGGATCCCTGTTAGGTTTTTGATTGAACTGAACTCCTACTCCTAGACAAATTCTCTAAGGTATTACATAAAAGGTAGACGGYGGCACTATGACACCCTTTTAGAAAAAATTATCAGCCACAGCTGCATTTTATAGGAGGCCTGAATGTGTTCGACAGTCTCACAGCTCACCAGGCTGGGCTTCTCAAGATGCTTCAGCAGAAGAATGACAAATTTTCAGACTCACACCAGGCCTATATAGGAAATATAAATTAACTTTTTCAGTACTTATGCACAGAGGCAGAACTCAAGGCATTAAGAGAAATTTAAAGTTTCATCTTACATACTTTTGAATGAGGTCTACTAAATTTCATTTAATTCCTGGTTTACATAAGTGAAAAACAGATGTGCAAAGGTATTTAACAGTCTAATATCTCTTTGGGAGTCTGATTTTCCTTTAATTTCAATTGGAATTGTGGTATATATAAATAGGGATAGGGCACGCAAAAGTCTTTTTCCTTTGTACCATAATTTTTGAAGTATAAATAACAGTGTTTCTTTGTAATAAACTACTGAACTTTGAAAAATTTAAAGTTTAAATTCCCTCACTGATACAGGATCAGATGTTTTCAGATTACAGTGGAAAGGGTGTTTTAATAGCTGCCAGTTTTGTTTATTCRGTCCTGGCTCTGAGAAGCAGCTGAATCTTTCTGCACCTTACTAGGAAGTTCAACATTTGGAGACCTCACACCAAGGCGTGACGAAAGCTTGGGGAGGAACATATTTTACCTAGCCCAAAAGACTGAGCACTATTAAAGTTGGCGGATCTTGTCTCCCAAATGACTTTCTGTAGTGTGACCCACTCTCCTTTCTGGGCATATCACTGCCTTTTTTTCTAATAACCAGCTACTTCAAACAGCTATCGGTGTTTTGCCACTGCCTGCAGTCCTGCGGAGGTATGTGGTCTTGAAAGCAACCGAACACTTTCTCCCTTCAGTGCCTCGGTTGTGCAGCTCAGACAAGACTGAAACTGCTATTTGGCAATGAATAGGGATATGATTCAGAACAAAGCGAGAAGCAGATGAGTAAGAGTATGCCAATTTTTCATAGCCCCTTTTCTGAGAACCACACTTTCAAGTGTCAAGTGGGTGAAATCACATAAAGGTGTTTTGCTTTTTACTCAAAGGGTCAAGTATTTTAATATGGGCTTGTCTTTGGAATTGATTTAGTGTATCACGTGCTCTTTTTCCCTCCCTTTTTTCCAGCACTCCAGTTCCTGAAATATATATGATGATGCATGCAGCACAAATAATGGGTTACCATAGGAACAACTGTAATAGTGATCCCAAAGCAGGGTTGGGGTTTTTTTCAGGATTTTTTTTTTTTTTTTTTTTAATACCATACTTTGCACTTGCATAAAGATCCTAACCTTCTTTCATTTGTAAATAATTCTGGAAAAATGCTCTTATTTAACATGATTTGACTATAAATCTATCAAAATTTTAAGTGTGTTTGCACTACCCTTCTGGCCTTGTGCAATTTTTGCTACCAGAAAGATGAACACTAAAAACATTTTCAGGAAAGGAATTTGGTATCCATGACATTGTAAATGGCAGCCTTATGATAAGCATTGCTGCTTTACACGTTGTCATGATGGTATTACTGACCYAAGCTTACTACATTTTTCTCTTCTTTTTCCACATCATAATTTGCCCTCTTACCACATTCTGGCATGCAAATATACAAAACCACAAATATATGTAAGTATGAATAAAACAAAATGTCAGGTAAATTTTGATTCTTTTAAATGTAAGTAAGTGTTATTATCTAGGTCTGCATACGTCTTTTTCATCAGAGCCACAARCTTGGTTTCAGACATGCACTAACATATTGCCATAACCCTATGCATAGCTTTATAGGGAAGTAATCAAGGATAAGTCTGCCTTGGAGATGCTACTCCCTTATAGGGAATTGGAGGGAGACCTGTTTTCCAACAACATGCAAATTTCTTGAGTATTCATGAGGACATTGTGAGAGTAAGCTACTCCACCTGGCAAATGGAGACATGACGAAAGCCTGTTCTGAAGTGCATGGTCATCTCTGGGCTGTTCTTAGCTCAGAGTTGTTTCACGTTTTAGACAATAAAGCTACAATCTACATTGGTGTGGCTATCACAAAAGTTCTATATCAAATTGACTTATAGGCTTGTGTCTTTAGTCTATCATTAACTTAACCTCTGTTTTGGGTAGCACAAATGAGTAGGAGAAACATAGGGCAATGCTGCATAGGGCTTCGTTGGAGAGCAAGAATTTGAGTCAAAAACAAGAGTGAACTGCTTTCTCTTGGTCATGCATGTTACAGTGGAGAGCTTAAGAAAAATTAAAAAGGAATTAGGAGAAGCTGTAAAATAGCCATTGATAGAGAATGTAAACTAGATGTRATTGGACTGCCTGCATTGCTGTATTTGAATAGTCAGTTCTAGATAYGTCTCATGTCTTGCATGAGTGCTGGGATGTTAGGGTATGTCCACACTGCAGCCACAGGAGGTCATACTGAGTTTTAAGTTGTTATGAGACTGCTGTTAGCAGTAGATCTGGCTAGCTTAACATGAGCTGTACGCTACACTGCAGTCACCAAAATATCTGAAGCACTGACCTACAAGTTTTGACAAGTTGCAATTTTCTGGCCAAAACCACATTTTAGGGAAAACTCCTACATCAAATCTATTGCAAAACTCCCTTCTCCTGCCTAGCAAAAATTACAGATACCATTCAGTCTATGTAGTTTAARCGAATAGTTACTGTACAAACTTCCACCTTGCAGAACTGAAGGTTCTTCACAGTAGGGCTGTATCACTTTATATCAGCTGAGGAAATAAATCATAACAAATAACAGAGGGGGTCTCTGTTCCATTGCCTTTCTGAAGTGATACCTTATGTAATTGTAAGTAATTGTGAAGTTTACTGAGGCTTTCCCATCCACTGAAAGAGCTATGGTAAGTTTCTAGTTACCATGGGCTTTTAGTGGTTTTTTCCCATGCAAACTATTTAATTTAGTTGCAAAGCAGATTCACGTCATTTTTTTTTCCATTTGACATATAGAATTTAATTATAGTAAACATTTGACACTAATTAGATGGTAGCTTTAGAGGACCTGATGTAATTTGTTAGATTTGGACATATAACTGCAGTGAAGTTAGTGGGTAACCATGTTTAGGGGTTTATAAATTCTATAAAACAGTAATTAATTTACATATACTTCCTGCTTCATTAATCTATGTGTTTGGATACCTAAAAATGTAAGGTGTGGCATATATTTTATTAGRCAAGGAAGAGGAACAAAGTTTTTTCATGTAAGAGAGAATAGAGCTTTTGCCAAGCAGTCAAAACACTATGACCTCCTGAAGACAAAAAAACCCCCACAGATGGTCTTTCCATTCTTCCTTTAGGACTTAATACACTCTCTCATTCCTTGGCGGATGTGTCTTATGCCACAAAGGTAGCATGTAAAGTGCTATTTTACTGTTTAGGTGGTGGTGGTTGAAGATTATAAGGTTCCTGCCATTGCCTCATATCATCAAGTCTCTCTCTATTTCTATCTCCAACTCCATATCTGCACATATGGTTCTCCTAATCTAGTCTGTCAAAATGATTCAGGCAATGAAAGCATTTAAGCTAGCATTTCAGAAACAACCTAGGGACAGCTGTGCCTAAGTAGCAACCTCCAGAAGCAGGAGAGGAAATAACAAGCAGTGAGGTTGTGCAGAGTGGTAAGAYGGTGGAGAACTGCAGGATGTAATCAGCACCTGAACTACCACCCTGGTTAACCCTGCTCAAAAATTATCTCAGCAGCAAATTCACAMTATTAAATATGTTAGCTTCTGTTTATTGCAGCAGCACTGTTTCTGCTGTCCCCTGGTAACACTGAATCATTTAGATAAATAATAGAAAAAATGTAAATATGACATTCTGGAGAACTCATGGCCCTTTTCTGTGAGTTATGTTGCCAAAGAWGTGCTAATTTTTGGAGCTAAGCAGACATTTTCCACAAAATACTCCTTTTGCTGGAAAATGAAAATTACTGCTGCTGAAATATTTTTCAGGAAACAAACAACTTTTTAAATTTGTGAAGTAAAATATTTAATTAAAAAAAAGTCTCCACAGCGACAAAATACATATTTAATTGTGGAAATTTGAAATTATTTTTTGTTTCAAGATGAAATTGTTAYAATAAAATGCAAACCTCATGAGGTTCAACAAGGCCAAGTGCAGGGTCCTGCACCTGGGTCAGGGCAAGTCCCGGTATCAACACAGGCTGGGCCATGTGTGGGTTGAGAGCAGCCCTGAGGAGAAGGACTTGGGGATGTTGGTGGATGAAAAACTGARTATGAGCCAGCAATGTGCGCTCGCAGCCCAGAAAGCCAATCGCATCCTTGGCTGCATCAAAGGAAGCATGGCCAGCAGGTCGAGGGAGCTGATTCTTCCACTCTACTCCGCRTTCRTGAGACCCCACCTGGAATACTGCATCCACCTCTGGGGCCCCCATCATTAGAAAGACATGGACCTGCTCGAACGGTTCCAAAGGAGGGCCACAAAGATGATCACAGGGCTGGAGCACCTCTGCTACGAGGACAGGCTGAGAGAGTTGGGGTTGTTTAGCCTAGAGAAGAGAAGGTTCCAGGGAGACCTTATAGTAGCCTTCCAGTGCTTAAAGGGGGCCTACAGGAAACGTAGGGAGGGACTCTTTATCATGAATTGTAGTGACAGGATGAGGGCTAACAGTTTTAAACYGAAAGAGGGTAGATTTAGATTAGATATTAGGAAGAGATTCTTTACTGTGGGGGTGGTGAGACACTGGAACAAGTTGCCCAGAGAAGCTGTGGATGYCCCATCCCTGGARGTGTTCAAGGCCAGGTTGGATGAAGCTTTGAGCAACCTGATCTAGTGGAAGGTATCCCTGCCCATGGCAGGGGAGTTGGAACTAGGTGATCTTTAAAGTCCCTTCCAACGCAAACCATTCTGTGATTCTATGAGTCTCTTCTATGTGGATTTCCTTATCTGTCCTCCCTTCCATCTTCAGTATAGTCAAAGTTCTTTGCACTTTCGGTCAGAACAACTTGTATTTGTTTTTAGTAATATGGCATCTGTAGCACATGACTTGATTTTTAGTAGGAAAGGAAATATTAGAGGGAGAAAAGAGGGTTTATAGTGAATTTGCTTAGGTTCTGAAGCTGTTTCCATTTTGAGTTGGCTACATGGCCATGTTGTCAGCTTCTGCTGTTGATAGTAATTTAGAGAAGGCACATGATCTGAATTTCCATTTTAGGGACATTGATGCATCTACAGGCATGAATCCAGAGTGAGCCAGTGGAATGTCATTCTTGATCTTCAGTAGTCACAGACTGCATTTCTGTCCCTCTGACCAGAACCTGTTTGCAAGAAAAAGACAAGGAAACCATCTCATACTTCTGCTGGAATTATACCTTTCCAAAGGCATTGGATAGACTGTAGTTTTGGTAAGCTGTTAAGATGCATTGTTGTATTTTCACTTCTGCTTTGAATTTCTRATTGGCCAAATGCTCTGTCAAATGCCTAGATGACTATATACCTCTTACCCATCTTACTTTTTGGATTAATAAATTATTAGTACTGCACAGATAATTAAGGCATTCAGCATTAACCGATTAAAGAGAAAGAAGAGAAATTTAGAAGCAAAATATAAGGCCTTTATATTCCTCTTTAATGAGGAAGAAGGGATATGGAATTCTTTTGTGTATGACACAAATACCGTTCTGCTTTTTGAGTTTACAAATAGAAGGGAAATAAATAGTCTAAATTTGAGGGATAGCATTTTATTGAATATGGTCTGTAGAGATATGGTGTTCTGTAAAGGGGAAATGAATGATGTTATAAAAAATCTTAAATAAAAGATAATTATTTTATATATTTTCAACAGAGTGAGGTATGTATTTTTAGCAGAGCCCACAATAGTGCTAAAGACTTTTTCCTACACAAAAATTCTACAAAGTGTCATAATACTTCTTGAGTCAAAACCTAAGAATAGACAATTTCTCACATTTTCCTTAAACATATCTTTTCCTTTTTTAAAGAGTTAGAACATTTCTTATAGTTATCTCACGATATCTTAAGGATTAAAAAGAAAGGGATATTTTATGAGGTACCACATTTCATTTGGACTTCCAAAACAGCATATTCACTGAGCTACACAGAACAGTGCTTTTTTTCATTGTGTTTGACACAAAAAATATTTTCAGAATGCTTGTAGGGAGTGGAGTAGAATGGAAGTTATTTATCTGTTGGAAACACTGATTACATTTCTTATTTTCTAACAATATAATATGCATAAGAAGTTTGGAGTTCTCCTTCAGACTTTACTAATACCTCCACCTGGAAAGACTTGCAAAGTCATCCAAAAGAGGTATGTACTTGCATAATATTTGCATATTAAATTTAAAAAATATATGAATGTATAATACACTGAAGATTAATTTAAACCCTAAAAAAATCCAAGAAGATTTGGAGTTGGATTGAATATTTTATTTTTGCATCAGCTTCTTCAATAGACAAAATATGTCATTGAATAGACAAAATAAATCATAAAATAGATTGTGATACAGTCTTTCCTCCACAMAATTTCTAATTTCATCTTGTACTTTAAATGTAGCATGTGTCTGGATTTTTGTTCAGCCTTCAGTCTTTGGAAAGCTTCARGAGTACTTTAAATCATACATACTAAATACCCCACTGAGATAATGAGATTAACATGGTGGTAAATAGAAAATTCTGTTTCTTAGTCAAAGACTTGAATGGCAACAATTATATGTTATGTTGTCTTGCATACCACATTGCTCTCATAAGTGAAGGTAATTGTATGACTTTATGAAGAAAAATTACACAGTAGATAATCAACATGCACTGCACGTCTCATAGAGACAACCTTGTTGTCCAATGTACATTCTTTTGGTTTCATATTAAAAATAACAGCACAGATTTTATGCATATTTAGTAAGTTGGTACTCATTTGGAAAGATCTACWCTTGAATGAGGCTACACAGACAAAACCAATGATTAAATAGGCAAGAATGTGGGGAATCAGGAATGATGAGCATTAAGTTATGTTTTTTGTTGACAAGTTATGCTCAGCATAGCTACATGTATGAGAATTCCTGAGCCCAGATCTTGCTGTCTGCCTCAGAAAGTCTGGCAGCTGTTATGAATGGATTTGTAATTTTGGCCAAAAATTTCCCTAACAGAACAATCTTCTTCTGATTCACAGGAGCAACATTTCAAATATTTTCAAATGGAACTCTCAAAATGTTAAATTCCARCAAATGTCAAAATGTTTTATTTCAACATTTTCACTCTCAAAATTGAAATATTGCAGTAACATTTGGAAGAATTTTTCTTCCTTTTTTTTTGAATGTCACGAAAGATTCCAAGATTTTGACTCTTCAGTTGGCATCTAGAAATTAAAGGATGAAATCTTAGCTAGAGTTCCTTAATTTCAACTACATCTAGCTGTAAATGAGATTTTGGGTGTTGTTTTACACCGATAGAGTGTAAATAATGGAAGTTAACAGAGAGAGCTAATTAAAGAGGTATAGGTCTGCATATGTGAGTACACCTTTCAGTTTTTAAGAGGACTGAGATCGGAACTGTTGCATATCAGCAGGTAGGACATGTTATTGGAATACGAAAATTAATTCAGAATCTGAGTTTCCATCCTTAAAATATAGTCTTTGTAGCTCAACTAGACTCCAAAAAACCTCTTCAAAATTGATAACATACTTCCCCAGTACAAACCAAATAGAAAGTGTGGGGTTTTTTTGTTTTGGTGATTTTTTTAATCTCAAGATTTTAAAAAACAGACTCATGACTTCAAGGGAATGACTCATGATTTCTGATTGCTTTGAGTCAGATATTATCAGAATTTCTAGGCAGATAGTTGTCTCAATAATGTTATTGAATAAAAGGTTGAGTGAAACCCTCTACTTTTCATTTTCTTATATTATAGAATGCCTGGGTAAAGAAAGGTCTATTTACTATCTTGCTTACTTGCTTATGCACAAACTATAGAGAAGTGGACTGAGAAACCAGGATAGCAGCAATTTATGCATTGAGAATTTATGTATGGTTTTGGTTTACATAATTCTTTCTTTATTCAACAAATAAATGCATAGTTGCCATGGAAACTGCTACAATATAGGATTTGGATTACCATGAAAAGGCAGGGCATTTTTGTAAACAAATAAACACAGAAGACACATAAATCAAATGCTAATCAGCATCATGCATGTTCTTAAGACAATAGAGCTTGAGTTTCCCACTCTTATTGAAGGTGCAGAAGGTTCAGACCACAGGCTCGATCTCTGCRTTGGCATCTTCAAATATAAAATTCAAAGGTATATTGAAGTTATGTTATTTCCCAGTCCCAGAGACTACACTTCTGAATAACTGTGTTCAACAGTTTGCTTTCAAGCACAGATAGATCCCCAAACAAGGCTTTTTATTCTCTAGGTACTTACTAAAACTTACGGCCTCTTTATGAACCTGCAATATGAAAGGTATRACTTTCTAAGAAGAAGATATTGAAACCATTAGCACTTCATTAAATCTGCAGGAGAGAAGAAATCTGTGTTAACTGTATGCATAGGACAGAAGAGACAAATGAGGTTTATTTCATCTATTACTCTCATTTTCAGTTCTTTTTATATCTTGCTTGTCTATTTTTTCCTCTTTTTGAAAATTCTKGGCTCTTCATTCTGAATTAAAAATAATTGCAGTTCTCCCCCGACATGTACACATCCCCCATCTACTTCATAATCATGTCTATTAAAATCCATCTCTGTTGCTATGTGAATTCTGTAAATTTCTACTTTTCTCTGCTCTTTGTGCTGATTGACTTGCACATCRAAAAATGGAAGTTTCAGAAAAAGTWTTTGGTATATRATAAGAATCCTGAGACAAGTTTAAATCTAATCAGTCCTGAACAATGTTGTAAGAGATGTTTCCCTTCTGATGTTTTACACAGGATCAGTCAAAAAAAGAACTTTTCAGAGAATTTCTTGGGCATAAATGATTTAAATTTGGATGCTTAGTTTGACTTTTCCATAAAAAGAGAAAAAAATTTAACAGATGTCAGGAAATACTGTTTTGTGAGGAAAAATGTGAAAAAGTTAAAAATWTATATAATCTGTCCAGTGCCCCATAAATTGAAAATGTTATGTAGACAAACCAACACGCATACATTCAAAGTTCAAAATTMTCCTTCTTACTTCCTCCCAAATAAAAATCATTTTATTCCAAAGAAAATATATATTACAAGCATTTTCACAGATTCATAGAATCACAGAATGGTTTGCGTTGGAAGGGACTTTAAAGATCACCTAGTTCCAACTCCCCTGCCATGGGCAGGGATACCTTCCACTAGATCAGGTTGCTCAAAGCTTCATCCAACCTGGCCTTGAACACYTCCAGGGATGGGRCATCCACAGCTTCTCTGGGCAACTTGTTCCAGTGTCTCACCACCCCCACAGTAAAGAATCTCTTCCTAATATCTAATCTAAATCTACCCTCTTTCRGTTTAAAACTGTTAGCCCTCATCCTGTCACTACAATTCATGATAAAGAGTCCCTCCCTACGTTTCCTGTAGGCCCCCTTTAAGCACTGGAAGGCTACTATAAGGTCTCCCTGGAACCTTCTCTTCTCTAGGCTAAACAACCCCAACTCTCTCAGCCTGTCCTCGTAGCAGAGGTGCTCCAGCCCTGTGATCATCTTTGTGGCCCTCCTTTGGAACCGTTCGAGCAGGTCCATGTCTTTCTAATGATGGGGGCCCCAGAGGTGGATGCAGTATTCCAGGTGGGGTCTCAYGAAYGCGGAGTAGAGTGGAAGAATCAGCTCCCTCGACCTGCTGGCCATGCTTCCTTTGATGCAGCCAAGGATGCGATTGGCTTTCTGGGCTGCGAGCGCACATTGCTGGCTCATAYTCAGTTTTTCATCCACCAACATCCCCAAGTCCTTCTCCTCAGGGCTGCTCTCAACCCACTCATGGCCCAGCCTGTGTTGATACCGGGACTTGCCCTGACCCAGGTGCAGGACCTTGCACTTGGCCTTGTTGACCTTCATGAGGTTCACATGGGCCCACCTCTCTAGCCTGTCAAGGTGCCTCTGGATGTCATCCCTTCCCTCTAGAGTATCAACCACACCACTCAGCTTGTTGTCATCTGCAAACTTGCTGAGGGTGYACTCAATCCCACTGTCCATGTCCCCAACAAAGTTGTTGAATAATACTGGTCCCARTACAGACCCCTGAGGGACACCACTCGTCACTGGTCTCCACCCAGACATCGAGCTTTTGACCGCAACTCTTTGAGTTCAACCATCCAGCCAATTCCTTATCCATCAAGTGGTCCACCCATCAAATCCATGTCTCTCCATTTTAGAGACAAGAATGTTGTGCTGGACAGCATCAAATTCTTTGCACAAATCCAGGTAGATGGCGTGAGTCACTCTTCTCTTATCGATCAATGCTGTAACCCTGTCATAGAAGGCCACCAAATTTGTCAGGCATGATTTGGTCTTAGTGAAGCCATGTTAGCTGTCACCAATCACTTCTCTGWTTTCCATGTGTCTTAGCACAGTTTCCAGGAGGATCTGCTCCATGATCTTGCCAGGCAGAGAGGTGAGACTGACTGGCCTGTAGTTTCCCAGTTCTTCTTTTTTCCCCTTTTTAAAAATGGGGGTTATAGTTCCCCTTTTCCAGCCACTGGGAACTTCACCAGACTGTCTTGACTTTTTAAATAAGATGGAAAGTAGCTCAGCAACTTCAGCTCCCAGTTCCCTCAGGACCCTTGGGTGCATCTCATCAGGTCCCATGGACTTGTGCACCTTCARGTTCCTTAGATAGTCTTGAATCTGATCTTATCCTGCGGTGGGTGGTACTTCATTCTCCCAGTCCCTGYCTTTGGATTCTGTGAATTGGACAGCATGGCTAGAGCACTKGCCGGTGAAGACCGAGGCAAAAGAGTTTTTGAGTACCTCAGCCTTCTCCATATCAGTTGTAGCCAGGTCTCCCATTTCGCTCATCGGGGGGGTACAGTTTGTTTCATCTTCCTTTGTTGTCCTATGCACCTGAAGAAACCTTTCTTRTTATTTTTTACATCCCTTAGCCAAGTTCAGCTCCAGACATGCCTTGGCTTTCCTGATCACCTCCCTGCAGTCTCAGGCCATATCCCTATAATCTCCCCGGGCTGTGTATCCCTGCCTCCACTGCCTATGCATTTTGGTTTTGTGTTTTGGTTTGACTAAGAAGGGTTGCAATTTATACTTTACCATGGTCATGCCATGCAGAGGAGTAAACTTGCAGAATTTCTGCCAAAATTACTGTTTAAAAGAACCCACTGCCTACAGACCATGCACATAGTGACATCCTGAAATTGCTCATCTTTTTCCTTTCCCGAAGAATTTTAAAAGTTCACATGTGTTCCCTAGTAGATGGATTTCTTCAGCAATCTGCTCTGAATGTTCCACATGTTTGACAAAGCAGTGAGGCTGAGGCAGATGAGCCTGTCTGCTCAGGCTTTATGCAAGGAAATGTTGAGGATGAGAGGTATTGAGGACACAGCATGAGAGTGGCACATGTGAGGCCTTTAGGGGGCAGGTGTGATATCTTTGTAGAATGGTGAGAGACTGTGTTGTGACACGGTTATCTGTAAAAGTAGAAGTCAAGTGCACATCAGACTCACTACTGCTGATGGATCTTATAAAATTAGTGAGTGACTGCAGGTCATGTCATTGTAATATTATCAGGAGGCTGTCTTTCCCCATGACTACTCAATTTCACAATTTCTGTGATTTTCCTGATGTTTGAACTTCCCTTAATATTCTTGAAAGTGTAATACCACTGAAGGGATAACTCTTTTCTCCCAAAATAGATATGATAGTGTGTGCAGAGAAGGGAGACAGCATTTACACAAATTTAATAAAGTTATGGCCGTTTCTTTGATCTGACTACTGGATCTTTAAACATACTACTAGTGGACCAGACTTCTGGTAGCCAGTCAGGCAAAAATGTCATAATCACTCTTG
>JASVER010000032.1:266373-330140 GCA_030449065.1 Oceanodroma leucorhoa | reverse complement strand
CCTCCCCTCTCCTCTCCTCTCCTCTCCTCTCTTCTCCTGCCCTGCCCTGCCCTGCCCTGCCCTATCTTGTCCTGCACTTTTCTTCAGTACAAAATAGATTTAGATTCAGCACAGACTTTGGTTTTATATTAATTACTGAGCACGTACATGCAGTAAAACTATTCTTTGTTTGGAACCAATTCAAACATCTGAACTAGTAGTAAAATGCCTTTGAGTCACCAAAGCCATCCAATTCCAAGTTTCCTCATGTATAAACTAATGAATACTTCTTATGAAATATTTTCCTATTTACTTGCAATAATGTGAATAGTGAAACTATTCAATATTCAATTTCACTATTGCAATAGTGCAATAGTGAAACTGCAACATCACCGACTTGATTTACTCTCTTGGATAAACTAGGGAAAACAGCCTCATTTGCCTGAAAAAAGGAGAGATCTCTTGTGATTACACAATGACTTTTAGTAAGAGGAAGGGTTCATGGTTTGAAGAGATTATATTTAAAGTATTCAACATGGTCTTAATAAGAGCAAACAACTGATTTTTTTCTGTGTTTACTTTTGTTTTTCACCTTGGAAGGAATGGAGAACCTGAATATATGAATACCATCTGGGAGTAAAGCATTCAAATAACTCAGTGTTATGAAACAATTTGTATTTTTTCCATGTGTTCACTGATTAGATTGAAGTCAATCTGTCTTTGTATGAATGGTTCCCTAGATGATGGTACTGTAAGTTTCAATTTTATTAACAATGTCTGTTCATCTTGATAACAACTCCATAGCTCAAACCTGGGGGATTAATAATAATAGGCACTTCAAGTACTGACTACTCTTATCAGCATTTATAGCAGCGACTTCTATTCTTCTTTTCTTTTTTCTTTTTAAGCTGTAACTAGCCTCAAAGTTGTTTGTGCAAACTCTGATCCAGCAACCGTTTCCTTAATGTGACTGAATAGATTGAGGTGTGCAGAAGCTCAGAATGACTTTTATGTGCAGTTTTACAAATATTTTCAGAATGCTTTCAAAACATCTTAGAATTGATATGCATTGGCAAAACTTCAGCTCTGTTTTAATTTTCCTTTTGTGAAAAGCAGATAGAAAGAAAGTATAGTAAAATTTAAATGAAGTAGTATATTCCTATGTTAAAGTATTTTAAAAAACAGCAACAAAATAACCAGAACCTAACCTTCCATATTTTAATAATGGGTCCTTACCTCAGGGAAGTTGCAGAGAAAACCTTTTCCACTTTAAAGTAGAAACTTCTTTTTTAGACTGAACAATGATGAGATATTTGCATCCATTTATAATTGACTTACAGACTCCTTAATGTCTCACTGAGCACATCCAGCTTTTTCCTTTCATTCTCAAAAACAGAATGCATTTTGGGTATGCTTTCTAAACAGGTTGCATACTTTGTAAATCATTGTTACTTCAAACTGAAGCTGTTGTTCTGCTCATATGAGATACCAGTTAGTTACCCTCTTTCATGACACAGATACAGTAAGGGCTTGATTTTCCACTGGTGCAACTAATGGGACTTTTATTAATGATTTTAGAATGAGTAGAATCAAGAYCATTGGCTGAACATTTAAAAGTAGCACGCAAGGAAAGCCTTTTAAAGATATTTATGCTAACTTGAAGTTAGGCACCTAAGCAATTTTGCTAACCCCAGCAGGTCTTTTTCTCCTTCTTTAGGAGTCCAATTACTTTTGCAAACATGAAACGCTAGTGGCTTCAGGTATGTTAATGCTTGAAATGATTGTTTGATTTATTCTCATATACTGGTGGCAACAGGTTAYTCAACTGTGAGGTGTCCCTAGCTCCGCTTCCCAAAAGAATACATAAATTTGTGGCAGAAAGCAGTCAAATGCTGTGTATCATGCACTGTGAATACTAGAAATAGATCTGTGTTTGAAGAGTATGGATATTTTAGAATCAYAGAAYCATAGAATCATTAAGGTTGGAAAAGACCCCTAAGATCATCAAGTCCAACCGTCAACCCAACACCACCATGCCCACTAAACCATGTCCCGAAGTGCCACGTCTACACGTTTTTGAACACCTCCAGTGATGGTGACTCCACCACTTCCCTGGACAGCCTGTTCCAATGTTTGACCACTCTTTCAGTAAAGAAATTTTTCCTAATATCCAATCTAAACCTTCCTTGGCGCAACTTGAGGCCATTTCCTCTTGTCCTATAGATCGTGTATTTGTCTGTCTGAAACCTGACTGCTGTTTCCTGGACAGAGCCATGTTTGCCAGTATGTGTTGCACAATATTTGGTGGAAGAAGGAGAAAACAAGAGATGAAGGCTAAGAATGTGAAGCTAGAGAGGGATCACAGCCACCAGAGCCTATTACTGCATTTTCATTCTGCCTAAGAAAACCTAGAAGGCTGCATCTCAAAGGGTGTTTTAGCAAATCATTTTGTGCAAAATGTCTGTCTATTATGCCTTTGAAGTTCTATGGGKTTTTTTTATTCAAATAACAGTTATGCAGGCAAAGTTTGGACAGCAACCCTGCCTTACACAAGAATTTGAGTTCAAGGATGACTTTACAGGACCCTGAAGTCATGGAGTTGACTGGAATTTTTCTGAGTCCACTGTAAGACCTAGGGGAAATCTCTATACCTTTGTATGCTGGATATAAATTGGCATTTCTCATGTTCTTTATGTATGTGCTTTATCATGGGCAGGGCTGTATCTTATGCAATAGTACAGTGGTTTCAGTTAGGCCTTTAAGCACTGCTGTAGTATAAAATACGATGAATATTCATAATGAAATAAATACTCATATTGAAAGAATGCTAAGATGTCTGAAGTATAAAGAAGACTTTGCTGCAGTTCATACTCTTACWTTTAGCTAAATGCATTATTTTCTTTTAAAATGAAAAACTACACAAGGAAGATTTGTAAATGTTCCATCAGGTCAGACTGAAATCTATGATGGGTTAGATTTGCCTTTCAAGATTTCATCCTAACTATTATGATAAGAAGTACAAATCACAAAACATTTAATTGTATGTTTTATTTGCATATAGTCTGGACCTTAAGCATGCTACCTTAACGTATTCCTTTGAGGCACATTAATCAATGCAAAATTAAAGATAATTATGGTAATTAAGTCTTCTCAAAGTAAAAGGTGACTGTAGTAGTACTTAGCTCTAGCAYGAGCCAAAAAATAAAAAGGGAACTTACTAGCATCTTCTTCGTTAGTTTGGTATTAATACAGTGCCTTCCTAATGCCTCTGCTGAAATCTGCATTTTAAATGAAAGGCAGAATTTGCCTTTCATTGCCTGGTGTGTGACATTAGAGCTAAATGAGAGCCATGTTTGTATCTGCACTATCACTGTTGGTCTCTCTCTTTTACACGGCTCTTATTCAATTTATGCAACTCTCATTCCATAAAACATTAAATAGCTACATTGTGAGGCTTCATGTGTGGTGTCCTTCAGTTTAATCTTCAAGTAGTTTCAGCTGAATCAGGCATTAAGAGATGGTCTTGTACCAATGATGTTGTGCTCTGATCTTGTTATTGCAGAGACCAAGCTCTCAGCAGTCCTCACTGCAGCCCCTCCTGGATGTCAGTTCTGTGTCATAAATTTGTAGTTACAAAGAAACTCCATTTAACTTTTCTCTGAGCAGATCTGGCTCTGCTGCTCTCTCCTGCTCCAATACTGAGAGAAACACTAATAAATCTGCACTTCAGCACTCACTAAAACAGAGATCAATTTGGTAAGCACCAACATGGAAACAAATAGGCCCTTTATAGCTATTAATAAAGGAGGGTAATTGCTGGCATTAGTCACGGCATTTAATTTCACCAAAGTGGTAGTTGGACAGTTTGCTTTCCTCAAGGTGATGATTTTCTGTGAGGCATTTTCAAGAGCCATGGCTCATGTTTTATAAATAGGCGAACCTTGCTTTCAAATGATAAATAAATAAATAAATAAATGCACACGCACACGCACACACACACACACACACACTCTTCCCCAACAACATATTGAAAATGTTTCTGGTTTACAACAAACTATATACATATAAATAGAAGATTGGAAGATAACAACGTCTAACAATTTCAAAGATGCACCACAATACTATGACTCTGAATAAATGTGGTTTTCTTTCTCTGAGAAGCATATCTTTTTTTGTTTTTTTTTGTTTTTTTTTTTTTCAAAAAACAGTTTGTTAATCTGCTCAGAACATAGTGATAATTGCAGGAGACCAGAAAAATGAAAGCATGAGATTTAACGAGATAAATGAAAAACAGCTTAATGAGTCAGTAACCCATATTGTATGTCAGGAAGATACAAAGACATTTACCTTTATTCTCACTTAAGTTCACTGCTGTCGTTGCAAAGCTAACTGCTCCAGGCACTGCTCCATTTCCTTACCAAAGACATAATCCTTGTTTCCAATGACTGCAACACAAGGGAAGGTCTGCTTTCTGTAGTGCCAAACTAGATTATATCCAATCGATCATGTGGAGTTAGGAAGCTACAGGTATGAYCAATACATAATGGGAGACCATCAAGGAATTTTTGGGTACTATACGCACAAACCAAGGAATCATAGACAAATAAACTATGATTACCATACCACCAAAATAGGAAGAATGGATATGTTTTGGCCTTTTTTGCTGCTGAGACTGAGTTGGTGGATTGGAATGAAAAGAAAAAAGGGTCACACTTAAAGGGGTATGAAGAGATTAAAAATACCACAACTTCTGCATGTATGATAAATTTTAAGAAACAGTGGAAGCATCTAACTTGACATTTTGGAGTGCCAGAGTTAGCATATATATTCCAGCCATGGCCTCACTCATGTTCCTACTCCATAGCCTGGCTTTGTATGAGTCCTGATATCTTCTCACCCTATCTTTGATTTGGAATGATAAGGTTTATATCTTTTGTTTCCATAATTCTTCTGTATCAAGCACCCTCACTGACAAAGAAACAAGTACTTCCATTATCTTTTAATCTTCCAAATCACAGACCCAAAGATATTGAAAATAAATGTATGTTGTGCTTCATTTATCTGAAAGAATTGCACAAAAATATCCAATCAGGTATATCAAAAGGTTATAGCACCATCTAGGCCAAGGTCTCAAGGGGTCATTAAGATAAATGTACCTGTTGCAAAGAAAGATACTCTCAGAGCCTCTGACTTAAATTTTCTTCAATCTATCTATTCTGTAAAGGAAACATATATATTGAGTTTCAGGTTTTCCTACCACTATGCTTATCAAAGGGACCTTAATTACCATTTAATATTCGCTTTTGTTTTCCAAAAGATATGGTTCTACATGGACTTCATTGAAGACTGGTCAGAAATAAGTAGTGTTTGCTTTGGTTTTCAAGACTTCTAGGGAAATAAAGGACAACAAGGTCAAATATAACTGCAAGTCARTGCTGATTCAGACTATTCAGCTTACGTAGACACTACTGTCAATTCAGGAGATACTGGCAGCTCAGAGCATTAAAGAAACAGTTTGGACACTGCAGATTTTTCTCTTGGCAAGAAATGCTATGGTGCTACTAGAAAAATGACCATATGTTTGAATTAATTGAAAGGGCCATCACTTAAACAGAAATCTGAAAGAGTGTAAATTTGAACTACTTTGGTTTCTTGGACCACTGAATCCAGTCCCAAAGTGTTGATTTAGTACATATAAAAGTTACAAGGAGTTTCATTAATTTAAAAAATGCAATGATTTTTGTGGATAAAGTTATTAAAGCAGAAATCCAGACTACTTTGTGTGAAAATAACCCTGCTCCCCCAACAATAAAATATAAAGCCTAATTGGACTTTTTATAAATTCGCGGGTTTGTTGGAATTCCTTATCTAAACCATCACAGAAGGAATGAGAAGTTGGAAGGCAATACAATGTATTTACATTAAAAATTCCCATGCTGTGTCAATTTTATATAGAAGAAGCTCCCTTTATGTCAGAAAGCACATGGTGCTCTATTTATGAATAAAACRTTTGAAGTACAGGAAAAAATGAGTCATAAGTCTTCATTATTTGTTTAACTTGCATAATATGTTATTCAAGATGACCTGCAAAATCACAAGTACTTCGTGGAAAACCTATTCCATTTATTTATTGGTTAAAAATGAATTTATTTGTCTGAATAGTACCCATACTAGCACTTTCAAATTTTATGTCTATGACCAGTTTTTCATACTCACATAATAAATGTTTACCTTATTTTAGTAACTGGAAGGATTTCATGCCATGAGAAAACCATTATCATCACTTTTGTACTTTTGTGCAGCACATGTATATATAAGACAGTGCTAGAGTTGTAGTTTGTCATGATTTGTCTGGCATAGACTCACCTAATAGGAATTAAATAGATAAAGCTTTATAGCACTCTCTTGTATCTGAATACTAGGAATTATCACAAGGAGTATTGCACTGTTATAGGGCACACTCCAATGTTCTAAATACATTAATGAGATTGTTGTTGAATTACTCTGTAAGATGCCTACAGAAAAGTAAGCACAGTTTATTTTTATTGTATCACTTGTTTTCAGCTCTGCTAGAGTGAACAGATCTCCCACAACTCCCTAGGACGATGCCACATCCCTGTAAGAGCTCTAGCAAGAAATTCCATTGAAAAAAGGCGCTGATGGTGGATTTTAACTGAAATCCCTGTTCAGGGTGTCTGAGGCAGTAGGTCCTACCCGGAAGATAAGCAAGTCCAGCTACAGACTTGGTTTAGCTTGCAAAACAGGCTGGGCTCTACTTAGTGGGGGAAAGTGGCTGTGCTGCTGTAGAGCGAAATTAGAGATTGCTGAATGTGATGTGGAAATTAGGAGTTTAGTAAAAAGGAAACATGGTAGGCAATGTGATGTGTTTGAGATTTTTTTTACTTTACCAGTAAAAGCACTATCTGTATCAACAGCTTTATATCTTCTACAAAAATGGTAGTATAAAAAGGATCTTAAATACTCCCAAAGCAGACACATTGGTGTGTCTCAAGCTGTTYTCAGCCAGGTGCAATGCCTTAAATCTAAGACAATAATTAGAAAACTGAAGCATTACCAAGCAATGAAGAAAGTTCACATTAGATAAGCTTAAGCTAATACCAGATGTTTTTAGTGAAGCTGTTGTTTCATGTTGAATCCTAGCTTTCCTCCACCTGCTAGCTTTTGGTGTTTGGAGCATGACTTTGGGTCTTCTAACACAGTGAATGGTTGGGTGCCATTAGACATAGACATTTGCTGCACTGCAGTCCTTCTTCTTTGCTTCTTTTTTTTACTTTGGAGTACATTGGAAATACTGTAAAGCATGTAACAGCAGCAAGATAGAAGTTCTGAACTCTTTCTTGAGGAGTGATAAAGATTGTCTGTTGCAAAATGTGGGCATGTATGGATCTACTCTTTCTGTTGGGGAAGGTAATAGCTATTGAATTGTTCACTGCTTTCTATTTGTGAATCCRGTAAAGACACTGTTTGCCAGCTTCTTCCATGAGGGTCTCTGTATATTTTTAGGTCTCTTCCTTATGCACAAAATTTGTGTCTTACTCTGGATAGCCCTTTATCCTCCCTCTCTCTCACTTAAATACACAAAACTCACTTTTTACCCAGTATTCATTGCAGCTGGGCTGATATATTGGACACTCTATATTTATTTGTTTCTTTTAATATATATTACATGAAAAAGGTCACCCCTTATGTCAAATACCTGGAAGAGATTTAAATAATATAGACCTACAGTCAGATGTCCCCTTTTGCTCTCAGACATGCACTTTCTTTTCCCTGTATTTTGTATTTGTATGCAGGTACCCGCCTTGTAACAAATCAGAACAATGCCGGAGCACCCCCAGACCCAGGATCTCAGAAGTACTTGTGATTTATAGTCTGGTCACGGCCACTACTGTTGTAAGACGTCAGTACTGCCCCTGTGCCGCCTTCCAGCCAGGCGAACACCAGCGCTCCCTCCGGCCTCCTGCTGCTGCCCTCTGCAAGGGAGCCCCATCCTGGGGACGTGGGGCAGGGACACAGACCAAGGCTCTAGGGGATGTCTGGCTGTGTCCTTTTTCTTTGAAACATCTAGCACAAGTTTGGGAACAGCTGTATTCTAACCGAAAGTATAACCAACAGTTGTCTCGGAGATCATGTATTTCTGATGATGTTTTGGGATGTCCCTTGCATAGCCTGCTGCAATATTTTACTATGGAGCCAGACATAAAACGTTAAATATACTTCTAATACTTCAAAGATAACACATCATCTAAACCTGTCAAGAAAGGTGCAGTCGTAATTCAAGCTACAATAACTAACATTCCCTTTTACTAACATAAATGCACAGAAAATAGAAACTTATTTCAGATAAACCTGCATGTTTACATTTTTTGAAACTTCACTGATAAAGTAGGAAATGCCAATGTATAATGACTTCAGTGTATAATAACTTCATCCAAAACACCACTGAATGTTCACTGTCTTGGATATTTTCACCACATTCCTCTTATCTAACAGATAAACAAGTAATACCCTCAGTCAACGAAGATGTCTGTTTATAGTTTTYGTATAAAGGATGAATTCCAATACTGAGTCATGAGTTACAGAGGGAGAAGTTCAATCTTTGTAATGAGGCAAAGTTATTTAACTTGATCTGCAGGTGGAGAAACAGTTGAATGTATTGAGACAAATTAGACAAAGTCTGTTCTAAAATCTGCTATAAAATATTCGCACCTATTTTTCAAGCAAGAGGACTGAAAGAAAAACTGAAGTAGAATTAAAAGAAATGTTTTAAAGTAATATTAATTAATTTATTTAATTAAACAAAGGGAAAAATAGTTTGAAGGAAACCATAAATGACAGAAGTAAGTAAAACATTTAGCACGACTCTTTCAACAGACATAGGTATGAAATTAAAATATTTCAATCTTTGTTTTTTTCCCTTATTTAGTGTTTATAGCTGATTATTACATTTGAATTCTTATGATACATCAACACTGGATGTAACTGGAAACMTTTTAGTGGTATAAAACCATCCTTCAGTAGTGCCTGTTTTTGTTTTATTCTCTTTCTTATCATTGTTTCTGTTTTCTACTTAAATTATCATTATATACAGATTAACTCCCCCCCCCCAAAATTCAATATTTTAGCACTTCAAAGGTTCCTAAATTGAAGACTTCTATAATTTAACCAATTGTTTGGCAAAATCTTATAACTTCAGCCAGTAGTTCTTCATCATGGAAGAAATTGTCCCTTTTTATACTCTTATATGATAAACAACTTGTGCTGGAACTAAAACATGTCCTTTAGAAAAAATATCTATTTATGATTTCAATACTTTAAATTATGATGAAATTTCATACCACTTGATTTGTTATTTTTACAATTAACCAACACTGTTCAAACAAATATTGATCTGTCTTMCAACTGATTTTTTTTCTTAGTTGAAGTTTCACCAATCAAAAGTTAGTTATTCCTTTGCTTGATTAAAATCTTACCTATTGATAGATGTCCTGTCCCTCTGCAGATGCCTAAAATTGTAACCAAATCCCCTTTTAACCTTCTATTAAAATTATATCATTCTAATCCTGAATCATTATTGTAGTTCTTCTCTGAACTCTCCACTGCATTTCAACATCCTTTAGAGGGTTATAAATGAAATGATATTTCAGTAGGCATGTCACTGAAATCCCTTCAATATTCACACTCGTTATCGCAATCTGCAAAATGCGGTATGRGTGGGACCCCATACTTAATTGCATACAGAGATTTGTAACCACCTTCCAGTATCATTTTCCAAACTAATAAAAATAATGGATATGTTCTACATTCCCTGTCTATATCTGTAAGGCCCTGCATTTGGGTGAACTAAAGCTTAGGCTTCAGTCAGCCAACTGACAGAAGTAAGTAAAACATAAGTAAAACATTAAGTAAAGCAAGTCAAGACAGAGCTGTATCCCTGGTCTATTCTTCATCACTGTTGCTTTTATGTCTTGATGATTCTGGGCGAAAGCAATGCATATTCAAGCAAAACATATTAGCATTTCTACAGGAAAAATCAAGACTTCAGCTAAATAAGAATGCAGTTATTTTATCAAATTGACTTATAACTTCTAGACAAAATATAAAAAAGTTTCTTTGTAATCTCAACATGGTTAGCATGGGCGAACATTTCTTATTTCARAATAAAGCAAAATCTATGTTTTTATTTGACTTCTGTATCACACCTGTGAAATCAGAGTATTTCTTGGTAACCTTAAACTTATATATATGTTGTATTAGCATACTCAAATAGTAAACCTGTCTGTATAGTTTTATACAATCAAACACTGCTAGAGATATTCATGTGTCATGTTTCTAGGCATAGTCAATATCAGATACCTTTAAAATATCCCAACATTAATTTCAAAAGCTGTCTCATATATGATTGGGAAACAATAGAAGTAACTTTGTGTTTGTATCAGAGAATCTATATTGCTTTATACTTCGAAACAGTAAATMTGTTTTTTACTCATGTCCCAGTTATAATCTTTATTTAAATGCCATCCTTAAAACATCATTTTAAAGAGGAAAAAAAAAGACCAGAGAGTATCTAAAGGCTAGTTTGATTATTAGTCTGCATAAGCAGAAAGCAGATCTTTAATAATGCTGACATGAATCTATTGGCTCCATCTTCTGATAAATAAGAGAACAGGAAAAAACAGAGGTATACAAAAAGGCTTAAAGAGGCTAATCTACCTTACAGAAGAGGAGGAAAGTTAGGTTCCTCTAGAAGACAATTCACAGCAGCCGAGTCARATACTGGGTCTGAACAGTAATCTAGTGGAGCATGTCTTTCTCTCCTTTGATAATAAAGAATACATAGGTCTAGCTTGCATAGGTATATGCATAGATATAACTTTTGTGAATGCTACTTATTTTTCACCATAAGTATTCAATTTTCTTTTCACTATGGGAAAATTTAAGTGCCATCCAATTAAATAGCTTTCAAGGAAYGAAAATTTTCCTCGATGAGTTTCATAGCTCTGCTGTATTCTTAGCTGTCCTGTCATAGCACATAGGAATTTATTCCTACCCTGTTGTCCTAAAAAATATTAATTTGTTAAAAATATTTTTAATGTGTGCATCTAATTAACAGAGAATTATATTGTTGCTGCTGTTTTATAATCACATAATTTTCTTAAAAATATCTGTAAAAAGCATATAATTCTCACTTAAAATTTATAAGATCTTTTGGAAAACCCATGTTGATCTTAAACTAATTAAGGGGTATGTTAAGATACACCAATGCTTAAATGATTGTATTTAAGGGAAAGGATGAACAATAGAGGAAAAGAAAGTGTTAAGACTGATGATAACAGGAGTCAGGCAAGGGATACTTCTCATGAAAAGAACAGTATGAATTTAAGTCTGGCTAATTTAAATCTCTAAATGAAGTACCTTATTGGTAGTGACCCATCCTTGGGGGTTTGGAAGTGTATAGTATATACAAGTATGCACCCCTGTCATTCAGTAGAGGTTATTGTTATATATGGTACAGGCAAAGTACAAAAAACAGAAGGAAAAACTGAGTTCACTGATGTAGACATTTCCATACTTAAAGGGATTCTGGAGGTACGGGGTTTTAGGTGCTCTTCTTCAGCCTATATTGGGTGCCCGTCCCTTCTAATSAGGTTATAAAAATGGTAGTAGTTATAGCCTAGGATCTGGTCTATTTTACCCTCTTCTAAGGATGACATAATAGCTACCTACCTGCRTCCAGAACAGTGACCCAGAAAATGAGGACCTTGTGCTCCAGGGACCTCTCAAACTGACATGGACTGATTTGTTATACCCAGGAGCTAACTACCAAGTTATGAGCAATCTTGAGTTTGCACCCTATTAGTACTTCTCTTGCAACTGGACTATTGACCAGGCGAGCAAGCAGGAATCATGGGTCCAGGCAGAGTCCAGTTCTAGCCTAGTCAATAAGGTTCAAAGTAAGCAGAAATGAGATTTCTGGCTAGCTTCCTGGAAGATGCATATATTTTCCATTATATTTTAGAARAGGAGTTCTGGGTTGAACAACCTGTACCCTCAGACTTCTCTGCTTCCTACCTAATGTTATTACACCAGGCCTATTTGTGCAATGGCTTAGCTTCAGGGACATGGTGTGTATTTTTGTTTATAAATAGATAGGTGATAGATCAATAGATAAATAAAGCTGACAAGAACCTTTGAGCTAGRGGTCAGATTGAAAGGAGCCCAGGAGCATACCATCTGTGGACACCATGCTTTAGCCACAAGATAAAAGTGGGACCTATGATACTGAATTAGTCAGAATACTGACCACATTTAATATGGCAAGAATGACCAACTGATATCTAATATCTGACCACCTAAACCTGGGTTAGAAAAAGACAAATGAAGTATCCTAGCAAGAGCAGACTGTGAGCATGTATGAGAGAACAAACTAAATGCACAAAGTTCKTTCAGGCTAACTATTGAAGCAGCTAATAATATGGATGTTTGCAAAGTTATGCAGTCTGGGAATAGCTTATTCTTTGCATAGAAAAGAACAGTTGAAGTTCTCCTATTTACCTTTCAGTACATTGTTCAGTATAGTGACACATGAAATTGAAGATGTTGTTGTTTAATAAAAGTACTAGAAAATTGTGAGAAGCTAGGTAAAAAGCTTATAGCTTAGAAAAGGAAAGCACTAAGTTTAAGAAAGTTACTTATAAATTTTCTTAAAGGTCAATTTCAGAGGTGATTTTGTCCAATTTTCTTATTTTGGAAAAAAAATTGCAAGTGTGCTAAAATGAAAAAGTTTGGGAACTGATATTGAAAGGTACTAATCATACTTCTTCATGATATTCTTATAGTTAGAAAAGGTAAATTCAAATCACATATGCATTCAGAGAAGGACAACTGTAGTGATGAGGAGAAAGAAGAAACTACATAAACTTAGCTCTTGGGATCCAACAAAGTGAAAGCTTATATGTGCTGCTCTCTGAGATGTAGCACATCTGAAGTGAATGACACATAAACATCAACAAGGGAGAAATATTTAAAATAAAGAAAAGTTGGCCAAAGAACAAAAGATCATAAATTGGTCACGGATAAACTTACGTGGAGTTAGAAGACRGTTCCTAATTATTACTAATGGAAAGCTGAAGAATCAATGAAAGAGGTGAGGAAAAGACCTATCTAGTTTGAAGATCTGGGTGCATTAATGGAGAAAATTACTTCAGTGTTGTTTATGAGAGTAGCATGCTGATTTAATGATTCAGATGGATCCTTCAAGTTCTCTTGAAAGTGGATGTTATTCTCTTTAGGAGATAAGCAAACTTTTTCCTGTGGGTGTCCCAGTTCAGCTATAAAGAACAGTTCAAAGGAGACTGAATTTGCCAAAAATGCAAGAAAACAGTCCTTACTGTCCTGAAGACTTAAGCACAGTGTTTTAGGTCTGTTAGAAGATTCAGAAAATATTGGATCCTTCTTTAGAATAAAAGGTTCCTCTTGTCAGTCTGCCCTTACCTCATGTGGGGTAAATGTAATGCACTATATTCAGTTTTAGAAGTTAAATATGCTTCATCAGTGTTTATTTAGAACACATAAATTTCTTAAATCTACCACATCGGTTCACCAGGACTGAGCCTCAGTTAATCTGAACACAATTCAGARTGTGGTTGACCGATCCTGTTTTTATTGAAATTCAAGTCCACTTCACATAGATAGTCAGAATCATTCATGGTATTTAGAGAAAGACTAACGGAAAAGATTTTAAAATATGATTAACACACTGCTTTTAAATGCATAAAGTCTGCTATACAGCTATGGGTCTCATATGATGTCAGTTGATAGTGATATTTCTGCCAGATGAACATAAACCCTACCACTTTTGGTACACTGGCCTCCTGAAAGGTTAATTTGTAAAAATGTTTTTTTTTGTAAATGCTACCACAGAAAGCTCAAACTTTTTAAAAATCTGTTTAACTGGATTACACAATGAAGAAAAATAGCAGGTAATTTAAAAATCTGTTGATTTAATCAAACAAGGCCTCCTTGCCACACATTTAATTGAAGATGTGAAAGACCTCAAGGTTTTCTTTCTGCTTCATTTCCTTTGCATTTTTTTCTGCGTAGGGAAAAAAAAAATAGAAAGTGAACATGCTTCATAGACCCCAGCACAGATATTATAGCGTACATAAAAGGGACACTAAAGGGCAGGATGTTTGCCAAACAGCACCTTTGCAAAACCAACACTATTTTTTCTTTTCTGAACTTACAATGATAATTTGACCCCAAACTTTTCTCTCAAAGTCTTTCAAACAGAATTTTGTAACCACAAAAGATAGCAAGAAGAGTCACAGGGCTTTTAGTGCTGTAACAGAAAATGTAGGTAGGTAATGAGAAACACGAATTAATTTTAAGAGTGGAACAATTAATATTCAGAGTAGAAAGAACTCTTCCATTTTTCTGAGGCAAAGACAATTAAAGTCCCTGGCATTTATCTCTTCATTTCAATTAAATGACAACGCAGTTGGTTTAAACCTTTCTGGAGGACATATGTTAGGCGTAAATGGTATCCTGAGTCCTGGAATTTAAATTCAGTTCACCACACAAAGTTTGAGAAAACTCCATTTTGCTAATGGGAGTCCTGTAAGACAGTAGCCAGAATATTTGAGGGTGRCTGAACACAAAAGAGCAAATTTCCTGCAAGTGAAAAACAACCTTGAGAATACACGGAGTACAATTAGTAAACTATCAGAATACAACGCATTTCTGTGTGTGCTGTAGAACAAACCCAACTGCAAACACATTCTTTTGAAACGTGAAGTCCTAAAATGAAGTTTGTTCAAACTATGTAATGGCTTCCTTTTGACATTTGGGTGAGTCTGGTCTCATTCATTCTACGCTGGTGTTGCCTTTACCAAATCCAGAATATTAATAAAAATATTCAGAGCGTAACAAAGAGTGAAAAGCTTTGAATGGGTCACAAATGATGTAAGCATTCAAAAGGAAGTAACTTTACAAGAATAATCTACTAAGGGTTTGGGGGTTGGTTGGTTTGTTTGTTTGTTTGCTTAAATAAATAGAAAATTATGGTCATCCTATTTAAGTAATCCTTCTGTTAGAGTCCTTCCAACTCAACCCACACAGCTAAACACTTGTTCCCTGTTTTTGATAACATGTTGCTACAAGATGAATCCTCATATACCACCGGATGTAATATCAGGAAGAGTTACAAACTATAAGATAATTCTTTCTTTACTCATTTTCTAAATAAAGGATGTCTAGTGAATGCTTTATTAGRTTAAAATAATAATAATAAAAAAATATATTTCCTTTGCAGGGAGGTATTAATCATGCGTCTAACCCAATGTTAATGAGAAGACTCTCATCATGGATAGATCAGGTTTTAGGAGAATTTGTTGCATTTAATGAGTGTAAACTTACACTAGCCATGACATAAACAGTGAGAAGTACATATATATGCAACCTTCAGAAGAATTTTTAAAGTTATATACAATATGTTACTTGCACAGAATGGAAATTAAGTTAACTAGCAATTTCATGAATGYTGGAAAATAAGCCTATGGGTTGCAAGGGTGACAAAGGAGGTGGTGTACTCCTAGGGAGTACAACAGCAGTGCCTGTAGATSTAGTAATGGAAAATATATCTCTGATTATTTTCACGAGTTTTAAAACTTTCTACKTCCAAAGTTTCCCAGGAAAAAATAATCAATAGACTATATGAAGTATTTATGAATAATTTTGATTATTCATAAACTTTCTTTCTTTCCTTGTTAAGAATAAACCTCATATTAGCTGTCTGAAATTTTCCTGTCATATATAATATTCATGGTGAAAAAAACTCAAAAGTAGCTTAGATACACCACCATGACCAAGAATTTGACAATCTTAACTAGTATAAATCAACATAGCTCTCACGGAAGGAGGAACATTGCAAGGTCTGATTGCTGCTGAAGATCAATCCACACAAGTTTATTCTGTTTCTAGAGAAATTGCTTGCTTTACTAAAGTTATTTGCTTTTCTACTTTATATAAAATGAGATACAGTATAACAGAGAACAGCTCTAAAAGTGGAGTGACATTTCTAAAATTTGAGATAATATTTTTCAACATTTTCTCACTATATTTTAATTTTATGTTTGTAAGCTGATTAGACACTCATCCTACAAGCAGTACTTGCTCGAACAATGATTGCCTCCTTCCCACTTCTCCTTACTTAAGAAATCCTGTTGAAATTAGTTCTGAGGTGTTGTGGTTGAAAGCCAATGGGCAGCTCAGACCCATGCAGCCKCTTGCTCACTCCCCTCCAGCGAGATGGGGAGGGAACTAGAAGGTAAAAGTGAGAAAACTTGTGGATTGAGATAAAGAGAGTTTAACAGGTAAAGCAAAAGCTGCACACGCAAGCAAAGCAAAACAAGGAATTCATTCACTATTTCCCATGGGCAGGCAGGTGTTCAGCCATCTCCAGGAAAGCAGGGCTCCATCATGCATAAGGGTTACTTGGGAAGACAAAACGCCATAACTCCGAACGTCCCCCATTTCTTCTTCCCCCAGCTTTATATGCTGAGCATGACGTCATACGGTATGGAATATCCCTTTGGTCAGTTGGGGTCAGYTGCCCCAGCTGTGTCYCCTCCCAACTTCTTGTAGACCCCCAGCCTACTCGCTGGTGGGGCAGTCTGAGAAACAGAAAAGGCCTTGAYGCTGTGCAAACACTGCTCAGCAATATGTAAAACATCCCTGTATTATCAACACTCTTTTGGTCACAAATCCAAAACTTAGCCCTATATGCGCTGATATAAAGAAAATTAACTCTACCCTTGCCAAAACCAGTGCATAAGGAAACATAGCAGTTTCTGCATGTGATAGCAAGCACTGGAATAGGTGCACTCCCAATGGAATTGATTAAGCTACATTTGTGTACAGGGACTAAAAATTTTAATGATTTAGGGGGAGATCATGAAGTGATAAATATAGTCTTTTAATWGTCAGTTTTGCCAGCATGGAAGAGTCTTAGCAAATGCGAAATGACAGAAATACCTGTTCTTGTGTGAGAGTTTAAAAATACAAATTGCCATCAATATTTTTTTTCTCTAGTAATGAATTATTTGTAGTTGTATAACAGGACATGATTTTCTAGGAAATATATTGCATATTTTCAAAAACTACAGAAGGTTAATTTTCCATTCATGGCGTATTTGTTAGTATAAATATCTGACAACTAGCTGCCACTTCAGGGTTAATAAATCTGAGAGTATGTCTGTAAGTATWTTTTTATTAAATATTTAATATACTTGCTTCTAACAAATTTATAGAGGAGTAAGTTACTTGCATTACCATCTATTTAATGAGGAAATATATATCAATATTTCAGCAGATAAGGGTATTTTTAAAGACACAATACTCATTTCCAACTGAACTTRAGTGGGAATTATATGAGAATTGATGTCCTTGCCACTTAGAACCAGGAGGGCTTTACACTGTCTCTAATAAAACACCTAAATTTAAATGGAGGAGGCAAAGAATGGACATTTTAATAGGAAAATAAAAGATAGAAAGAAAATGAGGGTAAACCACTTTGTAAATACATAATGAAAGATWCACATTTTGAAGCTATGAAGTGGTATAGATTCCATCCTATTTTTCACTATTATGTAGYGCAGTTTTGATTATTTGTTGTTGARGTTTTCACTTCAGAATTCAGTCAGAATATCCATTTCCTTGATTTCATTCATTATTTCTAGCAATGTGACTGTAAGATGAGCAATTAGAGTTGCTAAACACTTCACCAGCTGCTCATGGAAAAGTAATATTTTTTGAGATATGGCCATTCTTTTATGTTAGTGAGCAAGATAGTCAAAAGCAAACGACCAGCCTCTTCCCAGAACTTCTATAAATCAAAATCTAACTAAATCACCATATTACAGTCCTAATTACAGAAATTGCATAATTATGCACATATTTTTATTCAGTATAGCACTTAAATACATGCTTAAAATTATATTCATCCTTAAGTTCAACTGGTTTCAGTAGGGCAAAGCAGATGTTTAAAGTTATTCATGCAGTAAAAATTATATTTAGAACAAGTTTTCTAAGTTGATTCTTTCTACTCTCTTTCCAGTGTTAGTGTGATTTCTATTACAATTTCACTCTGTAAAATCTTCATTAAATTAAGCTATATTTAGAAAATTATTAATATTAATATTATTACTAATATAAATTATAATAGTACTATTATTAAAAATAATTATAACTCCAGCTGATGGTATTCTTATGTTTTTTGAGAGCCATTCATTTTTTCAGTTCTTAACCTGGTTCTGAAATCTAAAAGGACTGTTGCAGTCAGGTTCACATATAGAAGAAGATTATTACACACAGTTCTGTTACAGCATTTTCTTGCATACCCTGAAACATGACAGATGATAACTTTAATATGATATGAAGAGCAAGAACTGTAACATTCCTTCTTTACTAATTTATTGCATGGATCTGTAAGAGATGCAACAAGCTTTGTCAGAGTGTGTTTGCATTTGCATTGTAACGAACAATTCTCTTCTAAGAGGTAACAGAAGCGAAGATGTTAATGAGCTTTTTGCTTGTGTTTTTTTAGACAAAATGAATTGGCAGAAATCAGCAGCTAATTTTCTTAAACACAAAGATAAAACATGCATTTTATTTTGAGCCTAGGATTATGCCATGTATCAGGAGAAAAGTTAAGACTATAACACTTCCRTGAGTAGTAGAGCAGGTGACTCACTATCATCTAATATTCTGTTTTGGAAGAAGACTTCTACTTAAAGGAATGAATAGTTTCAAGTGATTTTTCAGTTCAGCTTTCTTAAGTATRCACTGCACATACAAGCACACATACACACATAGTGTGTGTCTGAAATATAAAACGTATAGTATAAATAAATTATTTTATATTAATATAAAGGTATTATATAATATGCATTGCATATGTAGGAATTATATATAATAACATGCATATGTGATTGTCAAAATTATTAGCCATTGTAAAGTGACTGAAAATTTAAATGACTGATCTAAATAAGTCAGGTCCTGGTACTAAACATTGTCTAGAGATGGTAAAGCAAACAGAAGAATTTCAAATAATAAAGATTTTATTTTGCCCAAAATAAGTCTTTAATTAGTACATTAAAACAGAAAAATCCATATTTGCAATAGGAGAAACCCCAATTACCTACATACTCTATAGTACTTCTAGAAGGGTTCATAGACCAGACTTGTTAGAGATTATTATTACTTTTTGTTACCTTTTGTTTCTTGAAATTTGTTGAAAACCCACACTGGGTGCAGCATTACACAGAAAGGAAGCCGTCCTGACCTTGCATCAGTAGGGAGTTGAACATATGTATGGCAAATTTTCCAGTGGGTAACTAAAAAGCGACTCATCTGAGTCGGTTACTGTCTTTGATTTATCCCACTGAAGCAAGGTTGGTACAGACAGCACCTGTTCGATTTTAATGCTGTAACTACATGGAAGCTTCAGCCCTTCTTATCCTAAACTTATTCTGAAATATTTTCCTTGATAAACTCCTAATAATATGAAAAGASCTGATCATATACTTTAGATAGAAATGGTTACTCTTACATAGTCATTCAATGCATAATAAAAAATAAAAAATCCTGATTGCTTTCGATTAATTTCAGCCTTAATTAATCTTTTAACCTTGAAGACTTAACCTTGCTAAGCATTCAAAATTATTCACTCTTCTTAATTCATCAACTCTTGATTGACTAGCTTTTCATTCACATGATGGGACCCTGATATACACTAAAGTATAAAGAAAAATATCATTTTGGATAGCGAATATACTAGTAACATTGTCACAATGGTGATTAGCCTACCACAGAAAAGAAACCATGCCTCAGAGACATGCAGATGAGTCAATTAAAGGAATTTATGTATCAGTCAATCTAATGGATATTCAATAAATACTTTTTCTTTTGATGAATTGCAAATATCTCAGCCTGAAGGAATACTAATTATTTAAGGACAGTGTAGTTGCACAAAATATTGAATAAAAAGCATCATAGACTTAAATTTATTAAGTTATGTTTCTGTGAAAAAGTTGTACATGAAGTAGAAATACTAGTGACATTTTCTCACAAAAGACTCTGTAAAAAAAGCCAGATCTCTCAKCATTTTCATTAATTTTTGCCTGATGTTAACATCCAAAATGGAGTTCAGAGAGGAGCTACAGAGCTGAAATTAGCTTACTACACCCATTGAACTCAGTATGCTTTCACCAAATGCAATTATTCTTCAGTGTTCATTTACCTAAGTGGTTGAACTTGCCTGCAGCAAGGAAGGAAGGAATACAAGGCTAGACTTCAAGTGATCATACAAACTGATTTTAAAATTCGTAGTCAAAATTAGTGTTCTTCAGTGAGTGGAAAAGCTAAGACTCTAAATGAAAACTTATAAAGAAGGGAATAAAAAGCTTCATTGACATGCACTGAATRTGATTAATTCCTAAACATCTAAACTTATTTTTGACAGTGAATCCATAGGTGTTTTGGACTGAGACAAGGGGTTAAGGGAATTCCAGTAGTTTAAYGCTTGATAGTCAAAGGATCRAATCAGTAGATGATGTTTAATGCTTTATTAGCTATTATGTAAGTTTAATGCTTTGCTAGCTATTGTGTGAGTCCRGTGCTTTGCCAGCTATGTACAAGGCCAGYYCTAGCTATTGTGTGAGTCCGGTGCTTCTCAGCTATCTACAAGGCCAGCCCCTGATAAGAACTAGGCACTTGCTTTAAGAAACCAACTAAAACCGGCCCTGCAGTTTGGGTARGAGTCAAGGAGCAACTGAGTCTGCGCAAGAACAAAAGGTTACTAGCAGTGACGAAGAGGAACCASTAGCCTTCATCCCCACGACCCCCGACGACCACCACTAGGCGGCAATGCGCAAGCGCAGGTGGGAGGAGTTCATGGAAATAGCTTCTTGGAACTCATTTTAATACAAAGCGGGGACAGGTCATGCATATGTATAGGTGTGTTGTGCAACCTAATGTATATGCAATGCTTTGCTGTATATATTTGTAGTGAGTGCCGCATTGGGGCACGCACGACTTTGGTGGGACGACCCCCCGTGCTGCCCAGCGCTGAATAAACATACCTACTTTACAGTCTTAGAGATTGTGGAGTCTGTTTCTGCACGCCAGGACCAATCACTTCAGTTAATTAAACCCTGTGGAAAAGAAAGAAYAATGTTTTTTTTATTCTCTGAAATTGTTGTGACTGAGCTATTTAAGTTACTATTGATAAAGTGCATTGAAGCCCAAATGACTATAGTTAAATAAAATAATACTAAATAAATCCATAAATATACTTTCTGCTAGTACAGAAATATTAACTCCTTATCTTTCAAGTTTTACACACAGAAAAATTTAACTTACACATTCTTGAATGTATTTGCTTTTCCCTATACAGCATCACCCTTTTTCTCAYTATCACTGATATTTTTTCTTCCAAAAGAGTGTTTGCACGTTTTATATGYAAAATTCGTGTTTCTGATCATGTTAAGATATGATGGTTGTCTTAGGCTTTATGTAACTATTTACCTGTAATAGGAAGCTTTCTTGGGTGGAGGTCTGAAATATGTTTGAATTTARTTTGTCTAAAATCATGCAAGTTCTTATTTTTTATCTGGCACTTTCCTACTCTAATATGCACTATTCTTAGCTCTACCCACCTGCTCTAAAGTGCCACAAACACCTTAAAAATTTTCAGAATAAAATATATATTCTTTGATAAATTCTGCTTGCAGCAAACTCACTTTTAGGCAATTTAACATTCAGCTTGTATACTGTAGATGGTTTGAGCTGCCTTTTCAGATCTTTCTTTAATAGCAATGGGCAGACTGTCTTTGTAGTATTCTGCCTCTCTTCTCCCCCTCATCCCCCCAATATTAGGTATCAGTGGCTAGGAAAGGGCTAATAGAAATTAGGAAAATCAACATTTGTCCCGAAATTACTCTCTCTTGCCATTTCCCCCACATTATTATTCCCTATAAGTGTCATAGTTTGCATTCACTAATGTTTCTTTTCTGTTTATCTTTCCCTGATTTAATATGTTTCCTACTTTCTTTATCACTGCTTTTTTAAAGCAATATTGGAAAACTCATACCTATCATCTTGAGTTGCTCATTACATCATTTTGCAAGTTAAACAAAGTACTTCTGAGCAAAGGAGGCAAAGGTGAAGAGAGGGATTCCTTGYCACATTTCATTTCTTGCTGTTATCTTGTTTACTTCTGTGCTCTAGCGAAAGCATTTGAATGAGGTGTTGCAATACTGGGGTAAAGCCTTCTCACAAGACAGCCTAGTTTGTGAATACCAGTTTCCTTTGGCATCTTTGGGCTTTCCTGTTTCGTGCATGATGTGCAGCTTTTCTGCTCATTCAGTATAACCTCAGGCATACTCTGAAAATGAGCTTCCAGCAGGAGCTGTGCTGCTTAGTCAAATTTAAGAAGCCTCAAACTGTGAATATTCTGGCCCTCTCTTGTCTGCCATAATTTGCATCCTCAAATCCCCTCCTCAGCTAACAATTTTCCTGAGTAATACTCATTCATACAGCAGTTATTTTCCTCCTCTTTTCTGTTTCAGTCAAAGGTGCCTTTGTTTGCATGCACAGAAGCAACACGTGAGCATTTAACAAATGACCATTCTGTCATCTGCTCTGCTCAGTTTCTAATTATTGATATACAAATCATAACACATCCATTTTGTAGCTTTCCAGCTGAGCTTTCCACATTTCCTTTTTCGTTATTTCTCTTGGAACGAAACCACTGAACTGGCAGGAGCCCCTGTGTGTGAAAACAAAAGTGTGAGGACTTGTCCGTTCTTTCTTTTTTTGTTTTGACRAGGCATGCAGAAAACAGATTTGAGAGCACTTGTCTAGAAAAGGGGAACACCAATTTAAGTCTTTGGTCGCCCTCATTCAAAGTGATAAATAGACTTCGGATAAAARCATTTGCAATGATACGAGAAGAGAGATGATACAAACATGCACCCTAAAGTAGTTCCCTCCCCTGCTCTCCCCCATTTTCTTTCAGAAGAAAAAAGATGCCTCAACACATTAACATGACTGTCAAAAATGCCCTAGTCACAAAATTATGAAGAGTGTTTAGCTATCCCTCACCTACAAAAGAAAAACAGTGGAGTTTTAGGCCCTGAGAACTCTAGCTGGGCTGGTCCCAGCCCAGCTCCCCCTTGGGGCTTCCCCTGGGGCTCCCCCCACCCAGCCCACAGCTCAGGGCCCCAYGTCAGGCCCCCAGGGCCATCTGCCCCTGCCCCAGCGATGCCGCAGCAGGGACAGTCTCCAGCCCTGTCCCTGAGATGCTGCTTGGATCCTCTGGACTGAGCATGGACCCAGCTGCTGCCTGATGCTCACAGATGGCCCCCTGGGTGCAGGTGCTACCCGGCCGACGCTGCCCGCGACTCCTGCTCCCTGGCCCTCAGGGACCGGCCCCTGCAGCTCTTGCCACTCCCTGACAATTAGTTTGCTGTGACTTCACTTCCAAACAGCTGTATTTACAACTGTAATACTTTATTTTTTCCAATTTGCCTCAATGTGAATGTTACAGAAGGGAATTCAAATACTTTTTAGCACCACTGATGAGTACAAGAGGGGATTTCCAAGAGCTGTAAAATATGTGGCACAAACAAAATAAATATTCGTTTGGACCCTGTCTCATGTATGATGAGAGGTTGAAATCAGACGGTTGAAGCCAGCTTCTGCCTTGAGCCATACACCCTGTTCTTCCAATGGAAGCTGATGCCCTTGAGATAGAAAGGACTGAATAGTCATGAAATAATTCCTGAATCACTGTAATATTCAGTTCAGCACATGAAGGCAAAGCAAGCCTGATTTTCAGCTTAGTTTAATACAGCAGGTGAAAAACTGATGGTTAGGATCTTCTGCAAGTACTCTTTAGGGATGCCACCCTGTGAAAAGCAACAGCCATTAGTGGAGCAGCATACACGGGTAAAAGCAAAAACATCTTCAGCCATTAGATTTTAATTCACAACTCTAGATGAAAGAGCCCTGGAATTATACTAAGAATTATACTAAGTCAATATATTTAGGATGAATAATTCTAATATTTATCTTAGGACTGTTTGCATAGTTAAAGGTGAAGTGCATGCATCACCTAATGTTTTTGTCACACTTGTATTACTATAATTCTCTTAAACGGTCCATGGAACATCAAGCACATGTTTTCTTTAGTAATAACCTGTCTTAGGGATTTTATAGAATGTAACTTCTCTTTTTATCATCTTGGACAATGACTGAAATGCTTTCTAATGGAAGGAGAACTCCTATATCTCTAATTCCTCTCCGCAATACTCTGTGTATGTTATGCATGCATCTATGCATAAAGGAAAGTTTATGCATAAATTTATGTGTGTGAGAAAGGCTTCTAGCTTGTGTAACTGTGGATAAATCCACAGGGCTTAAACTTTGGGGGGAGAAAGAAAAACAGAAGAATAAAAGGAAGGGGGGCCTGAGGAGTCCTTAATTTTGCCACAATTCAAAACTGGAATAGGAGTTCCTGAGCTGGATTTTGAATCCCTACCAGACCATTTCTATTACAAGTATTGGATCTTTTGTTAATGTAAAGACATTTTGAAGGAGAGGAGAGATTAACTGCTTGCATGACAAGAATGAACAACAGAGGATCGCAAAGGGGAAAAAAATCCTAAAAATCAAAGGTAAAAATTGGAGTTCAGACAGCAACAGAAACATAAATACATTTATTTATTTGTCTGATTACATTAATTGCTGCACATTAATTGCTACAGAATTATTGCTTAATGCAATGCCTAGTTCTCAAATCTCTATAGGCATAAAGCCCCTTTAAATGTATAACTCCAGTTTTACATACAATGATGTTTATACCTGAGTTGTCCAAACAACAGGATTATCCACAGTCTTAAAAAGAGCTGCTCTGACTTGGACAATGAGGACACTGGAACTTGTGCCTACTTTGGAGTTCACCACAGTGGGATTCCTGGTCCATGGCTGTTTTATTTGTGCCACAAAACTAAACATGCCCAAAGCAGTTCCCTTTGGCATTAAGTGTCAAGAAASGTCTCGTGTTTATATTATTCACTTCCTTCTTCTCCAAATTCTCCCAGACTGCCCACTGGGAATCAATCCTGGACTGTGCTGCTACCAACATCATGCCCTGGAATTGTTTGGGGAGAGATAGTTGTTTCYGCAGTAAATTATTTCAGGGATCATTCTTAAAATTTTCAGAAGTAACAGGCTATTAAGAAGTTCTAGTTCCTGGAAACATTCCCTGACGCCTGTTAATTTGCTAATATAGAAGTACCTGTGATGCTTCCTGTTCACAAGGACTATTGTGTCTCTGTGGAGGACGTTTTATCTTATTTCTAAATAGAACCTTCACACAATGTTTCACTTCTTGTAGCATGTAGTGTCAATTTCATTTTAGACTAAAACACATTATTGTTTGTCAAATAATAGACCATATAGGAGAGGGGAAAACATCCAGTGTATGAAAGAAAGTACTCTGAGATTGAATAATGTACAGCCGGATTCTGAAACCTTTGCGCATAATGAAGAAGACCTAATTCTTTTACTCACTAAGTAATGTAAATAAATTAATGGAGCTGTTTTAATACATGATACTACTCAAGGTGAATGCAAGATGAAGATTTGTATGATAAATAATAAGAACACAGGTTTAGCAGCATCTACCTTTAAAATTGATGAATAAATTTCAGGCAACTAATATTTAGAGAAAAATAAATTTTCAAGGGCAGTAGAAGTATGTATGATTTTGCAATACTGCCAAATTTTCAACCAAGCTATTTTGTACATATATATTGGATAGAGGGCACCCTCAGCAAGTTTGCAGATTATAGAAAATTAGGATTAGTTAATGCACCAGATGGTTGTGTTGCCATTCAGAAGAACCTTGACAGGCTGGAAAAATGGGCCAGGGGGAACCTCGTGAAGTTCAACAAAGCCAAATACCAAGTCCTGCACCTGGGAAGGAATAAACCGAGGCACCACTAGATGCTGGCTGAAGAGCAGCTTTGCAGAGAAGGACATGGGGGGCCTGGTGGACACCATGTTGACCATGAGCCGGCACTGTGCCCTTCCAGCAACGAAGACYGACAGCATCCTGTGCTGCATTAGGCAGGGAGTTACTGGCAGGTTGAAAGAGACGATCCTTCCTCTCAGCCCTGGTGAAACACATCTGGTTCCAGTCCTGGCTCATCAGAACAAGACAGACAGGGACGTAGTGGAGCAAGTTCAGCAAATGGCCATGAAGATGATTGTAACAAGATACATATTACCTTTCTGATTAAACTTCCCCTCTGTTCCATTTGAAGTTATAATTAAAGATATAATTTGCTATTAAAAAACCCACTTTTWAAATTTTTTTCAGACTAACATAATTCATTATAAACAATGTATGCATTTTTGTATATACATACATATACATATATGCGTGTGTGTGTATAAATTTACATCATGCCCTGGAACATATGTTCAGCACAATGTTTTTGATACAGTATGCCTTTTAGTATGATAATTATCATGAAGATACTTATGAAGGATCATAGTCATTTCTTTGTAACACTGAACAGGGAACTTGGGAGGCAAATAGAATTATTTTTAAATCCATGCCTTACCACATGTCTCCTTACACATACTTGGGAATAGTTCATTTCTTTAACCCACATTGTTCCATAATAAGCCTTACATATATTATCAATAAGAGAGCTACATTTCCTGTTCAGAGGTGATTTATGTGAAAACTGAGTCCAGTTATATGCTCTTGTTCCATCTAGAAATCACCTAAGTAGCCGTGTTTTGTAAGGTTAAAAGTACATGCTGATTATGCTGTATCTTTCAGACCTTTTCTGATGATTGAGAGAATGTATATAGCCTGAACAGTACCTATAAAAGTAAAGAGCTACTTTCATAGCTGCACATTCATGGTTGTATAACAAACTCTGCACAGTACTTGGATGCAAGACTGGTCAATGACATTGTCCTCTTACTGTGATGCATCCAAGCATTATTTTAAAAAGGAAAATGAGCATTTCCTCTAAGAAAAATACATACAGATTACCTTCTGGCCTCTGCAATTCTCTGAGGAATTTAAAAAAAAAATGCAAATAAGTGCTAGTTCTCCAGCTCCATTGATAGACTTCTAAAGTCACATGAAATTCTGTCCTCACCTCCTGCAAGGTACTACTGGGCAATGAGTATGTCTGTTTCATTTTGCTGAAGTTCTGTAACCCAATTTCTTCAGTGCATCTCTCCAAAGAAATTTGGTAGTCACATTTTTTTCCACAGCAAAAATAAGATTCGACAGCCCATTAAGTAGTTACATTTGCAAATTTCACAAGCCATCTGTAACTACTAAAACTCCCTTCACTCTTCCACTGTAAACCTAATAATAAGAGAATCAGAGGTTAAGTATCATTCTGTATGCTCATCTGAGAGTGGAAAGAACATCCATTATCCAGGAGGACAGTGCAATATAACATACTCCTGAACACAGCAAGCAAAACAATCATTTTATTGATTATTGTAAATGATGTCTTAAAATACATGTGTTCAGTTCTGCTAGTAATGTGTTATCTGACTTCCTCAGAYCTCTAGGTGAAGGGTGTATTGAACATTTCTGGTCAGAGAGATTCGGCCTGTAGTGACAAAAGTGTATGGCAGCAATCGAATACAGATAGTAACTTCAGGGCCTATACAAACAGATGAAATTTATTGAACTTGACATATCTAATAACAGGAACCCTTGACTGTGTTTGTTGGCCTTACAGTTATTGAAATCCTTAACAAAATAAGCTTTCCATTGGCTGTTCTTATTTTATCTCTAGAGTTTTAAATGCAAATTGTTGAAACAGGGAAAACCTGCAAGGGGTCTTATTAAAGAGGCTAAATKAATCAAATCAAGAGAGCATGGGGAAAAATGAATGTCCTCTGCATTAGGGTTTGCCTACAAGAGACTCTAAGAGCACAAGAAGGATATTAACTTACAATGCACAAAGTGCTTTGTACATCCTCTGCACATACATGCTCGTGGTGCACAAGAAAGGCAGAGAAAGCTTCCTGAAGAAAAAAGCAGGTGTCTAAAGATCTGCCTGTTCTTTCTAACTCTGTAATTTATTCTCTATTCAAATATAGAGTGGTTTATATCTTTCTAGTCATCTCCCCAGCATCACCACCTTTGAAAACAGGACTTAAAAACCCCAAACCTGTGGAGATCAGGAGATGCTCTAGAACTTGTCTTCACACTGTCTCATTCTGTTGACTGGCTTTTCTCCCTGTGACAGCAGCCCTCATTTGAGTCATTTAATCCCTAGATCTCCCCAAATTCATAATGAGTACGTGACTCTCCAAAACCTTCTCTTGCAAACATTGACCCAGGCTTAGATGTATCCATTTTTTCTCTTCAGCCCCTTTAACTAAAATCTGTAAGATTGGATTTTCAGGTGTTACCCACACCATAACTCTTACTTTAATCCTTTCTTCAGCTTGATTCAATTCTACCACATACAAAAATATGCGTATGTTAATGCTTGTTGTTATTTTTCTCTTATGAGTAAGTGCACCAATGGATTCCAGAGCAGGCCCTTCTTTTGTCAACTACAGTTCACCAGATTTTCCTATGATGCTTCATTTGTATAAGGGTTACAAGGAAAAAAAAAAACGGTCTAGCAACCATGTTTCCTTTTCTGCGGTCCAAGTTTGGTTATGTTCTGTTTTACTTTATTTCATTTTTCTGTGGTATTAGGCAGCCCTCTGCATACTTAGAAGAGCTTTGGAGTTTAAAATAACAGTTGTAACTTTGCAGCTATTAGAAAAAGAGAGAAGGGATGGCAACCACAATGATTTCTTCCTTTCCAGGKACTTTGGCACAGTCAGTGGCATTACCATAGTGCTCCAGTGCTGACCTCCAGCTTTGAGACAAGACAAAATAATTCAAATAAAAATCTCAACAAAATATGTTTGTGTCTATCATCACCTCAGTGAAGACATAATTGCAACTGATCATTATGCCAGGTGGACAGGGGTTAATGAAAAATTTCGGAATATATACTGGGTGAATTCAATCCTTTCAAGCCAATGTAGCAATCACAACTTCTCTTCTGGGAAGCCAGGAGGGAATCATCTGGAAGGACATTGGCAAGAAAAATTAAATTAAATTAAATTATGCTACTAAAATGTTTAATAAGGCATACTCATGATTCATGAAATGTTGAATATTTCTGTTGCCATATCTATGGTTAAAGCCAGGAAATTATTTCTAGAATTATATTCATCTTGCAGTGGGAAGAAGGAGAAAATTATCTTCTTATATCATGAGAAAAAAAACAAAACCAGGTATTTTTTTTTAAGCAGAGAATTATATGTAGTTCATCAAAGGTCATAGTGATGTTGCTAGAAGCAACATGATTTTGTTAGCATTTTGTTTTAAGAAGTGCTCTCTCCATTTGATATGGTGTATATCGTCACACTGGTGGCAAAAAGAGCCAGACTAACACTGAGTTCTTTGGAATTTTCACCCCATGAGACCACCAATGTGTTAAACACAGGTGGAAATGATTCAACATACGATAGATTGTATTCTAGGTGCAGTGGGAAGGACTAATTTTCACTATAAAACTATTGTTGTACCAGGAGCTTGCAGACACAGTTCATACTTATATTGCTTGAAAACAACAAATAATAATACCTCGGATGAAATATTGAACAGAGCCTGGAAAATGAAGCTGATCACATCTAGAAATACCTGCTTCTTGGCTTAAGGAGTATTTTAGTCTGATGTGGAAATTTCTTTTTTTTTTTTTTTTTATTTCTTGTCTAACAATAATGAATTAATTAGGCCCTATTAGTTTTTCTTGCATATTTTATTCATTTTTTTTAATACTGTATGCCTTCCCACCATTTTATGCCTTCAGCATCWTGTTTTTCTTATGACAAAAAAGCAAGTTGCAGTAATCCCATCATTACTGCAATCAGTAAGCGTTAGTTGATTCTTTGTTACCATTTGCAGCACATTTCTTTGTGCCCAATGCCTAGGATGTTGTTCCTTCATGGGATACTGTAATAACCTCAGTAATAAATCTATTATTACTATAGACACACACACACAGACACACACAAAATTTAATTAAAACAAAGATGGCTGTTTCATATGTTAATAATTGAATATAGACTATGATTCTCCATATTATCTCTGCCTAAATGCAGTTTCTAAAGAACATATCCTACTTCATGAGATTATGTTATAGGATGGTTTACTAACAGTTTTCAAGACCATCAAAATGGTGGTAGCATTTCTTTTAGTGAAGCTGATATAGTATAGAACAGCAATTCAGCCTATGACATCCACATTATCATTCTGAAAGCGGCTGCTATACTGATGACACATCTATAATTCTCCGGAAGAGAGATAATGAAAACATAAATTTCAAAGRCTCTCTTATAAAAATGTTTTTACATCTTTGAGGTACATTCACTGAGATAAGCTATGGAAACGTTGTGGGTTTGCTTGATTTTTTAATTTATTTTTTTTTTAAACTATCATCATCAAATGGATCTTGGCAACTATGTTTATTTTTAGTGTGGTGGGATTTGTTTGTTTGTTTGTTTCTAAGGAAGAACTTCAGGACAAAATCTTTTAAGTTATTCTGAAGTTAAATAGCTATAATAAAGGCTTATAAAGAATCATGGCCTTCTTTCTTCTTTCAGAGGTACAGGTGATATGTATGCTTGGGTTTTGGGGCGGGATTTTTTGTTTTTATACTGAATTATAAAAATACCCTAAATAAATCAATATTTTGTACCTATGACTTCAACAAATTATCCAACACTATAGATCATTAGTGTATTCCTCATTTTTGCCTTTTTTAATCTCCTATTCTTAGATATACTTGTCATCTCAGATATTCAAAACAGAGTGGACAGATGAAGTCTATAGATCAAGTCTTCCATTTCTTTATCTTGAACGTGTACAGAAATCTGTTACATTTCTGAATTCTAGTCCTCATGAATTTAATGACTGAGATGAATTTGAACCTGATACCACTCTAATTCCTTGTTTCAAATTACTTTTCCGTTATACATKCTCATTTTACAGACATGTCTGCTGGAAAGGAATCTACAGGAATTTTGGGGGAGAGTTCAGGCTAATTCTATTATCTTCTTTCCACCCTATTATTTTTTTCTCTCAGTATTTAGCTATAATTTATCTTTAATCACAGTCTTAGGGTCCTTACACATGCCACATTTGTTTCTAGAATTACCCAAAGTAATGCACAATTTCTAGAACCTCTTTGATGTTTCTCTGCATAAATATTACTCATACCACATTTTGCTAAAGTAAGTATTCTAGCAGAGCTGATTTGAGTTTTGATTTGTGACAGAAAGTTAATTTAATTTTTTTCTATGTATATTTTACACTCTTCTGTTTTAATTAGTCTTGCAGTAAGATTCTACCACATTGCAGCCTACATGAYCTGGTTGATTACTGTGAGTGACCCATGCTTAGAATTTGACAAACACTGTTACTATAGTGTCTCATATCCCAGCACTGGTCTGCCTACTTTAAATTTGGAAAGTCTTGGTTTATGAACAGTGAGCTATAAAAAACAGTTTCAAAATTGCCTAGTGTGTAGAAGATTCATCGCATATTGTTATATGCAATGAATATATTATAGTTATCATATATATCATCATTATATTCATCATATATATTAAATATATTATATAATCACCTGCTTATAGTAGTAAAGTTTGATATTCAAAAAGAAGAAGAAAGAGAAGACAGGGAAAGGGAAGAGGAAGAGGAGGAGGAAGAGAGAAAGGGAAAAATAAAGAGAAAAAAGAAAAAAGAAAAAAGGAAAAAAGAAAAAAGAAAAAAGGAAAAGGAAAAGGGAAAGAGAAAGAAAAGGAAAAATAATAAGAGGAAAAGGTAAAAAAAATATGAAGGAAAAAGGAAAAGAAAAAAGAGAAAAACAAGGAATTGATAGGGAATGCAAAATTGACTTAGCCTTCTACTTACTATTAATAATTTTAGAAAAGGTACTGCTCCATATTATCCTTTACTTTGGCTTTTCTTTACTGATATTTCCCAGACCATGTTCTTCTGTCTCATCAGACCTCTAAAATCCTTCACAATTTGTCAGCATATAGCTCAGAAACTGTTCTTTCCATCTGTGTCTGCATCCTGATGTGCCCTGTCTGAATAAAAAGAGATCACCTAAACCTGCCAGCAGACAACTTGAGAGAAAATCTGATGGAAATACATGTTTTAAAGGCAATAATTTGAAAAAATTTTAGTAGAGCTGTATCTGGGAGCATCTGGACAATTAGAAACTTCAGAAATTTGTAGCTTACAATTCAGTTATCATTTATGAATAGTTCTGTTTAATGTTTCAGCAGTTCAGATTTTCACCAAACTATCACAAAAATGGAATCAGTCCTTTGAGAATAGTTGGCCTATTCAGCATCAAGCATCATTGTTTTCTTTGTCTTTCATAAATTCAAACAATGGCAGCCTTGAAGCACCAGGTCTATCAATCAAACCCAGTTGACCTGCAGGATTAGGTAAGCAAAAATGTAAAGAAAAAATGAGACAGTGAAAGTTTACTTAGAAAGCAGCAAGTAGAACTGCAAAACACTGATTGACGGATTAAAGATGCATCACATAGTTTTACTGACTTTGAAGAAAATAAAAATTCCTGATATTCACCATTTTTAGTTATCCATTTTTCATGTTTTAACACTCAGCTGTCCAAATTGTTCATTGTAACTAAATTGTCCCAATATTAAAATCTTATAACTCCCCAAATTGTTTACAAATGCAATTTGATTTAAGCAAAATTATTTATTACTTTTGATTCCTTCAATTTTTTTTTTTTTTTTTTTTTAATGTCAAGAAGATTTAAATTATGGGTTACTTTTTATCAGTTCTCCTCTACTGTACCATTGGTATTACTTACTACTTGCAGTCTCTGATTAGCCAGATATAACAATTGGTGTTAGTCCAACTTTGTTTTTTACTGAGAGAATAATTATGCCGAAGGAATAACTTAAGCTCAGTTGTGAATTATGAGAAGGATTGCCTTTGTGAATATTCTGTTTCATAAATATTTTCATAGACAAGCAAACCATCATCTAAAATCTGAATAAAGACATTTTACTTCTCTGAAGGTTTATAACCTAGAACGGTTTTGGTATTTTTCTTTAACATRTAATACTTTTTATGCCTTTATTTAAAATGTAAGTTTTCATCTTCTTCTATCTAGTCTTTGTGAGTAAACAGTAGACTGATGTAAGCACTTCAGTGAATGCTGAATATTGTAATACCAACATGTAGATGTTTTTCCATCTAACAAATTCCCAAATCACTATTGTAGTCATCAAGGCAAGCTATGCAATGCATGAATGAGTAGAAGTTATATCCTGGATTCTCCCAAAGACATACTGTGCTGCTAAAATAGCGTAGATAGATAGCATGAAAAGACCAGTAGAAAGCTGCTTTTTTCTCTCTAGAATTTAGGAGTGTTATTCTGGTCAATGAGGATTTTTTGCCATTTAGGCATCTGTCTTAAACAACATTCACTGAAATGCCTCAGTTTACTATGATGATATGTTTCATTTTTGAAATACTGAGTTCCTCCAAAAGACTATTGTTTACCTAATTTCATTGCACTGAAACCATCTTTGAACAGTATTTTGCAAAACCTTTTTGAGTCCTTCCAATCTGCAAGGCCTTTCTTTCTTCAGAGTTAAATAGTGCTATCCTGGCCTATTTAGAAGTGCTGTTAAGACCTATTAATCATTTTGTACTTCCTCCTGTATCAAAGTACTTCCATCAACAGTTTTCATCAATTAAACCAGAGATGGATGAAACCTATTCATTTTTATGTGGGATGACTTCTCTCTGCCAAACAATGTTCATTTTGTTATGCAAAATGGGACAACTAGAGTGGGAAAAACTGAGTCCCATCACAGAAAATATAATGCTGAGCATTTGCCTATTAGGCAACAAGAGTTCAAATTCCCTCCATCACAGGAAGGAATGTAACCTTATATCCCACATCCCAGCTGGGCTTCTAAAAATAACCACTGCTTTATCTGACAGTGTGGTTGTGGGGTTTGGTTTTTCCTTGGTTATTTTTTCTTTTTTTCTTCTTTTATTAACTCCCAAGCCTAATTTTGTGATTCATATGGTAAAAATGCCTGCCAGACTGGGATTGGAGGTGAACTGGGAGATGCCTAGCTTGTAGATCTTAAGGAAATCATGTGCTAAATGTTCAGCCCATAGGCAGCTGTAATCATGCCAAAGTACAAATCTTCAGGTGCCTAGGAAACCTTTATGAGTGAAAAGTCAATTGCCTACATACTGTAGTTTCCTGAAACACCAGATGGCACTTGATCATGGTTTTTGATCACCAAAATATTGGGGAAGCTAGGCAAAATGAGGGGCCATAAATCCTCTTATGGATTTAGCAGTGGTCGTCTTCATAGAATGTGCACATTTGGATTCTGATATTGTGTTTGACCAAAATAAAACAAAGAAGAAAAGAAAATGCAGAAGTGTTTCTGTTCCTGTTAGTTTTTCAACCTGAAATACAGATCAATGAATATTAGCCTGGAGTAGCTTTATTCTTGTACCTGCAAGTTATCCAAAGGAAAAAAATAGGTCCCCAAACCTATTCGGAGTTGTCCTTTGATATCTTGGAGCCCATTTTCTTTCATGGGATCTGAGAACAGAAGATATTTTTAAGAGCTGCTATAGAGAAAGAAAATAGCTTAGAATGATGATAGACGTTGAAATACAGTTTAAAATATGCATGCAGACCATTCATGCAGATGCATATTCTTTTTCACAAACACCGGCCTATATAAATGGCATTGCATTATATCAGTTATCTATGCCTGAATGTTTTCTGTACAAGTTTTGGTAACTGCCATATTTGAGATGTGGACCCTTCCAAAGTAGCACAATCCTTTCAGTTCACCACATGCATCTATACTTAAATGTTCTCCATCCATTCTGAATACCTGCATAAGCTGTTCATTGCAGGAAAGGYATGTGTTATAAAAATATGGTATGTATAACTTGCTTTACAATGTTTTCTTACTTGACTAGACACAGGAGTGGACAGCAAAAACAAGGCCTCTAAAGAATATTCAGGCCTATAAAGAATAATAAGCTATACCTTTAATAAGATATACATACCAAGGTATATATAACTTCAGTCTATTTATAACTATCAAACACAATGGAATAACAATTTAACCCTTCTAAAATTAGCATCTAAGGCATCATAGTTCCAGGGAGATTTTTTTCTAACAAAATCATGTTTAGCAAGAATGGAGTGTCACTAAAGAACTAGTGGAGTAACTGAAAGTCAAATCCACTGTTCCTCTGACTTACTGCAAGTATATTTTAGTGCTTATAAAATTTTAATTGCGTGTCAACTGTGTTTGAATTCTCCTTTCTAGTGAAGAGTATTTGCCTTGATTGTAGGCAGCACATTATATCTTTTATTCCAGAAAACCTGATCTCTTAAACAAATATCATTTGGTTCCTAGCTGACATTCCTTTCTTACACCTCACTTGTATAAAGTTAATTTTGCACACGGAATGAAGCGAGTGTCATATTTCATTTTTATTTTTATTGCACACAGTTTTCACTTATAAGAGAGAACATAATCCACATACAGAAAAGGAAAATTAATTTCATCAAATTCTGGTTGAAGCAGAGAGCTATTCCTTGACAGAGACCTTGATCTAAGGATAACACTTGGTCTGTTCCTAACTTGAAATATGTGAGTCATTTCCACTGACAAATTTCAGATTTGCTAAAGTGCAGTGTTGATTCAGAACCATTATTTTTAAGACCATAATCCTTTAAGGCACAATGAGCATCCAATGTTACCTGCACATTTGGGTGTGGAGTAAATATAGATTGGCTCACCAACATAAAGCTGGAACTGTATTATACTTGTCCTTTTATCATAATAGACATATAATTCATAAGCAAGCAAATTAAGTAGGACAACATCACCACCCTCTTGCACAGGGTGATTTTAAGTATCCTTTGGTGACTCATTCTATCCTATTTTATAATAAACTTCTTTTATATAATCCTTTCCTTGAATGTGCCATTAAAGGAAGATGACAGAAGGTAGGAGGTGAGAATGACTAGATGAGTATTCAGCACCAGATTGGTATTCCATTAATATGAACTACCATTTCCTTATCGTCAAAGACAGACATTTGCTTAGATATCCATAACCATAAAGTTTTATTTTTACTAGAGTCTCACATTAAAATAACTCTACTTTGTAGTATTTTATTTCTTTAAACCAATAAATTATTTATATATTTAGTGTTGGCAGAGATTCAGACAGAAACATGTTTTCTCACCAAAGGTGCTGTAAAAAGTATATTCCTGTGTCCTGCACAGGACACAGAGTACCCTGTACCCTGCCTTCTCTTTGTTCCAAACACCCAACCAGGAAAAAAAAAMCCACCAAACCCAATCTTGCATTAGTTACATAAAATTTTATTAGATAAATAAAAGTGATGTTTGTAGCTACAGCTACACAGTCAGAAGAAAACAGCCAGAAGTGCCAGTAATTATAAATCCATAATGAAAATATGCTGCTAGTGTTTTGCTCCCTGTAGTCTGTTTCTGTAAAAACAAGTGATCCTTTATCTGGCCATGCAATCACACTAAAAAACTTAAAATAGTGTTTTTCCATACAAACTTAGTGAGTATACTGGCTATAGTGAGAATGGGATTTCACACGGAGGGTTTTTTCCAAATTAAATTACACAGATTGAAGTAACAAGGTTTCTTCTTTTTAGTATCTTGCCTGGTGAGGTTTCAATGCATTTWCCAGGAAAATTTGTAGAATTACGTACAGACCAAACCAAGAATATTGCTGAGTTGTAACTGATTTACCATTATTTTGTTCAAGACAGGTAAGATGTTCTTACATTTTGTTTTTAATATTTAAAAGATGATTTTAGATTAATTAGTTGCACCAGCCACTGCTATCTGCGAGGTAGACATCAATATCCAACATTTCAATTTTCTGAGATTCATGTGTATACCATAACAACATTTTTATTGCTCCATGTCCCCTACTTTCCCAATCCTCTGAAGAGAGTAGGTGGGAAACTTTCATTCTGGTTGTGCRTATTTATTTAGTATACTTTCAGCACATTTTATGTGTAGCACACTTAGACTTCAATCCAATTGCTATCTCCAAGGCAACTGGTCAGTAGCCTGATTGTATTTATGTTCCTGGAATGGAGAACAAAGGAATACAGAAGAATGTTTTATGGTGATTCTCCTGTTTTGTATGGCACAGGTGTATGGGGAGAGGGAGAGGGAGAAAGGAAGGGAAGAAGAGAGGAAGGAAAGCAAGAGAGAGAGGGAGGAAGGGACGGAGGAAAGGACGGCAGGGAGGAGGGAAAGAAGGAAGGAAGGAGAGAAGGAGACAAGGTGTTTTTCTGTGATAGTCTGAAAAACAGCATGGATATTGCTCATGAAAAAATAATTTGGGATTTGGATAGATTTATGAATTGAAATATCTTTGAAAATCTTGTTGTTCAAAAAATAAGCTTCCACTGAGTTATGCCATTCCAGCTAATACTTTTATTAATAACACTAATTTAAATTTTGACAGATGAATGTAGAAAAAAACACTTACAAATGCTTAGCTATTATTCAGGAGAAGCTGTTGAGCAGTGCTGCTTCTGTTTCTTCAGGAATTAAATTGGCCAGCAGAAGTCGGAATGTGTTTGCAGCAACAAAGGCTCAGCTCTTACCCTTATTGTGCAAGCAACATTACAACCAAGTAAGAGTTTATACTCTCCTTTGGAATATACTGAATTATGCCAGTTCCAGGGGTAAAGGGATAGATTTCTGCATGGCTAACTCCTCCTCACATGAGAGGGGTCTGCTGGATGAAGCTCTTGTGCAATTGCTGGCATTTTCAAAGCCATTACCATGTGGTCACAATCCTATGCACATCTATGTCCAGACTAAGCTGTTGATCAGTCAGCAAATATATACTTCACAGTGGGTCATCCTGCATACTACAGTAAGAAGTTCCTTACATAGTGGTTCTTCGAATTYAATCTATTACAGTAAGAAGGATAGAAGGAAAAGATCTGATGTACATCAGAGAGAGGAAAAAACAGACAGACCTGAGATATTCTCAGGGAGAAGATACATCCTGTTGTGAATAGACTCAAGTGTTCAAAACATCGAACTTCGGGATAGGATGAGGATGATGTTTTAGCACGGCAGAATTCATAAAGGATACGTAATTTGTTTCTTTAAATAGAAAAAGYTTATGTATTCCTATTTATAGTCGGTCATTGTCACTATCAAATTAAAATTAATGGAAATATTAAAAATATTAAAAAAAAGAAAAACAATGTTCTGTTCTTTTCATTGACCTCTTTGTTTTCCAGCTTTTACATGTCTTACCTTCAAGTCTACTCTAAATATAAAGGCCAAAACTTGAGGGACTTTAATTATTTGTTTCCGTTTTAATGTAAACAGAGACAATTGTGATAGGAGCAGCTGAGGCTATAGGAAACTGAAATATCCTGAGACTCAATAAAAACCAGAAGAAAGTTTAAAATGAAAGCATTCACTTTGCTTTCAGTGGATTCACTTGCTCACCCTTTTTCTGTACTAATGGTAGCAACAGTGACATGGAAATTAAAGTGGCACCCAGTTTTGTTTACTTGCTTAATTTATAGAAGGTTCACCAGTTGTGAGTACAGATCAGATATTTACAATGAAACTAGGCAAAATCCCACCTTATTGAGGCTTTAACTTAGTACAAAAATGAGTCTCATATTCCCTTTATTAACATTCTGTGCACAGCTTTTTGTGACAGGTGGAACTCAGGTCAAATGCAAGGTCTCATTACAAGGAGATAACAGCTTTGGTTTTATGATAGCCTTTATTCTGTGTTTGATGCAAACTTGCTGAGCACATAATGGTTCCAAATTGTCTAGGTTTATCTGCATTCCATTTTTTTTTAATTCAATGGCGACATTAAACTTCAAGAAGCTATCACCTGAAAGCTGACAGTTGCATTTACAAAGAAGTGTATCAAGCATCAAAGAGCTGATGCAGCATCTTTCACTATAAGCTTTGCAACTCAGATTATGAAATAATTTGAAAAGTAAACTTTCATTAAAGTATAATGTACTAGTATAAAAGCAAAATTACAGTATAAACACTTGAGAATGTGCATACATAGAAAATGGCATTTGCAATGTGTTTCATAGCAATTTTGGAAGTGCAGGAGGGGCACAGAAGATCTAGAAGCAATGTTTTAAAGAGATTTCCGTCTGAAGTCAATGAAAATTTGCCCTTTTACACCAGTTAATTTTTTTTTCTATAATATATATTTTATGGAACTCTAATACAGTTATTTTATTGTAAACAAGGAAGTCAAATTCCAGATTTGTCATCAATCTCATTCTGACACCTACCTTATGATCTGAGGAGAGAAAATTATTTTGGTTTTAGATTCCCTGTTTACAATAGAATAACTTTTTTATTTTCCAAGTAAATTGGAAAAAAAAAATATGTCATGCTCTCTTTTAGAAATCTGATTTGAAGTACATGGTGTTCACAGCATTTCCAAATGCTTATTTATTAAGACAATTCACTGAATATTACTTCATCAGTAGATTAATCATTATGATAATCTCATTTAATGTATACTTAATTCCCCCAGTGTAATCAACAATAGAAAGACAAGACTTTCCCACACATTTTAAGACTAAATGATTTAGTGCAAAAAAGGAATTATTTATTTATCCATAAATCATTATAATAGGCAGAGTTCAGTACCAGTGAATTTGCCTAACACTGCTRTTATAAGTCTTTGTCATACATCTTYATAACTAGTGGCACAGGGCTGCACGAAGAATCTAATTTCTTCTATTTTGTCCTACTTAGAATGAAGGATTTAATGTAAATATATCATTTTAATATATTTGAATGCATGTTGTTATTGGTGAAATTCTGACTCATCGAAATCAATACCAAAATATACATTGATTTAAATGAAGCTAGTATTTCAGGATTTTAAAATAAAAAAAAGATGTGGATTTTTTTAGATCAGTTGCATAGACAGAATAGAAAGCGGGGCARGTGGAGCTGCTATTCTGTCAACTTTCTTTCATGTACCGCAGATATGTACAGCACAGCTGTGCAGCTAGGGGTACACAGATATAGTGTTGAAAGGAAAAAGTACTTGATATCAATAACTATGTGAATTTCATGAAACCATAAGGTATTGCCCAYTTTTGAAGCTATTGAAATTATTCTGAAGTGTGTGCAAGTCTTTATGGCTTTATTAAATTATTTTTTAAATAAGTCTGATGCTCAACTTACATAAGTTAGTGTTGACTCTTTGAAATCGTACAAAATCAGGTAACTATCCAAATTTATAATAAAATGCACAGCTTACATACTTGTAAGGAATGGTATATAGAAAGAAGAAGTGCAGAGAGGAGATACTAATACTTTGAGTATCCATTTTCCTATCCATTCTTTGGATCAGGGCACTCCAGTAAAACTTTCAATTTTTTTGCTGTATACGCTCAAATTATATTACATGTCTTGGACTTAGATATAGGCTGATTTAAAGATGATTTGTTTCTTAAATTCATATGATACATGAATTTTAAAAGTTAGCTGTTGTTGCTGATCAATGCAGAATTTATTAGACTGTTTTAATTTACTTTAGTTTTATAAAACCACTCTGTTTATCCCTGTGATCGGGTGACTATACTAGGCTAGCTTAGAAAATTGACTTGTAGCCTATAAGATTTGCTTCACCTATGATGTCTTAAAAGGATGATTTCTGTGTTTCAGATTCCCCTTCCTGTCCTTGCTCCTGAAGGATGTCACTGAAGCAGACCTATTGGTTTGCCTTGGAGTGGGGTCCCCATCCTCTAATGTATTTTTTGTTCTACTGAAGGTAAAATGAATGAAAGCAAGGCTGAAATCTGATCAGGTTGATAATAAATAAATGTTATTGCTTTTAACCACAACTTAGTCTTATCCGGAAGCTCACTTAGTACCTTGTTCATCATTACCAACTTTTCATATTCCATCAAGATGTGGTGAGCTCCATTTCTTACAGTAAGTATCGTGCTTTGTTATTCACTTSAAGTTTCTACAGAACAGCAAGATACTGAATTATTCTGAGTCAGTAAATCTATTCTATGGAGTGACTTGTGACGAGCTGTGGAGCAGTTGTGGAGCAGCAGTTGAAGCTTAACATCCAGGATCTCAAACAGTTATCTTGAAAACAGGGTTGAGTGGCAGGGAAACAAGGTGAAGGGAGATAATTTAGACCGTGACAAATTAACTAAAATATCCCCTTGTACTTAATCTGAAGGGCTCACTCTTGGTTTACTCTATAACCCATGTAACCTGATTTGTAGGTCAGACTTGGACTGATAATACTGCATCTTCCTGCTCATTTCTGGCAGCAAGTAGAGGAATGAGCAGAGAGACAGATAGAAACACAAAAGATGAAACTCCATTATAATTACTTTGTACAACATGACTACCAAAGATACAATTTAAAAATAATTATCTCCTACAACAGTATTAGAGACCCATGTCTTCTATCTCTKTTCCTTGTAAAATATAAAGTTACAGTAGGTTTTGAATTTGGTTAGTAATAAACTATTGTACAAATGTATACACAGTTAAGTTGCATTAATATGTATAAAACTAATTTGTATAGATTATATGAGTCAAGCAAATACAGAAAATTATTGCCTATCGTTTTTGCAGGGCTTCTGAAAAAACATGTACAGGATAGGTCATAAATTGCCTTCTATAAAACATGAGTATGAATATTAGATTTGCAGCTAAAAATAATCAAATTACATACAATGTAAGGGATAAGACACACTGAAGGTGTCTTAGTGTATTTTTCTCCAAAATATTCCCATGATTTAAATATTTTTAAACCAGTCACCCCTCAGTAATACACTATAATTAATTTCAGATTTGCATAGTTATTTGAATCTTTGGGGGAAWATACTAGAAACTGAAAGTCACATTCATCTGAAAGTTTACTGTTCTGTTTTTGACCATGGACATTCTGCAAACTTGCATTTTTAGATACATGAATAAATCCCGATCCAGACTCAGGACACAAAAATCCCTGGAAGACCTTTCCTTCTATTCTCAACCTTTCAGTGTCCCTGGTGCCTTTACACGCTGCAGTATATGAAAAGGTGTTCTGTCATCTGACCAGTAATCTAGATTTTCACTAGAAATTTACCAGCATAATTTAATGAAACTCAGAATTGAATGATCAGAAGCTGATTAATAATAAGGCATGCTGACTGGATTACTTAAAGACCTGTGGTACTGCTAATCAGTACTACCAATCAGTGCGCTATGACAGCTTACTTATTTTTGCAGTCAGTTGAGTAAGATACTTCTGAACAAAAATTACCATTGCTTTTGATTCAAATAAGAATTATTTTTAATGTAATTTATCATACATGTAGTCAGACATTTGGAGCATGGATAATCACTGCCATTATAAACCCTTTACTAGTGAAGACAGAGGCTGTTGCTTACTGTTTAGAGCCCATCCTTTGTTATGGAAACCTCCTCTGCCTTTCACATCAGAGTTCTCTGCCTTAATGATGTATCACATATCTGTTAAAGGTCTGAGGATGTTTAATTTCACACTTTTGATTCATTCACACAGTAGGTCTCTGCTGAAATTAGTGTTTCTGTGCTTGGTATTACTCAAACCCTTTTTATTATTACAGGCAAGAAAGCTTCCAGCAATCCTTTTTAGATCCTAATGGTGACTGCTTTTGCATGAGTGACTCAGAGAGCAGGGCTCTCAAACATTTATTCCTACATTAAATGAGGTGTGCTAATCATAAGCCTTCAAATGCTAAGCTGGAGTGCAGTAACACAGTTAGTACAAGCAGATCTAAGACCAAGCAGATCTGTGACTGAAAGAGGCACTTCCATCCTCTCACCCCTGCCACATGTTTTTACTCTCTGAGTGCTCTCCAAAGCAGGATTCAAGATGTAGGATCAGCCCCATGAAGTTKCTGGGGAAAAAAAAAAGAAGAAAAATAATTTGTTTTCAAATTTGCAGTCCATCAGATTAATGGACTCATCTGATTGCTGGCTCATATTGGTGCTGCAGAGTCAGTGGCTAAAGGGGGAAGATCCATTACTTTTGGTCAGGGCTTGCAGCAAATTCAAGAGCAATGTAAGCCAGAGAATACTGTAGTCACACCATCCCCAAAAGATAGTTTCCTGCTCAGTCCAGAAACCATTGCATCTACACATCAAGGGGGTGACGTAGGGCACTGCGAGGTGAGGAGCCTGTGCTCAGGGTGGGGGACTTCCTAAGCCAAGTGTGTCATGGAGGAAGGGCACCTGGCACCACCTCTTACTTCTGCCTCTTCCTATATACCCTGGGAAGACATCCTACTGCAGTCACAGTCCTGCAGCAGGGAGATATCCCCTTCCATCTGCAGCATGGGGGCTGAAGGGTAGCTGCCTGGCATCCCCCCAGGTCTGGCACCCTCCTCTGGGGTCAGTGCCCTTTCCCCACTTCCTACCGGGCCTTAGCCTAGATGAAGGTGTTTAAAGAAGATCTAATATTAGAAGCGTTCAAACACCCCACAGCTAATTTTAGTGGAAATGGAGAAGGGGTTGTTCACAGGAACAGCTCATCTGGCAGATGGTAAGGGAAGAGGTGGTTGCTTCCACCAGGGAGGTGGGAAAGATCAGCTGGGAGTGAGGTGGCATCACTCCTCTCCACTTCAGTCAGCACAGCTGCAGCCGGAAGAGGATGTCTTTCTCCACCCATTGTACTTCAAATCAGAGGTAGACTAATTTCAAATCTAATAAGTAGCTTCAGTAGTCTCACAGGATGAATTTGGGGCTTGATGAAGCATGAGTCATATCCCATGAAGGAGGTCAGAAATACTGCTATTGATGCTTACTTCATGGAAATTATATGGGAGAGACGAGTTCAGGAGCCTTGGTTAAAAAGCTTTTGCATCTCGGTATTTTTCTTGTTGCATACTTTGGTTGAGTGAAGAAGGCATGTCCATTGCTTTGTGCAGACTTCTGTAGTGCCAGAAATAATGAATAATTTCTGATAGGAAATAAAAATTGTACAGCATGCTCTCTTACTTCTTGTATCCTCTATTATTGACAAATGGTTTCGTACAAGGATAGAGGAAATATATACAGAAGGCTCTGATTATAACTCAGTTATTCTCTATCTCCCTCTTATTTTCTCTTCAATACAGGAAAGTTAGCATTTGAAATTAGCTCTGCTTTAGCTTTAAGCATCAACTACTTGAATTTAAAATGGAATAATTTCATATTCCATTTAGTGTTAAGTTAAAGAGAACAATTACAGTTATGATTCCAAATAAGTCTAGGAAAATATTTTTAATTATTTTTTGTAACACAGTGTGCAGTTTTAAGTAAATGTTTCTGGATTATATTTAACTCCATTAACCTCTGGCAAAATATGATTTATTTTCCTTTTTGCTCTTACTCATTCCTTTTCCTGTCATTAAATGTTGTGTTGCTCTTCTTAATGCTGGTATAAGGAAGGCATAAGATTGGAAAAAGCAACACTTAATCCAGACCAGGTATAGGCAGCATAATACATCTGACTGTGCCTTTAGCATCTGTGGTATTCAGTATTCTCAGCTGGTCAGCCATCTAAGTGTTTACAAAATGTCAGCTTTCACCATCAGACAAAAGTGGGTATAGTCTGTCTGGCACAGCCTTAGGCAAAAGTCTAGCTATCAGGGAGAGGGGGTAGGAATCATGCCTCTCCTCTTTATATTGATCACAAATATTTTGAAATATTATTTGAAGGCCTTAGTAATTCCGTGTTATGTTTGGTGTTGAATTTTACTCAGATACTGGTTGTTCTTTCCCTTTCACGAGGTAAATCCACATGCATCATCCTCTAACAGGAAAAGAAGAACAAAAAGAAAGCAAGGAAAACTAATCTATGATAGTATATTTCATACTGTGATAGCACAAAGGATTTGAATTACAAGTAATTTATCTTGTCTTAAATGTATAAGCCATAAATCACTATCAGGCTTTCAGAAAACCTGATGTACTACAAAAAGATTAAAAAAAAATTAWCTCTTCTTCAGTCCTCCTTCTTTTTATTATGCCATTTTTCCCTAATTACAACATTTTTTTTCAATAACAATAATCACACTGTTAGGAAATATACAATAAAGAAAAAAAAAGACAGAGCTATTACAGATATTTTACTCTGCCATTGTCATAACAGAAGTAAATGTTTATGTGCAAAGAGTTGCCAACATAGGCAATTTGGGGTCAGAGTGAAGGTCAAAGAGTAAGGAACAATCTATAAATAGCACACAGATACAAAATCCAGGGGTGTAGAGTGGGGTGGGGATCCTTTTCTGATAGGTGCACTGATAATGCATTACATATTAAATACATACTAATTACACACTAATTACATACTAAAGACAGAAACAATGAGTTAACAAGGTATTTTGATACAATTTTATACTACAAGTTATAAATGCAATTCATATTAGACTGATCATTAGGTAAACATGACAAAGGAGAAGAAGAACATCTTTAAAAAAAAATAAAATATTCCATGTGTTGGTCTAGCAAAAAATTCAGATACCCCTGGGTACCAATGTATAGCACGACTCTTCTGATGGCTCCTTCTTCAGGTTTGGCATCATTTTTCACCTGGAGCTGTGCAGCAAAGGATCCAGAGGCAGCGACACTCACATAGTGTGGTCTAGTGTGGTCAGCTGGAATCCATTTTTTTGGGAATGGCACACCATCCAAGTGTTTAAATAAGCAATTTTGGACATGTATGGGTTGAGGCCTTTTCATCCTTTCCATAAAATACTCTTTGGAGACTGGCTTTCCAGAAGAGTTTTGGAGGGAGTAATATTTTTAAATAAGTCAAGTCTTAAACTTTCTGGACTCTCTTGCCTAGGAAATAATATTTTTCAATAGGACTTATRCTTTTCATAGATCTACTATTACTAGATGTGTTTTTGGAGGGGGGAGTGGTTTTTTTAGTATGTGTTGGTTTTGATCTAATGATATGTTAAATAATATGTTAAACAACATCTAACAACAGGATTTTTCTTAACTTCTCCTGGCCCTTTATACAAATGCCAGGTAATTCAAAAGTCCTATTAAAAGTTTGCCATTGGCATCTGTCCATTTTGCACAAGTCCATATGGAGATGATTCATGTGGGATACATCTCCTTTTTCAGACTGTGACTTGGCATTTACAAGTGAAGCCAGTACTACACATCTACACTGATCAGTGTACCAGTCCCTGTGCACTGACTATGACAATACTGCACGTAGACAAATTTCACTGTTACGTGAGTGCTTGTCAAACATGAAATAAATTTCTCCCATGGTTCCTCAGYTTTCCTTTATGAACTTGGTCAAACTTAAATAGCCCATCAGASTAAGGATTTATCCTGCTTATACAGATGGACACCACTGAAAAATAGTTAGTCTTTTTTTAAATACACATGATATAAGCCCAGCCAAATCATAAGCTTTTCCTTTATCTTGACAGAACCGAAATTATAATATACACTATCTCAACAATGTTACTCCCTTAGCTATTGGAAATCAGCACATCTTTTAAACAACATGATAATTTGTACTTTCAGAAAATAATTTCAGTAAAGAGCTTTTCAGCTACAGATATGATTTTCAGTTCTTTGTAATTGTTCATTATTCCTTTTAATCACTGAAATACTATTCATTATGCACTGAAAATGTAAGTTAGTCTAGAATAAAAACAATAATAGATATTTTAAATACAGTTTGAACTAGGAATATTTTTTTATTCTATTGACATAAAAATGCTCAGAAAGCAGTTCTAAGAAGAAAGAAAAAAAAGAAACCAACCTGTTTCTGAGATTTATTCTTGTCCTCCAATCTGCTCCCAAATCAAAAAGAATTGCTGATGTCAGGTGGGTCAAGTCTCCTGTGAATTAATTGGATTTTCTGCTAAGGGATTCATTTCACAAGAGATTTCAGGCCATCATTATTATGTAAAAAACTTATGCTAACCTACTTATGTGAACCTTTCAAGAGCATACATAAGAGGGAGGGGAGAGGAAAGGGAAAAGCAGTATGGAAAAGGAGTAGAAGACTCACTGCCCTTTGGAGATTATTGTAGGACAGGAATGTGACGATGCAAACCCAGGGTATACTTTGGTGTTCCCACAAGTGAAATCTCCCTTGGTCCAGAGTCCTGGAATTACAAGGTTATGTCTTCTCCTCTTCCTGCATTTCAGCTCAGTTATGTTTCTAAATCAGATCTGTGGAGTGGAACAACAAATACATTAAACTGAATTCCTGTGATTCGCTTAGTATGAATTGTGACAGAAATAGTTTTGGTACATTGTGTAGCAATTAGGCTGCATATATTTTTTTTTTTTACCACCTCAAGATACACAGCATACTTTAGTTTATGAAACAATCAGAAATATTCTTAATTTTAACTATTTCAAACTTTGTTTTGTGCACATGGTTTTATTCTATATTGCAAGGTTTGTTTCCTTTTTTWAAAAAAAAGGAACTGCAAATTAAACTCTTAATAATTATAATGACGGTAACAGCAGCTAGTCTTATATTGCTTCCCACCAGGCTCATGAGGTACATTAAGAGCAGCTGTACCAAAAAAATACTTACGATCCACAAATGTGAAGGGAACACACTGCTACCACATTCATTAAACATAATTTTGCTCTCAAACAGCAAATGCAGAAACACAGCAACAGAGGAGAAAGCACCAAGGATATTGTGGGCATCAGCTGAGAAAGCAACCTGACTGGGGAATAGCCCTGGATAAGAAATCGCTGTGTTGTTGGCAAAGGGAACCCATCTTTAAGCACATAGTTATGTCTCTGCCGCAAGTACAGACAGGCGATGACGTAGTTACTGGATGTGAAACGGCTCTTGAACCCGTGGGCTCTGGTTTATGAATGCAGAGAAAGGGTGGAAGAGGCTGGGCAGGTTGCCCCATCTCTTCCAGTCATCTTCATACAAGCATGCTATGTTACAGCAATGCTTTGAACCAAGAAAAAAAACAGGGAAAAATATCCAGTAGTTGCAGGGAGAAGAGAAACAATAGGTGATTATTAGAGCTGCCATTTATCATAGGAGGCAGTTTAGAGCCAAAGCTTCATCCTGATCGCTCTGGTTTCCTCAGTTTACACTTAAGTGAGTGATATATGGATCTTTACCATGAAAAGATGCCTTCATTAGAAAGAGATTGTAATTCACTATCATTTTACTAATTGCCTCACTTGTGGCTTTCAGTGCTCTTCAAGTCCCGGTTTTAATCTTCTTACTAATTGTTGGCTGCAAACGGAATAAAGCCATACAGATTGTGTAAGGATTCCCAGAGAGCACAAAGTTTGCTTTGCRCCATAGATCCAAACTGGAATTTCCTGTTTTCCTGCACCATTATTTATCTTTAAGAATAAGAAAAAATAGAATAGAATATCTGAATGCAGCAGTTCTGTGAGGAAAGAATTATTTTTACTATCTATGTAATAAATRGTTATATTTTCACTTCCCTAGTATTTTCTGTGAAAATATCTTCAAATGCTTAAGATTTTTAATTTTTTTTCTTAATATTAGGGTAAAATTATCTCTTAGAGACAGTTGCTTGCAACTTAATTCCATTCAAATTCTGTTTTTCTGTGTTAGAAACCTCTTCATTTTTTGATATTGCAAATTTCATTTTTTTAAGTATCTGCCACTGGAAACAGCTGCATTGGAGAATTCTACCAGTATTTGAAACAGCACTTGTTTTCTTGATAATGCCTGGAAAACAYAACATGGTTGCAAGTGTTATTTGTTCAGCATTATGTGTAGGCACAGTTGGAGAGCCTTTGGTCACAGTCTGGGTAGAGCCGCTTAATAAAACCTCACTACGCTGCTGTATATAGGTCTCCCCATATCCATGTTTCTGAAAGCTTTTCTAGGACTGAATAAAGTCACAGTACTTTCTCATTTTCGGTCTGTCATTTTTTCCTGGGCATATCATCRCGACTTGTAATCTAATCATGGAAATGGGCTTTATTGCCCCATCTTAAATCTTCATAACTAGCACAGATCACACACACAGACGGACACAGACACACAGACACAGTGAACACCAGTGAAACTTTTTATAGCACCTTCCTAATGACAAATCTGAATTTACAGTTTGTCTTTTCAGGATATACAGCAGTTGAAACAAATGGATATATTTACTTCACAAAGATGCTAATGTGTTTCTGAAGATGACAAAAGAAATAGAAAATAAACCAAATATTTTTGTTTGTTTCCCTGTCCTCGTTTATCTCCCTCTTTTGAGTGATTTTTGAGTCAAGAAACCCCTACCACATCACAAGGACTTTCTCCTCTTTCTAACTAGTTTCCATCTTCTGTGGTTCACCAGACTCCTAATACAACAATGAAAGCATGAACCAAGATTTTTCTTCCCCCCTCAGCTCTCCCCAAATTTCCTTTCTCCTCAAAGTCTCAAAGTTCTGTCTTTTTTGAAAAATATAGGCTTACTCTGAAAAATATAGGCTTGTTCATATTCTGGAAAACTCCAACTCCCTCTTAGCCAACACACTTACCTGGACCGAGTCTTTAAAGATTCAACAACATCATGATCTAGAGCTGTTCTTTTTATCTAAAGATGTAGGTCCTGCACACCTCAGACACTGCATGTGGGTGAAGGTTTATTATTCTGTAAAGAATAAGGTTTAAAGTGGTTTCAAAATTAAAAAAAAAAAAAAAAGGCAAAATAGTGCATTTATATGTTCTGCAAAGTATCTTAAAATCCTTTAAGACACTTGTGTAGAAATAGTCTTTCACAGTCTAAAAGCACAAAATAGAGAAATGGTAAGAACAGACTAAAAATAAAAACTCTTTTTTTTTCTKTTTTTTTCCTCATAGAGGTATTTCCGTTCCCCGTCAGAAACCTGATACACATTCTGATGACAGAGCATTATGTTCATCACTTATAAATGTAAGATTTCTCCAAGATTCTTTTTCTGAGCTGCCTTTCTCTATAACTATTCAACTAACATAGTTCCTCAGAAAGAGAGAACAGATGGATTAAATAAGCAATCTGATTTCTTTCAATTAGAAATGGATTATATAATAAAGTATAAATGAATATTGGACTTAAATAATGAGAATAATTTGCTTTCAAATTGCAGTGCTTTTTTACATCAAAGGAAAAATAAAGTCTTTAACATTTCATTTCTGAATGCTGTAGATGAAAAAATCTACAACTGTTCTCCACAGGACATCAGATCAAAACAATACAAATTAACCATGAGGTTAATTTTCARTTAACAGCTAAAACTGTAGACTTATAGATTATTTAAACAAATGCATATTCTAATATACACAATAGATATTTTAAAATTATAAAACACAGCTTGTGTACTGTTTGCCTCATTATAAAATAATTACCAAAATATAAAGTTCTACTGAATCTTTTCAAAATATTTTATTAAAATTCAATTTTATTAACCATTGTTGGTTTGCTGAGCTTGTTAAAGTGTTACTGAAGTATGAAGGGGATGGAATCTGTTAGGGGTATGTCATGATTAAGGGATGGTGATCCCTTGAGTCCATTTGTTAATCTACAAGCTTTATTAGGAGGCAGTTTAGTAGGTTAAGACTATTCAACTCAGAAATACAGAATGTAAAAGCATCAACAAAGCTCGCATTGCAATAGATGAGTATCTATTCATTTGGTGTTCCCGACTAGAACTCCTTCGTGTGTAAGGTTATAATCAAGTGTTCACTGTCATAGGTCAGTGGCAGTCATCTGAAATGCAATGCCCTGCTTCCACTTTTCCATAACATCGGAACTATTGCAGCAGATTATCCTTAGGGCTGATACTTCTGTTCCTTATTCTTTTCCTAGACCAAACTTAAATGTATGTGTGTAAAAGTCAGCTATTTAAGTATAAGCCTTTAAAATTGTTTCAAAGCAGGATTAACTTCATAAAAGGGTGCAAAAAGCTCTCAAAGAAGATTGAAATAATAAAGAAAAATCCTCTCAAATGGGATTTCAGTGGGCTTCAGCAACAAAGTCCAAAACTTTCATGCTTACTCGTTCCCTATATTTGGAAACAAAACAAGGTGTCATCTTTTGTTACCTGAAGGTTTCCTAGACGTTTAACTCTCTGCCCATTATTGTCTGAGCTAACTCCTGCCTAGACCACRTTTGGATCCAGCAAGTGGGTGCTCTGACAAGTCATAAAGGTGAATATCCCTAACCATCCTCTTTCTGACAGAGAACTCTCCTGTATGGGAGGGTTCCTCCTCGCTCTTGATGAATCTTTGCAAGATGACTGCTGAACTCTGGATCTGAGCGAAGGATGGGAAGTGCCATCTGGGCACCTACCAGGTGTGCAGAGAGAGAAGCTCAGATATAGCTGCCTTTCATTTAGGTAGGTGGTTGTAACTCTTCACTCAGCATGTCAGCTTTTGGATTTATCTTCTTGAGGCAAAGAGGTGCATCTGGGGGTTCTGTGGAAAAGTCAAGCATCTAAAGCAAGCATTGCGATACTTCATTTATAAAAGCCTAAGGGCTTTATTGAATCTGGTACATTTATYTCACTATGCCAAACTGGTGTTGAAACTAAAAGAACAGTATTGGCCATTGGGTTGGTGGAGGAAGGGAGGGAAGTAGGTGTTGAAGAGGACAGAAAACTGAGGCTCAGGAAGCTCTATTGCTTAGCTGTCTTTGCCAGGTTGTCCTACCCTRATTGTCCTACCCCACTCATATCAGCCTTCACTATTTCACATGATTAACTTGCTCCCTTTTCTCTCTCACCCACTCACAAAGTCACCACCATTCCCAGCCCTCTTCTCAGTGCCCTGCTCCTACCACTCTCCATTACAGTTTAGTTAACCAGGACCGTCCAAACCCTGTTTTTTAAAACCAGAGAAAATACTTAAGGACGATGCACTTCAAGAATTAATTTGCTCCATGGTGTTCAGCACTCCTTGTGGGTAAAAAGTGAAGATCTGAACCACTGAAAATACAAACAGTAATTAAAAGAAAACAGCTGACAATGTTAAGGTTAATTTGACACTGTGGTTCTTTTTCYGGGCTGTAGATTATCTGAAATAAATAGAACTTTTATTATCTTCTTCATGAACATGTACAAATCACTATTAGCAAAGAGTTTTTAGTTTAGCCTTCATATAATTTGCAAACTTAGAAAAGCACTTAATTTTGAAATATCACATAGTTTAAGTTGTGGTCTCTTATTAGCCATTATTATCAGATGTAACCAATTTGCAAATATAGATTGATCAGCTTCTGACTTTAATAGGTTGGACAAGTTTAATAAAAATGGCTATTCTCTATAAACTACTATATTTTTTCCTAGAAATTCTCAATTAAAGAAAATTGTATATTATACCAGGCTCACATGGGCTTGAATCATGTTTTTGTAGCAGGGCAAGACAGATACAGGTAGTCTTAGGACTTTGGGATTGCTTTATGAAGCTATAATCTTACCCTTTTCTTGTTCTTCCCCCCCGCCCCCGCCCCCAGTGTTACGCTCACATGTGCATGTATCAACAGTTTATCACTGCTTCACTAATGCTGGAATTTGCTCTGATGTAGAAGTGCATCACTAAATGTATGGATAATTTAATTTGTGTTTCCACACAATTTAGAAGCCRTATTACTGGCATTAGATTAATACATAAGTATTATTAGAAAACCAGCAGAAAATCTGTTTCATAAAGTATTTTACCTATGAAATCAGTCATAAAGAAAAAAATGCATATTCAGAGGTGTTGATCTGTGAACAAAGGATGCATTTTAAAATAAATCACTTCTAAATTATAAGGAAAGTCCAGGCTTTTCTGAGAAATACTTTCTGCTCCCATAAAGTTATAGAGTGCTATCTACTACAGAAAGAAAAAAAACCCCRCAAACACTTGCCTCTTCTGTTACACATTTAGAAGGAAAAAACACCCTTCCATGTACTCCTACTTTCATACACTGTYATGCCACTAGACTTCGTTGGGATCAGAATTTCATGCAAAATGTTGTATAGTCATCAGTGCTGCTGTTCATGTTTCACATCTTTATGTTTCACACCACCTCCAAAGTCTCAACTTTGTCTTACACGTGGAAAAAGTTCCACTGGATATGTGCCTGGGAATTTTTTTTATGATCTTAAAAACAATAATATTATTCCACTATACAATATTTTATTTATTTTTTTTTGCTAGAGGTGGCTCAGAACATTTGGCGAGAAATTAGAGACCACTAAACTTCAGTGTCAGCCTATCAGTCATATTTTATAATTGCTAAGAAATGTACTGAACTTAATATGAAATAACTAGTGATTTCACCAGTTTGGACACAAATCAATTATGTGATCAAAGTTAGCTAATTCCTTTAGAGGTATCAATGTAGTATTCATCTCAAAACATTTTAATTTTCTAATTTATATGCTCTTTCACCAAATATTTTTGAAACAGCCATTAATACCTTTGGAAAAACATTGTTCTGAAAAGATTTTTTAAGAATTGCTTAAATGCTAGGCATTGTTTCACCTGAAATTACAGTTTAATATATGCTGAACTATCCTAGCATCTCAGTCACATTAGGAGTGGGATGGTGAAGTGGTAAATATTTTAAATAGCTTTTAATTTTATTTTCAAACCAATTTTAATTTTCCTATTATTGACAAATATTTATTCTGATATCTTGCTATGCACATTCTGTATAACGTACTACAGAAATGGTGTGTTTATAATGCAGAAGGAAATCATATAGCTAGAAAGAGCTGTAGTAGGAAGTAATTTTTTATTTCACATTAGGATATGCTTATATATTATTTATATTACTATGTTTGTTTAACCCTGGTATTAATTTTACCCTTACACGACTGCACAAAGACTTCTTTCTTTTCCTTTAAAAATATTGGTGATTTCTTATTTTATTTTTAAATAATAATAAAATTTATAAAGACTGTAACAGTTCTTTTGTCAGTTGGATTCAGGTGATAGTAGAGACAAAATCAGAGAAGCTTGTTCTCTATATGTTGTCCCTAAATACAATGAGTAAATGCAAGTTTTTTACTGAGATGAATCAGAAATGTGGCAAAGGTCCTTACTTTCTATGTAGGTCCACAATACTAGTGTGAGTACCATGAAAATTATCTCACTGGCATTGGTCAAGTCTTCTGAGAAGACAATTTTTTTAAAGTAACAGCAATTACAGTTACATGTCCCAGACAATATTTCTAACCATCAAGCCTTAGAAAAAACTCAAAAACATGTACCTAAAACATTTAAAAGAAACTGTCAAATTATACAAATCCAATCTATGGATTCATATTTTTTCACTTCATAATTCTCAAGCCATATTCAGGGGTGTATAGCTGGTTCTGAGACGCAGTCTACCTCAACAGCTTTCCCTTCAAAGCAAAAACCTATTTAAATCTGTTATTTTCAATATGTCAGAATATACCCTGCCACGGAATCATTTTTGCAATATTCGTTTAAATCAGTGGAGTCCCAATGTCAAACAAACAATTTAGTGAGTCCTGGTGACCTGACTGAGGTCTGTATCCACTGTGTTAACAAAAATCTTGCGAGGGAGACACAAACATCAAACCACAAATCTATCATTTATGCAGTATCAGGACATAGAAACCTCAGCCGTGGCAGTGGTCCTRTGTCTGATTACTGACTAAACTCACAATAAATGACAATCCTCATCTAAGAGAACAGCAAACACCAGTCCTGTGCAACACATGGGATAAATGGTTTCCTGATGGTTTTTCTAACAAACGACCATATGTTTCACTGATAATCWGTGGTACTTCATTTTCTAATCATCAGTAGGACTCTACAGGTGTTGCACTCTAGTGATCCTGACCAGAAGAGCCTTGTATACTGAGTCGTCAGTGATCCACCTGAGTGGTTACCCTGAGTACGCCCAGGCCTGTGCAGGGCTGTGCTGAGCTGTGCTGCACGTACAGCKTGGTTTTCAGGCTGTGTTGTGCTGCACAAATTCCTCGGCTGTGGGACAAACTCAGCCAACTCATTGTAACGGAGTAGCCTGCRTGCAGCTCCCACTTGATACTGGTGATATACACCTCCTGCATGGCCTTGCCTGTATCTAAAAGTGTGGGAAGAAGTTCTCGTGTGAGCATCCTTTCTGTTTGACAATACTAATGATGAATAGAGTTGTTTCCTTGTGAGAAAATCCTGTAATAGCCGGAATGCCCCAAATGAGTTAACCTTTTCTACGGATGGGGTCTGCGGGGTGTGCTGTGCATGGATTGGAGGGACATTCGGTGCAGCACCATTCAGGCTTCCCACCCTGGGATGGGAGATTATCTATACTATTTTCTCTTTCTTTATAGTGTTAGCTCTAATAAATAGCACTCTAAATGATACATTACCAAGTCCAAGTGCCTTTCTTACTGCGATCATCATGGACCTGTACCTCCTGGTGCAAAACACATGCCTGGACTGAAAGGAAGAGAAACTTATTATTCCTATAATTAAATAAAACAAGTTGAACATTTCTTTGCTACTTGTATGTTGGTGTAACTACTTCATGACAATTAATGGTATTCTTCCGGATTTACACCAAGGTATTGGAGAACCAAGGATCCTGGACACAGAGCAATTGAGGCATTCAGCTGTATAACCAGAAGCATGAATGCAAATCTCTTTCCAGTTTTGTGCTGAAAGCCTCCCTGCTCATGGATATGCAGGGAGGAGGGTGAAGTTGAACGGGAAATTTAACCACTCCTGTTGGCCTCTTGCTCTAGTGTAGACGTGATTTCCATTCCCAGGGCAGCACTGCAGCTGCTCTGCAATMGGAACAATTTGCTACCAGGGCAGCAGTAGGAGCTAACAGACAAATAGCAGTAAGATATCCTCCCAGGTCTGTAGAAGAGATGCCAAGAAGGCATAATCCTTTCTGTTTGGAGAAGTTCACTCCGACAGCTTTTCATGTGTGCAGATGTTTTACAAACAGGAGAAACCCAGCTTCAAAGTATGAAGTAATTGTTTATTGGCTGATAACACGCRATAGATATTAAGGAAGAATGAGCTACTAGGCTAAGCACTAACGTGGCTCCTTAAACCCATTATAGCACACAAAGTGTGTTTGCTCTTCAGGCAGTTGTCACTCAGGTAGGGATGGGTCAGCATCAACACATCTTCAGTGTTGCTGAGTTGCAGTCTTCCAGATCACTGCTTTATTTCTTTAGTGCTACATTTTTTTTTCTGTTAGTATTTTTCCTTTTGAATCCTTAACCTGATAACTGCCCCTTTTTCAATAGTCTGACCTCTCTCTGCCACTCTCACTGTCTTTTCTTGACCTTTTCTTGCTCCATTCTGCAGGCTTTCTTGCAGCTCTTTTTCAAAACTTACCAGTTTTCTCAGAAGTTTAAGCCCTGGCTGTACAGACATGCTGCATGGAAATCAGGCCTTGGGCTCAGAGCTCCAGACCCCTGGGATGCAGGGAACAGGGAAAGGGACGTGGCAGCTTGTGGCTGGGGAGCGTGTCTATCGTCAGGACAGTGTCATGTCCCTGAGGAATGTCTCTCACAGAGTTTGCAGGCTGCAGGAGCCCTTCCCCTCCTCCTTTTCTCCCACCAGATGGCAAGGCTGTAAACCAGTACTTTGTCAGCCCGATTGGGTAATAAAAAGTGTCTGAGAGAAAGTTGTCTTGGACAAAGAAAGTGACACAATTAATCACAGATACATTATGGGACTGCAGGTTGAGGCGAATCTTGGGCCTTTTTCAAAATGAAACCAGGAATTACTAATTGTTGTTTTGTTTTGCTTTGTTTTTTCTTTTCCAAAAGGAACGCCATAAAATGTGCAAATACAACAAGTTACGTTTTTCTCATGTTTCTCTTAAGCAGTGTTCTCCACACATTGAGTGGAGACAGGCAGGAGCACTGGCAGCAGCCACTCCCCAGCATTAGAGAAAAAGGACACTGTTCTTTTAACTTCTCCTTTTAGACTGAAGATTTTCCTCTTCCTGTGTTTGTTCTGCCAAACCCTCTAGTCTCCTCCTGAATTTTCAAAAAATATCCATGCAGCAAAGCTTTTATCAAAAAATCAAGAATACTAATTTTAAAACCAGGCATTGTGGCAACCACATTTGCAACTAGGAAGCAGTTAGCTGCTTCATCRGATCTTATACAAGTGAAGGGACATTAGTTCTAATCAAATGCTCAGAGGTTATTCAGTAAAATCAAAATAACATAAACACAGAACTGAAGTTTCTGGTGCTCCTGTAGTGATGTGATGTCTGATTTATTTCAGCCCTCAATAATGCAAGTTGCTGAATAATAACCTTGTGAGTTTATTGCTGTTTTCTGCTTGTTTCTGAATAGGTTGATCTGCAAGCTTAACTGTTTAGGAGTTTCTATATTACTCAGTCACATTGTTCCTGAAAACAGCTTTTCAGGAATTATGTTTGACCATGGTTTATAAGCAAGAAAAGATTTGTAGGAAGAAATAATAATTTTTATGAGACCATCTGAAGTGATTGGAGAAAAAACCAGTCACACAAGTTCTCTTCAACGTCAAAAAAACTGCTGGTTATTTATCTCTCCAGAAAGATCAATTTGTCATAAAAAAGATATTACCTTCAACTACAAACCTTGTTTTGTTTGTATCCTTTAACCTATCATTGCTGCATCAAAACTATTCCTGCTAAACAGAGTGTAAAGATGGCTTATGATCTTTAATTCTCTCTTATTCTGGCTGGCTGCATATTGACTCTTTAGCAGACATCTAGTATATAATATTGATGAATATATATAGACTATACTTTTTAAATTATCCTGGGAAGGATGGTATCTTTGAAGCAATATTCTTCCATGAATTGGAGTTATTTCCTCATACTCCTTAGGACTCCTAGTTTTGTTCTCATATCTTCTACAAAAGCAAAAAAAATGTTTGTCTTCAATTCAATTCATCTTCCTAAGAAGTTAAGTACTTCTGAGGCATAAGAGTGGAAAGAAGCACTAAGAATAGATAGAAACWATGCATCATGAGAGAGCTGGATCCTTAAACTATTTATATAGAAACAACTTTTTCCTTTTTTCTAATAGTATCTTCCTTTATTTTATATTACACTTCATATTACACTTTACATTACATTATATCTCACATCTTTGTGAGATAGGAAGATATAGCATCCTTATCTAATAACCCAGACAGCTAAATGAAAAAGAAGCTAAATAACTTTCCCAAGATCACAGAGAAGATCTTTGGCAAAGTGAATATTTGTGATCGATAGTTCATTCCCATCTTTAAAGCACAAAATGATCCTTCCTTTCTGATGTAAACAGTTTCAAAGGGAAGAAGTAATTTTGGAGAAAATTTGGAGGTTTTTTTAGTGGCATTTTTATTCATTATATTGTCTTTTCAGTTTTTGATTTTCCATCTTGTTCTCACCTGTGAAACAATTAGATGCCTTTCCCCTTTTCTACTATTCCAATAATGTAATCCTTCCTCTTGATCAATATGCCCACTCTTTTTATTTTAATGTTAATTTTTTTAAGATATTTATTATTATTGTGACAAAATGACTGCTCTTAATATAGAAAATACTCTATTTTCTTTAAAGTATTATACACCTTTTCTTCTGTATCTACCTTTTCTATTCTATAATACAATGCATTTAATAAATTTCTTCTCTGTATTCAAATTGAAACAGGAGTATATATTTGAAAAATATTACAGTTCTTAATGCATTGTATACTGGTTTCTTCCTATGCTCATTATTTTCTAGAAGGACTCTGTCAAGAAGTATATATATATCCTTTGTAACCTTAAAAATAATAATAGTTAAAAGAATAGAGAAATTCTATGAAGTGATCTTGTTCGTGCCCAGTAAATTCAGGAGAGTTAACATTAAATAATTCAGGCACAATAGATTTTTCATTGTTTCTCTTGTAAGCTTGCCTAACATCTCTGCTATGAAATTTTTTGTCTGTGTACTCTAAGCACTATTTCTTCAATCACTGATATTTCATCATGCCAGTTTCCTCTTTCAGGATCACTATTSAGCTCACTCTATGTTTTTGGTACCGCCATTTTCCAACACATGGGSAACTGTAGTCTCTGTGACTGCTGCTACAAGGAGGCTGTATTGTCCAGCAGATATCCTTGCTCAGGAGGATCTTTTTCAGCTCTGCCACTGCCTTATTCCAAGACTTTGAGCAAGACACTTTACTTCTGTTTCCCAGTCCCACTTTGCTCTGATTTCTCAGCTATATTTGCTCTGAGAAAGATATTTGTCTCTTAAAGTCTGTGATGTAGAGTTACCAATTGCAAGTGGGTTGTCCAGTGCTGTAATTTCAGTATTAAAAAAAAAAGCCAACAACATTACTCAGAATGAAATGCCAGTGTCCCATTCCTTTAGTGAGAGAGTATCTGGGTGCTTATCGCCTTGCTCTGTGCTCCTGAAGCCAGGAAGAGATTTGCCATTGACTTCAGTGAGAGCAGGAACAGGGTTTAAATGAGTACCAATCCCTGTTAATCACAGTTCAAAAGCAAAAGTACAATATTAAGAAGGAAAATGTTACCTTAACTTCACTTTTTTTATATGCAGATTTTCCTGTGACCTGTTTTTTTTTCATTTATATGTTAACTAGGCTTAGTCCYGTGAAGTTTATTATTTCATAATTAAAAGGAAACCGAATCTATACAGGTTGAAAAATCAAATCTTGTACTGCAAGAAACTTGTTCATAAAGCAAACTGTGCTATGGTATATCAAGGGATGAATATTGGGGTTCTTTTGCCAAATTCTCTCATTCACTGTAAAATAAAATAGTCTATTTTTTTTTTTCTCCTGAGCTTAAAATTTTTTCCATCCCCTCCCTACCTYGTCTTTTGATTGCTGTGTTTGAACAGTCTAAGTCTGCTGAGAGATTATTCTTCATTAGCATTTTGAAACTTTCCTGTAGGATTAATAGAGCTCCATTATTTTGATGTTTCACACTGAATTTGTCTTTAAAGAAAGGTGACCTGGTATAGGTTTGTAAGGCTGCTCCTTTTGTTTTATTTATTTCTTTTACCTCTGAGRACTTTAATCCTCTGCTAAAGCTTCAAAAATGTCTTTTTAAGTTGGAAGCTAGTCGTTACTACAACATATTTCATATGATTGAAAACAAGTTAAAGGAGGCTTTAAGGGTGTCTAGCAATGCTAGCCAATTGACAGCTGACAAACTACCTTGGAGTCCTCTGTGCCAGGCTGTATCTGGTTACGCTTACCAGTAAATTTCAAATTTCAGCACACAATGAGAAGAAACCACTTTTTAAACAGCTCCACTATCAATTATTTCTTTATGAAAAGAAGTCAAAGGGGTCTTTTTTTTGCTTTTCAGTACACAGGTCAGCTGTTAGTTCTTAAAAGCTATTGCTGTTATCAGGACCATAGTTCAAGCTGTTTAATTTTCAGTATGCATGTAAAATTAAGTACCTGTGTACTTGCAAAGTGAGGTCATAAGTCAAGGAGCTAAGCCCCTAGGAGTGATCTAAGTAATGCTGTTTTGAAATCCTGATTAACTAAGGAGACAGCACTGCATTTCTTTTTACATGTTCATTGGGAGAGTGATGGATTTTGTTTGCTCTATTAACTCATAGGGTGATTTCTAATCAGACTCCTATGGTGTCTTTATTCAGTGTGAGGTAACCTAGTAACACAGAATGTTGAACTGGAGCGTATGATAGAAACAGTTCCTGGTAAAGACTTATATGGAGGAATACAACGCCTCTAAGACTTTAAATAATTATCAGAACTCCTCCGATGCTCATATACAAAAAACACGGCCATTTATGCTTGGTTACCCAATAGAACAGAGATTCAAATTAAAACAAATCTCAAAATGAGAATACGGTACATCACCAGTATAAATTTTCTCTTTCTTTTTTTCTTCCTTTTACTTGTGAGKCGACAGATGTGTGTCTGAAGGGAAATAAGAGCATGACTACTTAATAACTATTTCAAAACATGGATGGGACCTGAAGGTTTTTATTTTTACCAAGCCAAAGAAAGAAAATATAGCAGGTATACTGCATGTGTAGKCTCTGCTGAAATGAAGCCATAATGGATCCTAACTATAAAGTCTGAATATGCCTAATGGAGGCAATAGTTTGAATCTTAAATAATAAAACAGGAGTTCTTCACTTCTTTTTAATCGCCTCTGGGAAGCCCAGTTAATTAAAGCTGTTTATTACAACTTGATCAAAAAGTCTAAATTCTATGTGTCCTACATCTAGCTACTACAATATTCTCTGTCACTGAACCCTCATGAGGCCCTGAAGACTTTGACTTGGTAATGCAGCCATCAAAGAGATAGACTAACTCACTCTTTAGTCAAAGCTGTTTGTTTCAAGGTRCAGTGCAAAATATGCTCTAGGCTTTCCAAGGCTGCAGTCTATCCTCTCCTTAACTTTAATCCAAAAACCTCCTTGCCATATTTAATTTAGCATTTGAATCAAATTAATTATTTTGTAACAGGACTGGTGTGGATGATGTAAATTTCTTATTTAGCATGGAACATTAATTGATGCAGTGAAATGCTCTCTTTGAGCAACTGCTCTTATCATTTATACGTTCCAAATAGGTAAGTAAATGTAGTTCACACCRCCACACACATGCGCACACACACACGCATGCAACATCAAGATGAAGCAGCGAATTGAGGAGGAGAATTCACAAGACAAATAGAAAAGGAAGAATGAGTATTTACAGCTGCATTTCTGTGTTTATTATGAGGAGAAAAAAAATTGCACGAAGACAGCTTTACTATCTCTACCTTATTCAAAGAGAAGTGTGATTGCTGATAAATATTTTCTTACCTGTACTTGTTAGGTATTTATTAACCAAAAMCATGATCATTACGAGCTTAAGCTTAAGCTTAAGAGAAAAAAAACAAACTCTCATTTGCCTAGATTTTCTTTGGCTCAACTGACAGCTCATACTGGAAACAGTACTGATTCAAATCTAAGGATATAAAAGAAAATAAAATCAGTAATCTGTGAGCAATTTAGAAACTTTTTGCTTCAAGCTCTCTACACTGTAAGAAAATCCTGCATTGAATAATAAACTGGGACAGAGAGCACCCAGAAATTATAATCTAGAGAGGGAGAATTAATCTTACCCCATGTTCAACTCCGTTTTATCTCACAAAACGCAATCAAAAATTATAAAATATCAAACCCCTGATCAATTCCTCTCTTTAAATGCAAGCCAAGAGAAGGCGTGCATTTCTTATACCAGACCTTTTTTAGTTTTGGACAGCTGAAAGAAATAAGTTTTCATTCAACGTAAGATTCTTGTGGCTTCTGCCTGTATCATACAGGGTATTGTACCAGACAGTTTTAAATGTCAATTGCTGCCATTTTACATTAAAGATAAAGCTTGCAAATGAAGTCTTAATGCCTTTGTTGTTGACAGCCACTGAAAAAGCCAGATGATTTAAGCTGCCTTAACTATCTCCCATAGTAGCTTCCCTTTGCAAAAGGTAAGTGGATTTAATTTCCTCATTTTCACAAAAGGCTAAACCGCCCTTGTGACACAGCAAGTCCGTTACACATGTTGAAGGCTCTGTTACTTTTYTTTTTTAAACTGAAATTCCTCCAAAATACAAACAAGTAACTGCTCCTGCAAATATGGTATAACTGCATGGAAGCACATGCAAACATCCTGACTTCAAAAATAAAAATAGCCCCTGAGTTCAAGAAGGACAGACACTGCAATAGTTGTTTCATGCTCTTACACAAGAGGTCTGCTTTCTCCCTAAAGACAGCATGACCTGATACCTCCACAAAAAAGCTTAACGTGCTGTCGGTGCACAGTAAAAGCCATGAGCCCTGATTCACACCTGACTCTGAGCTTTCTGCCACCTGGCCAGAAATGTGTCAACACCAGGGAAAAAGTCCTGCTTGTCCTCATTCTCTTGCTGTACTGTTTTGAAACTTCCACTGTACAATCAGACAAGCAATGCGTATCTATCCGCATTTGTCACCCGGAGAGCCCTATGCAAAGGGCTCAACAATACGCCAAGGCTTCCCAAGAGAATTCTCTACCCTTCTGCTTCACTAGAATTAATGTTACCCCTCCAAGGCTTTTTATGCAATCCTGGCCATGTCCTCGCTTTGCCCGCTTCACCCAAGAACACCTGAGGCTCTCTCCGTGCAGCTGTTGTGTTTCCTTTGAAAATAAGGTAGCGTTCAATTTTCTCCATGGTTTGATATTATCACTTTGTAACTGCTAGTGGCAGGCTGAGGAGAAGAAGAATCATTCACTTCCTCACTGGAGCTCAGCCTCGTGTTTCAACAGACAAGAAAGCCGGTATTCATGGACCAAAACCAACAGATCAGCATCATAGGGTGAGCAGATAGAAAGGGTGGTTTTATACTCTCTTTTTCTTTAATCTCACTTTTCAAGTGTGTTTTTCAGATTAGCAACAGATTTTTCATAGAATCATAGAATCATAGAATCATAGAATCATTAAGGTTGGAAAGGACCTCTAAGATCATCGAGTCCAACCATCAACCCAGTACC
>JASVER010000032.1:227261-266037 GCA_030449065.1 Oceanodroma leucorhoa | reverse complement strand
CTCCTCATAAGACCTGTGCTCCAGACCCTTCACCAGCCTCGTCGCCCTTCTCTGGACACGCTCCAGCATCTCAATGTCCTTCTTGTAGTGAGGGGCCCAAAACTGAACACAGTATTCGAGGTGCGGCCTCACCAGTGCCAAGTACAGGGGCACGATCACCTCCCTCTGCCTACTGGCCACACTATTCCTGATACAGGCCAGGATGCTGTTGGCCTTCTTGGCCACCTGGGCACACTGCTGGCTCATGTTCAGCCGGCCGTCGACCAGCACCCCCCGGTCCTTTTCTGCCGGGCAGCTTTCCAGGCACTCTTCCCCAAGCCTGTAGCGTTGCCCGGGGTTGTTGTGACCGAAGTGCAGGACCCGGCACTTGGTCTTGTTGAAGCTCATGCAGTTGGCCTCGGCCCATTGATCCAGCCTGTCCAGATCCCTCTGCAGAGCCTTCCTACCCTCAGGCAGATCAACACTCCTGCCCAGCTTGGTGTCATCCGCGAACTTACTGAGGATGCACTCGATCCCCTCATCCAGATCATTGATAAAGATGTTAAACAAGACCAGTCCCAAAACTGAGCCCTGGGGAACACCGCTTGTGACCGGCCGACAACCGGATTTGACTCCATTCACCACAACTTTCTGGGCTCGGCCATCCAGCCAGTTTTTTACCCAGTGAAGAGTACACCCGTCCAAGCCATGAGCAGCCAGCTTCTCCAGGAGAATGCTGTAGGAGACAGTGTCAAAGGCTTTACTAAAGTCCAGGTAGACCACATCCACAGCCTTCCCCTCATCCACTAGGCTGGTCACCCGGTCGTAGAAGGAGATCAGGTTGGTCAAGCAGGACCTGCCTTTCATGAACCCATGCTGGCTGGGTCCAATCCCCCGGTTGTCCTGCACCTGCCTCGTGAGCGCCCTCAAGACGAACCGCTCCATGATCTTCCCCGGCACCGAGGTCAGGCTGACAGGCCTGTAGCTCCCCGGATCCTCCTTCCGGCCCTTCCTGTAGATGGGCGTCACATTGKCAAGCCKCCAGTCATCCAGGACCTTCCCTGTTAACCAGGACCGGTGAAAAATGATGGAGAGCGGCTTGGCAAGCTCCTCCGCCAGATCCCTCAGTACTCTCGGGTGGATCCCATCCGGCCCCATAGACTTGTGAGTGTCCAGCTGGCGTAGCAGGTCATTAACCTCTTCCTCTTCGATTATGGGAGGTTTACTCTGCTCCCCATCCCCATCTTCCAGATCAGGGGGGTGAATACTCTGAGGATCACTGGTYTGAATATTAAAGACTGAGGCAAAGAAGGCATTAAGCACCTCAGCTTTTTCCTCATCCTYGGTGGCAATGTTCCCCCCDGCATCCAATAAGGGAGGGAGATTCTCCTTGGCCCTCTTCTTGTCGTTAACATATTTGTAAAAACATTTTTTGTTGTCCCTGACAACAGTCGCCAGATTGAGTTCCAGCTGGGCTTTTGCCTTCCTAATTCCCTCTCTGCACGACCTGACGAGATCCCTGTACTCTTCCTGAGTCRCCCGCCCTTCCTTCCAACAGCGATAGACTCTCCTTTTTTCCCTGAGTCCCAGCAAAAKCTCCTTGTTCAGCCAGGCCGGTYRTCTTCCCCGCCAGCTCCTCTTACGGCACAGGGGGACAGCCCGCTCCTGCACCTTTAAGACTTCCTCCTTGAAGAACTTCCAGCCTTCCTGGGCCTCTTTGCCCTTCAGGATCGCTTCCCAAGGGACTCTCTGAACCAGCGTCCTGAACAGGCCAAAGTCTGTCCTCCRGAAGTCCATGGTAGCAGTCTTACTGACCCCTCTCCTTACTTCCCYRAGAATCGAAAATTCTATCATTTCATGGTCACTGAGCCCCAGACRGCCTCCGACCACGACATCTCCCACCAGTCCTTCTCTGTTGGTCAACAGCAGGTCGAGCGAGGCACCTCCCCTGGTAGGCTCACTCACCAGCTGCATCAGGAAGTTGTCTTCCACACAGTCCAGGAACCTCCTCGACTGTTTCCTCTCTGCCATGTTGTATTTCCAGCAGACGTTGGGCAAGTTGAAGTCCCCCACAAGGAGAAGGGCTAGTGATCGCAACACTTCTGCCAGCCGCTTGTAGAATGCTTCATCGACCTCTTCATCCTGGYTGGGTGGTCTATAACAGACKCCCAGCAGGATATCCGCCTCRCCGGCCTTCCCCCTCATCCTAACCCATAAGCACTCAACCCGATCATCACAAATGTCAAGCTCCGTACAGTCGAAACAGTCCCTGACATACAGAGCCACGCCACYGCCTCTCCTTCCTCGCCTGTCCMTTCTGAASAGCTTGTAGCCGTCCATTGCAGCACTCCAGTCATGAGACTCGTCCCACCACGTTTCCGTGATGGCGACCAAGTCATAGCTGTCCTGCCGCACAATGGCTTCCAGCYCCTCCTGCTTGCCGCCCATGCTGCGTGCATTGGTGTAGATGCACTTGAGCCGGGCTATCGACCTCACCCCTGAGATTGGCACACCACCCCTAGRCTCATCTCTCTCGARYGTGGCTCTATCYCCTTCCCCCTTCGTACCTAGTTTAAAGCCCTCTCAATGAGCCCCGCCAACTCACGGGCGAGAATCCTTTTCCCCCTTTGGGACAGATGTACTCCATCTGTTGCCAACAGGCCCGGTGCCTTGTAAACCTCCCCATGGTCAAAAAAGCCAAAGTTTGACCGGTGGCACCAGCCTCTGAGCCACTTGTTAATCAGCTGTGTTTTCCTTTCCCTTTCAGTGTTATCCCCAACCACTGAAGGGATTGAGGAAAACACCACCTGTGCTCCCGATCCCGCAATCGATATCCCCAGTGCCCTGAAGTCCCTCTTGATTGCTTTGGGGCTTCTCTCCGCAATTTCGTCRCTGCCTACCTGCATGACCAACAGYGGGTAGTAGTCAGAAGGGCGTACCAGATGGGGGAGTCTCCTGGTCACGTCCCTAACCCAGGCCCCCGGGAGGCAGCASACCTCCCTGTGGGATGGGTCTGGTCGGCAGATGGGGCCCTCCGTTCCCCTCAGAAGGGAATCACCCACGACGATTACCCTCCTTTTTTTCTTACGAGTGGCAGTCGTAATGCGTGGGGTTTCCTGACTCACCCCAGGCAAGCCCCTGGATAGACCTTCCTCTGCTTCCGCATTTGCCTGGCCCTCAAGCTCCAGAGCCCCGTATCTGTTTTGTAAGGGCAACCGGGAGGGTGAGGGAGGCCAGGAGGGGATTCGTCTGCCACGCCGCACAGGGACCCGTTTCCATTCCCCGAGGTCTCTTAGGTCCCCTCCTTCTGGCCGGTGGCAAGAGGGAAGGGGGTCCWCGGYTTCTTGGGGAGCCTCCACCYGCTGCCTTTGCTTCAGGGAYGGCAGCGTRTGGCTCCACCAGTCTATCTCCCTCTCACACTCCCTAATGCTCCTTAACCTCTCCACCTCCTCCTTCAGCTCTGCCACTAGGCTGAGCAGATCATTCACCTTCACATTTTCTTGGCATATGTTTGTAATATGATCTTAAGGCAAATCTCATAGCATTGCTATGGTTGCAGTGAGTTTTTCTCTGTTTAAATTTAAAGTTATTTTTTTGTCCCCTCATTTTAGCCATATTTAAATACATAGCAGTAGACTATTTCTTGAATTCATATGATCCCTCGGAGAGCATAAATGTCTTGTTCTGTCCCTGAAGGACATCCAGTAGATATACTGATTTACTAATATGTCCCCTGACAAAAGGGCATTTTAGTTTCAAAGCTGTCTTTGTAACTGAGTACTTCTTTTTCAGTTTAATTCCCTTGACATTGCTTACATGCCACAGTTAAACAACAAAGCTTTAATCTATATCAAAATACTTCATCACAGAAAAAAAAAACATGAACATCAGAGAATCTACACATTAAATTACAGTGAACACAATGAAAAATGCTACAATGCATGATTCTACCTTTATCAAAATACACTTTGGATTAAGTCAATCAGCAAATGTTTTCAGAATTGCCATCCTGACATACGACAATCATGCTGGAATGATGGAAGATGGATAGGAAAGTGAGGAACAGCCCCAAAGCCATGAAAGAAAGAAATCCTTTTCAGTATTTATCATTGGAAAGCCTGCTGTGGATGATCTATGAATCCATATTCTGACTGATCTAGAAAAAAGCGTTGTAATTTGTGCTGTGTTCAGAGGGTAGAAATTTGTCTTTTTAATTCAAGATAATGAGTTATTCATTCTCAGTGAAGATTGTTATTTTGTTTTTGTTAAGAGTTGGAGAAGCAGAACATAAATTGAAAAAAAATTTGGTGTTTGGTAGAATGAAATGTCAGGAAAAAAACTTAGGCAAAGAACATCAGGAAAAAAAATACTTAGGATGGCACTCCTTTTTTTCTGTTTTTGAGTTCAAATATGCCTTCTCAGAATTAATAATGTAATCAAAGGTAAGGGATCAAATGCCATCTCCAGTTGTCAGTGGCTAGAACACTTCAGAAAAACTTGTCAAAATAGATTATCTCTGATCCTCTCTCTCCTTTTCTCTCACCCCTCCTCCCTTTTCCTTTTCTCCATCTACATCTTTATTTTATTTTTCTCCACCTTCTGTTGTTTGTAGATAGGAGCTTATGATAAATGTAGCTAATTCTTTTCTACTCTATGACAGGGTAAGAAAAGAACACACTCTAATCTCTTCTAAAACAAAGCCACAATGTAGTAATCTATTCTGAAAATTATTTGTCTCCAATTCTGTGAAGCTTTACCATAGACACTAATAGTGTCATTAATAGTAATAGCAATGGTACCGTTGCTTATTATTTATCCTCCAAAAATGTTGACTTTATTAGGCATATTGCAGATATTTGCCAAAACCTCAGGGGTGGAAGGGATAACTTACAATTCCAGTATGAAGGGAAAGGCAACAATTGGCTACAGCAAACAAATAAAATGATGGCAAAGTATAGTAAATGAAATTGTCAGAGAAGGGTCTTATCATATACTCTGTCCATGATTGTAAGCATTGAACAGTGTATGTAGATACCACAGCAAGAGAGAGAATTGAGAGACAATATAAGAGAAGTCAGTGAAGTGGTTCTCTGAGTATTTAAAAGGAAAATCTCACTTGTAGGGAGACACAGAGAAGACACTAATATACTTGTTTAAAAGGCAAGAAACAAAGGCTGGGCATTGACTGACTGGCTGGCAATTGGTCTATTGTTCTAGGTACAATTAAATTGTTTCAGGCCACAGCAGAGAGAGTAGAAATTCAAATGTGAGATAATAAAGGCCTGAAAAGGCAAGTGAGATGGCAATGAGAAGACACATTTTATTAATGATAGGCAGAAAAATAGCAGTCTCTAAAGATTTAAGAAATCATGCGTAACATCTAAGCAGTAAGCTTGGATTGACAAGATGTTGGTGGTGTTCACAGGATCTGTGAAATGAGGGAGAAGACGTGTCTTAGAATRAAGTCTAGGAATTTTGACTTGACCCTGCGTTGAAATTTTAGCTCAGACACAGGGAGTCAGACCCAGAGAAGAACAAGAATTGGATGAATTTGTACAAGTGAAAATGAAGATGGAAAGGAATCCAGGATTCCAGAAAGGAATCTTGGTGATCTACTGCAGAAATTTTTGGGGTACCTTCAGTAAAATTTGAAGAGGCACTTGAAATGGTAGCAGAATTAGGGTAGGACAGAAACATGGAAAATAAAAGAAAGACAAAATTAACAATAAAATGTTAGCTTGTGGGCCTAAGGTCATCTAATAGACTAAGAAAAGCAAGGGTAGAATATTGATTCTGAACTTTGCCCAAGAGAAAGTTATGAAAGACAATGAAGACAGACAAAGATTTTGTAATAGGATAGGTTAGTCTATGAGATTTTTTTTCCTGACATGAGAGAAAAAAAGTCAGAGCTTAAGAGTTTTCAAATTTACCCACAGGCAGCCAGAAAGTATGATTTAAGTCAAAGAAAGAAGGAAACATGATGAGAAAAAAAAAAATACCATTATATATAATTTAATTCCACTGGAATAAAATTTCTACCCATTGTCCCTCCTGTTCCTAACCTTATTTTGCTATAAATGCCATTCCACAGACACACTCTATGCTCTATCATTTGCTGAAGAATTTCATGTCTTCTGCAGGAGATTCTTTTTATAAAGTGACTAGACCAGTTTATAAATTCTGAATCTCAAAAATTTTATATTTTGGAGTAAAAGACATTTTATTTCAATAAGTCTGAAGTCTAAGATTTTGTGACAAAAATGCTCTTGAAAGCTAAACTTTTATTCAACTTCAAAAAGGAAGCTGTGAGCTTTTGTTTGTAAAACAGAATGGTATATCTGGATGACTTAATCTTCCAGGTTTTTCATTATCTTAAAATCTGGATGGCAGGAAATAGCTTTATTGGTGCTTCTGAATGACTTGCTTGCCAAGCTCCTAACCATGACTATGACTGCTGAATATCTGGTCATGTATTATTTCTGTTCTTGAGCAAAATGTCTCTATTACCTGACAATTTTTCTTTAGTTATCAAGGTGTAAATGACCTGCAAGTGCTCCAGCCCCATCAACCTTTGTGGTCTCCACAGAACTCCCTCTTGTTTATCAATGTCTTTCTTGTACTGGGGRACATAAACCCAGATGTGGTCTCAGGAGTGCTGAGTAATGGGATACAATCACTTTGATCTGCTGGCTGTGTTGCTGTTATTGCTGTTGGTCATCTTAGCTTCCAGGGCCCTGCTGGTCCAGGGCCTTTTCTGCAAAGCAACTTCCCAGCCCCTCAGTGCCCAGCCTGCAGCACTGTCAGGCAGTCTCTACATTTGTCCCTGCTGAACTGCATAAGGTTCCTTTTGGCCCATTCCCATGGCCTGTCTAGGTCTCTGTTAATGGCAGCCCTACCTTCCAAGTATCTCAATTGGTCCTTCCACTTTGGTGTTGTCTGCAGAACTGATGAAAAAGGACTTATTGCCTCCATGTCCTTGTTAAAAATGTTTGAAACAGGACACGCCCCAGGATAGAGCATGGTGATACTCCACTTGCTACTCACCTGCAGACAGAGTAAGGTCGATTAACCTCTACCCTCTAAGCCTGATCATTCAAACCGTTTCCTCCACTGAGGAGCATTTATACCTTTTTTTCTGATTCAAATATAAGAACATTTCTGTCATCTGCATTACACTTGTTGGCACTTCTTTTGTCCTCACCTGTGTTTTGCTCCAGTTCYGTTTCTTTAGAGATGCACCAATGAAACTATTTTCTTTTCTTTGCAATCTTTTGTCTTCCCTTCTATTTCCATAGCATGTCTTTTTCACTCTTGGAAGACTACGTGTTTCTGTGTCCCTTGAACAACTTCCCAAATATGCAGTGCCAGCAACAAGCTTTCAAGTATCTGTGGCTGAAAAAATAACTGGATCTTATAGGAGCACGATAACCTCACTCTTTCCCTACTCTTGAACAATATTTGATGCAAACCCTTTTCTGTTTCAGCTCCAGCCAAACTCTATGAATGTCTTTTAGCTTGTAGAAGTTCCCAGAAAATTTTTATTCAACAGGGAGAATTCACAGTGATGTGAAAGCAACTCTCTAGACAGTTTCCATACCTAGTACAAAATGGTCTTAAGCAATCCTTGAACATTACTCCCCTGTCTGCTCTGCTCCAGTACAGTCCTAATGGCACTGACATTTGACTCTTGTCTGGCTGCAGCTCCCAGCCATTTACCAGGCCTGCTGGGACCAGGAATGGAATCCAGACCAGACCTTAGACAGGAGTCTGGAACCTGATCTTCTTTTAAGTACATCACTGATACACTGACATTTCCCTAAAGCTATCAGCCTTCCCTCTTTGATGTCCAGATTCAGGATTTCCTTATACAGCAATTCTAATTCTGTATTGTAAGCAGGGAGTATTATAAATGCTCTCATGCTCCATGCCATTGAGTTAAAAAGGTAGTCCTTCATCAGCTTGGTTATTGTCTACTTCCCTGTACTCTGACGTATAATACAAGCAACGAAAAGTGGTAGGGAGAAGGAGAGAGAGAGAAAGGCGAGGAGGGAGGGAAGAAGAGAAAGAATTTTGTATTTTTACAGCATGTTATGAAAACACACCCTGGCAGTTTTAACAAAATGAAAATCAGAAACACCAAGTCCCACTTTGGTCAAGGGTTGCATCTTCACAGTGGTGTAAATTGAGTCTATTCCAGCTAAAAAATTGTTCTTTTGTAAATCCCACTACCTGCAAAATTTTAAACATTTCATATTCAGAGACACATTTTCTGTAAAGGGAAACCAATGTAAGGAACTGTGCTTTGAAGACTGAGAGTGTTTTGCAGGGCATTTGAGGGAAAGAAATTGCAGCAGTAGCAGCAGCCAATAAGAATCACAACAGGCAGTAATGCTAGGATGGTTAGAGCTCTGTCTTGTTGCTAGGTAAAGACTGACCATCTTTGTGAAATTATAAGGAACACTGATTTTAGTTTATATTATTCTGGACTGCATTTTCCTTCAGGCAATTATATTTTGAGAGGAGAAAATGTCTTAAAAGTAGTCGGCTACAAAATTGCTATAGTAAATCATTTACATAACGGTTAATGTTATATCCAACAGGGAAAGAATGGTAAACATAAAAAACCACAGATATATCAACTACTCCAAATGTTTAGTTAGACATTATAGTTTCATTTAAAGTGTGCATGGCACACAGGATATACATGTTTGCAGTTTTAAAAATATCRTTTCTATCAACCTTATATACAGGGTAAATGAGAACTGGAAAGGTAACCAATTTTAAGGCAGCAACATGCAAGTCTTAAAACATTGTTCATTGCATAGAAACAATGTACAATCAGTCTGTAGCTTTTTTCTTTCAGGTTTTTATGATTGAAAAGCTAGTAAAAGCAATCAGTGCATTTTCCTTTATAACCCATTGAGAGCTCAGTATGATTTGAGCAGTACTATGTTTGCATGGAAAACAGGGAACGCGCATAGGAGAAGACACTGCATGTTTAGATTAAATTGTTTTTTGTGTAATTATTTTTACTTAAGGAAATAACTTTTCTGACAGAAATGCATATGTGTGGCTGTAGGTGGCATAGCAGTATAATTCACTACATTACCACATGTTACGTACTTTGACATATATTCTTTTATTTAGAGACAATGGGTGCAGCATTTAAAAATGCAAGAGAAATAGGTTTTCTGAGTTACTTCCCATAAACCCTGTCACAGCTAACAGAGAAYTGGGGTTTTTGTCTTTAACCAGGGCAGTAGAGGCAGCACGTTATATAGCATGATCATTCCCCCATTACATATGGTCAATTTCTGCATATTTACTTGCAAAGATTAAACTCAATGAMAGGAGCATCAATTTAATAAGCTGCCTGGAAGGAATAATTTATATAGATACAATTTATATATAGATATATATATATCTACATATGAAGCAATATCTTATATATATAATTACCCAATATTTCCATGAAATGTTAAAATTATTATAGAAAGTAATAATTATTAATGAATTATATATTTTAAAAAATAAATCTAATTMATCTAGAACTTTTACTAATTAGCTAAACAAAGGCAGAACTAATATTGATGAGGTATTTATCCAAGAGGATGTTCACAAATACTTCTGTAGTCACAGTTGCATTTCACACATACTGTTTGGCTGTTGCCTTTAATACTATCAGATTCCCAAGATTTTCAAAAGTAGGTTATGAATATCTGATTTAAACAGCTCAATAAGGGATTTATTTTACAAAGCTGTATGCATATTCCACCACTTCAACTAGAACTGAACCTTCAGTATGACCAACCATACTGCTTCTTGTGAAGGCATTTGAATTAAAAAAATGGGATTCCTGTCCATTCAGACAGGAAAAAAGATGCACAATAATTTCCATTGAAGAATAAACCGAATGATTATAAAAATGGTATTGATATGCAGATAAAAATCAATGGTAACAAGATCACTGCACCTGTTCTCTCCTTCATGGTGTGAGCATAGGGGAAAAAAGGGGGTTTGGAGGGTGTATTGAGTGCAGGTGTCACGGTGTTGGTAACAGGGGGCTGCAGGGGTGGCCTCTGTGAGAAGAGGCCATKGGCTGCCCTTTGCTGGACACAGATGGTTCCAGCTGTCTTCAAAATGGACCCACCACAAGACACAGCTGAGTCCATCAGCCAAGCTGGTGCCACCTCTGTAAAAACRTATTTAAGGGCAGAAAGTACCAAAGGGAGAGGAGAGAACAAAAAGGAGAGAAAAACAGCAGAGGGAACACAAAGGTCAGAGTTGGAGGAGGAGGTGGTGCTCCATGGTGGAGCAGATATTCCTTGCAGCCTGTGGAGGACTTGTGCCAGACCAGATGGATATTCCTAAAGGAACTGCCACCCATGGAAAACCCTTGCCAGAGCAGAAGAAAAGTGTGAGGAGTGGAAGAGAGAAACTATTATGTACTGACCATAACATCCTCTTGTCTTGCACTGTTCATTGCCTTGCTGAAGGGACTGAACGTAACCTGCCACAATAACAAGAGGAAAGGAGAAGAGTCTAGAGTGAAGGAGTAAGTTGAGCCTGGGAAAGGGGGAGGAAAGGTGTTTTCCCTATGTTTTAATGTTTCTATCTTTTTTCCCCCATACCCAAATAAGTAATTAAATATATATATGTATTATCAATAAATGTGATTAATTTCCAAAAATCAGGTAATCGATCTCCTATTTTTTTTATCTTGATCCCTGAGCTTTCTTCCTCCTACTCTTTCTATTTTCTCCCCTAAATCTTCTGAGGACAGCCAGTGAGCAAGTGGTTGGGTGGGAGTTTGGCTGCCAGTTGGAGCCAACCCACCTCAGAGGAGAAAGCAGGCTGGTGCAAAGCCTGAGCTGTGGCAACTCCGGAGACATCCACAAGTGCATGGGAAAATGAGAGCTTCCTGCAGTTCTTGATAAGGGATTTCATACCTGTCATAATTTTTGGCATGCTGCACTGTGTCGGTGATGGTAAGCTTTCATTATAGACAACCTTTTTCCTTAAAAGGGATATAGCCCTTAGCACTTAGGTCTCTTCTGTAATTAACCATTGATGACCTAGCAGCCTATTTTGGCTTAAATCACTTTCGTTCCAGTTGTCAATTTTAATTCAGCCTTTTAGATACTCTTTGGACTCCCARACTGTGATTTTCAGCACCTGGACAGAGGCATATAAAAAATCATACTTTGGAAATATAGATTTTTGTAGCAGTAARTATGAAATTGAATAAAATACATATAGAGGCCTTGCCAATGGTCATTTGTTTTATCAGATGGCTCTGATACTCTGTGTGCATGCACTACTAATACTAGGATCTGACTAACAACACTACTAGTAGTGGGACCTGACTAATAACTGTGTCAGGTACATGGAAGGAAGCCACATCCTTTATGTATTAGTGGAATTCATTGTCAGTCTATCAAAATTATTTTGATCCAGTAGAAGAAAGATACATGCATTGTAAGAAGAATATTTTAAACTAGAAGTAATTTTCTTTTATATTTATATTCAAATAAATTTCTGAACTATGGTTATACACACATAGGAAAAATAAACCCAAACCACAATACAAAACAAAAAACCCCCCTACCTACAAGTAAATATAAGCCAAATTATATTAGTGACCAGACTTGTTAATTCAAGAAGAAATTTAGAGGAAATGAAAAAYGTTACTAAAAAAACAACTGAGAGCAACCAGCATGAATACTCTTGCAGAAGACAGTAATATAGTCGTAGGTAAGGGAGGGAATGGAAATCAGCTGTCTGATGTGGTTATTCTAGAACATCTACAGAAAACCCCTTATTTGAACATGTTATAACAAAATATATAGAGCGAGATCTGAAAATGTGTTCTTCAAACGATATAAACTCTCAGCAACCCTTAACCATGTGTTTCTCTCATAACAGCTGAAAGCAGAATCAGCCAGAAAGGCAACACAAGACCCAGATGATATTGCTAGAAAAAAAATCAAAACACATAATCTGTGTTTTGTGCCTGCCAAGCTCAACTTTTTAGTGGTAACCAGCTCAGTCTTTGAATAGAAAGAGGACTATAGAGATTAGCAAGCCTTATAATGCTCTGATAGATAGCTACATAAAGAGATGGCCCAAAGCATTTAATACTGTTTGCTGATATTGAAAAWGGACAGTGTGTCTAGAAAATTCCTTCCTTTTTACTTTTCACACACTGTGCATGTGCATGCCAGATAGGATTCAGGTACAGATTTAGAATTTCACATGTTACAGTCATGCTCACTGAAGAATGTTCAGTGCTGTTACTTTCTCTACACCAAGAACTTTTCTACTGCAAAATATGAACAAAACTAAAGAGAAATGCAGTTGCATATATTGCAATCTGTTTTCATTGATAAAGGAGCAGTTAATTTTTTTTCTCTGATTCATCAATTCCATGTGATCCTATGCAGGATCAGCAGCAACATCTGTAGTTAAGGTTGCATTCATGTTCTCATTCCAATAATCACTTTCCAGTTGCTTCTAATCTTACGCAACTTTTACCTTTTCTTTTAAAATATACCGAGCTTCTGCTCTGTTTGAAGGGAAATTGCCTCACAGGTGTTGGAGAAGAAGTAGTTCAGCCATTTTTGAGAATGAAGAATCATTTTCTTATATGTTAAAATAAAGTATTTTTAAAAATTTTCAACAGATATTTGTTTTGAAAAAAATGTTTGCATTTAATAATATACCTCCATAAGGTTACATTATTTTGAAGAATACAGTAAAAAAAAGAACGTTCATTGACTGAATTTTTATAAGACAATGAAAATAGCATTTGATTGATGAAAAAGGAATTGTAATAAACAAAGTTCATAAGTTCTGTTGTTGTGTTTATCTCAGCTGTATTGCGGAAAATATACTGAAGATATTAATGAGTGGAGGCAAAAGTAATATTTTTAAACCTGTGCATTTTTCAGCTTTCAGTATATCCATCAAACTCTCAAAAGATGTTGTAATTCACTCATATTCCACTCCAGCTATCATCCATATGAGGGATTCTGCAGCTAGGAAGACATAAATAGTATTCCTTAGTTTCTGTAACAACAGAGATACCCACACCCACTAAAAGATCTAGGCTGAGGAAGACAGAAATAGCTGTCAGGCAAAAAAGAAAAAACAAAAAACCCACCAAACCCAAAGCAGTACACTGTCACTATCTCATGAGTTACATGTAAATCCAAGATTATCAGAGTATTATTCTGCCATGTGATTTAATTTAAGATTACATGCCAAAATTTCTGGGAATATTACATTAACTGTGATATTTTATGAATCCTGAATAACCAGGAGAGTCTCTTGATCCATTTCTTTAAAAGATTTTCCAGGTTTTCAAAATCTCCAAAACTTTCAGAGGGACTTAGAAACCTTATTTAAGCGTGACATTACCTTTGCTAGAAGCACATTCATTTGACAGTGATAGTAGTCTTTGCCACTCGGCCAGTGTGAGAAAGCAGACAATATTCAGAAGACCACTTAAGAAGATAAATGCCAGTTATAGACAACTTTGCTCTTTAGTTACCATTTTTATCCACACATGGTGCAGGAGCTGTCTGCTTTGTATAAAGATGCACATTTAGAGATTTCAGTTCAGCGAAGTCAACTGCAGTAAATCAAAGTTCAGGAATGCATTTGTCCAACCCAAAGTCAACTAAAAACACTTGTGCAGAAAAACGAAGGGTGGAGCCCCTGAGGACGGGGCTCAACTGTTCTGAGGCGGAGGCATGGTCCCAGGTGTGATGGGAATGTACCTGCCAGATCACAGAGTCCCTTTGTGCCTGGCAGATAAGCAGTCACTCTTCCACTGGCTACTAAAACCAAATGCCATTTTTTCTTGTCAGTTCAAGAATTGTGGTCAAATGCTCCTGTTTGTTAGAAAAAATAAACAACCCCACCCCCAAACCAAACAACCTTCCTTGGCTTTTTCCAGAATGATTTTTTCCAGATTTTGGCCAGTGCACTTATCAAAAAGTGTAAATATAAAGAAAGTTTTCATATGCGTGGAACCAGAAGTCCAAGAAATAGGTTATTGATAATGAAGACCATAGTGTTCAGAGCATTTTGCAAACACCATTTGATTATATTAGCTCTATTTAAAATAATGTTCAGGTTCTTTAAATAAAACTTGAATCCTTGCTCAAAATATCTCTCTATTGTATTCATTTCCTGAACCACTTTGYTATATGCCTCTACATTCTTAAAAAAGGATTTTCTCCCAGAAATTTAATATTGAAACCATTATTTAGTTAATCCTATCATATATTTCTATATATGGAATATATTTGTCAGAAGAGAAATAGAGCCAAAGTACTTCAGTAACTTGTCCAAGGCCTCAGAAAGATTCTGTGCCTGGCATAATGCCAGAAACATCATCTTTGTTTTTTATCTAGATTGTGCATAAAAAAATAATATGCAAAGAAAATAAACTCCAGGACCCACCAGTATTTTAGAAGATGCATATATACTTCTTCCAACAATTGCGGGGTTGGGATGGGGCTTATGATGCATAAGTTTTGCAAGATTAACAAATCAACTGCATATATGAAATTTACTACCACTTTTCACAGTCATTTTGGACCCTAATTCTTCACTTTGTTCTTGGATTGTAAAAAATGAAGTTCAGCATCCAAATTTTTGTGGTGGTGTCATCAAATTATTAATTTTTAAATGGTGTCTTTTAAATTATTTCAGTGGAAGATCAAAATGCAGGCAGTGCAATAGSTCGTGTGTTATTTATTTAGCAATGAAGTTTAACTTCTTTTTCACTGTTCACATATTTTCAACTCTTACAGCAAAATTTTTTCACAGTGGAAGTTAACCTGACTTTTTCCAGTAAATACTATATTCATTAAAAAAATAGTCTCATCTCAAAAATACTGTGAATTTGAAGTACTAATGTAGGAAGGGCTGTGGCATTTTATTTGTAGCCTTTCTCAGTAGATGCAGCCCTGGTCTGGAGGTTACATACAGAGTTCACTGTCTCTCTTTGCCCTGAGGGACTTGCATAAGAGCTGATGTTGTAGCACAACAGTGTTTTTGGAGCAAGGTGTTTCCATTTGGTCTGTGCACTCCAGAACATGCAGGATGATTCAGAGGACCTTGAGATGTTGCTTACTCATGGCTRATCTGTAATCAGAAGCAATATAACCATGTCAGCTGTGCCAGACTTTTAAAAATGTTTCAGAAAATGCTATAAGTGTTCATTTCATTTCCTCTCACAGAACACCTTAATAACAGTGTCCTTCTAAATATTAATTGTAAAATAAGTATACAGCTGTCTGGAAAAACAAATAACAGTGAGAATAAATGCACACAGAATAGGAATCAGAAAAAGTTACTAATTATTTGCAGCAAAAGTGTTGCATGCCTGCTTCGTGGAACGTGCTGTATATTCACCACCTGAACATCAGGCATCTTGCAACCTGAGTCACTTGTTACTTCTAAAAACCCTAGCCTGTATTTCTGTGTTGTTATGAAGATTTTTTTTTTTTTTTTTTTTTTTTTTTTTTCCCAGTAGCTTTAACAATGTAAATTGTTTCTGGCTGAGTATGGCTAGACTGGACTGATATCAGTAAAGCCAAGAGCGGTGTAAGCTTCCAGCATTCATCTTAGTGGCCTGGTAAGTTTGCAATTTAAGAACCATGACCTTCTGTTTCCTCATAAACGCAATGCATGGCTCAGTAGTACTCCAGTGTTTTTCTGAAATGATGTCTGAATTCACGTTAGGCCCTGCAGGAACGAAAATAAAATAAAATTAATAATAAAAAAGTCCCAGAGTTCTTGATGTTTCTTTATTGATTTGTCTATCCATTCTTCACATTCTCTGTTCCCAGTGTTGATGTATCCTGACCTGATTTATTTATTAAATATGCCTGATTGTCATAACTGAAATAATATCTGCTTGGATTTACCCATCTCTGCCTGAAGTACTGACATTCATGCTCTACTTCCCCTATACGMGTTCCTTAAACGGGAGATAAAGATTCCATTTTAAGTATCAGTATCTATTACTGTTCTGCCCTTGGCATTGTAAGTCACTAAGTCTTACTTAAGTTTTGTGAAAAATTATATAAGTTTCTGCACACAGTGCTTCTGTGTATATAAAACCGCATTATAGGTGAATGGGCAACATAGCTTTCACTGAATTAACACTGAATTTAGGAGATAGCATCTCCTAAACCCCTGACCAAGGGAGGTCTATCCAGTGACTTTGCTTCAAGCAAGGACCTGATATAAATTTTCCTCCAATGAGAAAGGGAGCCAAGTAACAGTGGTGATGTGGTTGAACCTGGAGTCCCAGGGGATGGCAGCTCTTAGAGCAAAAAGAAAGGATATAACTTCACCCAGTCAGGATGCCCAGTTGCCTAGCATTAATATAACATAAACCGTTCAGAGAAGTATGATGAYAGAAATAGCTCATTTTCTTGGCCTCTTTGATTTCCTTGCTTACCATTCACAGTCTTAATGTATTTTTAAGATAGTTCTTAGGTAATATTGAAGAAGTGGCTAATTTGTCCATTTTTAATTTTCTTGACTTTTGCAATAATTCTTATATAGAAGATTGTGAAGGACTTTTTGAAAATCTTCGCAAAGCTTTTTGAGAGCTGAATGTGACAGCCTTTTTGCCTTTTCACACAGAGAAATGGAAAAATTGTGTCTTTCACTTTGCCTTCTAATTACAGCGCTAACTTTTTGAAGGAAATATCTAGGTTCATGGATCTCCTATCAGCTTTAGAGACAGGATTTTAACTCAGTTTTCTACCTGTAGCAGCCTGCTCCCACTGGGTTGTAAAGTTTGTTTCATGTTTTTCTCAGACCCTCCAGTGGAAGCTGTTTAATTTAGTTAAGTAACTAACATCCTGTAAGACAGAGGAAGGAAAAAAAAAGGGAGTGTTTGAGGGGAGAAGGAACACGACTCTCTGGTGTTTAGGGCATTTACTTGTAATAGAGTAGAGAGAGTTTTCAGTGCTTACCGTGATGATATGAGATTACTTTTTGCTAGAAATAAATTGTTCAAACAGGAAAGATGTTTTTTTCRTCATTAACTCTATCATGAAACTGCAGACTGAAAGGGACCCACATCTCAGAAGAACAACAATTTAGTGGTTAAAATATTCTCTTGGTCACCTGGAATTAAACCCTGCTCTAAACAATATAAAGGATGTCCTCTGACTTTTCTCTTCTATTTCTGACTATGGGGTTTTCATCCTGACCAGATGTGCCCTGATCTTTTTTATTGAGCTATACAGAAAAACATCTAATTTACAAAACTGCTTGAGAATAATTATGAGACAGCTGCTAAAGGGTTGGATGCAAATTGTACACCTTATGTAAGCTTCTTGTCCGTTTTACTTAGGTACACTCCTTCACTGAAGTTAACTACATATAATTTAAATTAGATGAGTGAAATAAATGAACACAATGTCGAGTATTTTTGTACTAGCAGGAAATATTTATAAAGGTGAGATGTTATTATGATATGTCACCTATCATCCTAAATACTTCACTAGCTGTATATGAAACAATCACTGAAGGGAATAAAATCTTCTCCACTTCTGTTGTGGGTAGGACATAAAATAATAAGTTTAAACTCTAGTAAGGGAAATGTAGGCTTGGCATTAGAGAAAAAAACATTAGAGATGTAAGGGAGTTATATGCTGGARTAGATTGCGGGGGAGATTGTGCGTGTCGACCACAGTAGAGTTTTTAGTTTGATAGTCTTTTGTCAGGATCTGTTTCTGTGCAGTTGATATTGTCTGGCAAAGGAGAATAGACTGGAAGACCTTGTGAAGTCTTTTCCAGTTCTATTTTTCTGTGACTCTATGAAAAACAGTGAACCCGGAGGTGGATAGTAACGGTTGTATAGATAACCAGTTCAGAGCTTCCCCTTCCAGTACAGAAAAGACAATTTTCAGTAGATGTCATGGAAAACCCCTACCTTAAAAAGAAAGTRCCAGATATTTTTATTATCAATACTTTCATACATAAATATCAATATTACCAACTAGGGGCAGGGATTAAAGTTATGTATGCAATACATCCTTCCTAGTGAAGTTCATACAACTACTGGTTCTAAGTACACCAGAAGGTTGAAAAGTTTCAAAGAATTTGTAATGGCAGAGAAATTAAACTGTTCAGCTGGTTCAGACCATTCAAACAAAATTGTAATCACACAATAAACATTATACTTGTTGAAAACAGAGATAATACATTTATAAATATTTCTATATATGGTAACCTGCTTTGTTTATCTCCAAAAAAACATCCTTATTATTTAAGTCATTAAAACTATTTTACAGGGAATGCAAAGAAAAAAAAATTCTCCAGCAAAGAATAAAACATTACAGTATACAAATCTTCTTGTTTACTTGACTTGTCTAAATAAGGTGAAGTAAGAAGGCACACATAGATTTTCTCATCTCCTAGCCATTAAGGGAGTAATTGCCAAAAATATGAAGCTAAGTCTGAAGCAATGAAAAAGACAGCTGGGACTGATCATCAAATATGTTCCATGTCTAATATTTTGATGTAGGTTTAGGGTCTAGGGTTAGTACAAAGAGTTGTTAAGATACAGTATGTTCTTGTCCCATGGTGATATAATCCTCCTGAAATTGCTGCAGCACTTCCTCATCTGAATAGGGATGTCTGAAAGTAACAGTATGTTAGTCCTAGATCCTTTTCCTGCAACAGTGATAAACCAGAGTTGCTGGGATAGTAAAGCCTTAGAACAACAAGCCCCAGGGAGATGTTCATTAACTATTGTCCTGGTTTTGGCTGGGATAGAGTTAATTTTCTTCCTAGTAGCTGGTATAGTGCTGTGTTTTGGATTTAGGATGAGAAKAATGTTGATAACATGCTGATGTTTTAGTTGTTGCTAAGTAGTGTTTACACTAGTCAAGGACTTTTCAACTTCCCATGCTCTGCCAGGTGCACAAAAAGCTGGGAGGGAGCATAGCCAGGACAACTAACCCAACTGACCGATGGGGTATTCCATACCATATGACATCATGCTCAGTGTATAAACTAGGAGCTGTGGTCCGGGAAGTAGTGACTGCTGCTTGGGGATGGGCTGGGCATTGGTTGGTGGGTGGGGAKCAATTGCATTGTGCATCACTCATTTTGTATATTCTACCATTATTATTATTTTTTTTCCCTTCCTTTTCTGTTCTATTAAACTGTCTTTATCTCAGTCCACAAATTTTACTATTTTTTTTCCGATTCTCTCCCCCATCCCACTGGGGGGTGGGCGGGGAGTGAGCAAGCAGCTGTGTGCTGTTTGGCTGCCTGCCAGGTTAAACCACAACACTGTGATTGGAAGACACTCTAATATGACGGTGAAGAAGATGACTCTTCAAGGACTTGTACAATTGAAAAATTGAGTAAGCTGTGATATTATCATACTCTTCACAATTCTATGTGTTTCACACTGATATTGCCCAGACACTCACAAATAGCTGTTGTAAAATGAAAAAAAAAATTCTTAAGATTTTGGCATTGCGTAATGGTCTTGTGTGAAATAAATTTTCTTGAACAACATGGCTGATTCAGATCATGATAGGAGTCTGCATCACAAGGGTTCTTGCAGTGGCATCTTCRTCTGGTTTGGATGAGACTCCCCAAGTTGCTCTTCTGCTCAGTTCCTATAATCCATCTGGCCCATGGTCCTTCATGACTACTCCAGCACATGCATGATTCATTGCTATTGATTATCTGAACTAAATACAAAATACCTCTTAAATACCCCTTAACTATCTAGAAAAGGTGTGATGTTTATTGCATCTTCAGGAAGAGTTTTTATTGKTTAATTACTTGGGTCTTGTTTATGTACAATTTGTTCCATTTTACAGGAGGAAATGACTAGGAGAGTATCCAAATGGAATGGTCAGATTCTTCACCCAGGGTGCTAATCAGTGCATTTAAGCTTACAAACTGGCCCATGAACAGCCGGAAGCTTTTCTTKGGAGATTCTCTAAAGGTCTTCAAAATTCCCAGCTGGAGGGCTTCTTGAAACAATCAGTCAAATACTTCATTTTGTATGTGGCTTGGAGTTCTGTYAATCACCTGGTTTCAGATCTGTCTGTTATTTCAAACCAGTTCATTGTCACATCTGCACACAGATTCATTGGGACATTCCTGGACCACCTAGGGAATTGACGACTTGATGTCCTGGGTGTGCATATAGGCACAGCCATGATACCGAGCTACACTACAGTTCTAACTATAGAACAAACTTGATTTTCATACTTAAATCTCTCTTATAACATAAGTCCCATAGCTTTTATTACACTAAATTTGCTGGCTTTGCAAATAGAGCAATGACCCTCTGTCAGGGAGTTGATTTAAGGCAAAAAGGCAGCCAGTTACATTCCCAAACATAATATTTCATCACTTGTCCTTCAAAACATCTCTCAGAGGCATTTAGCCGTGTATTGCTTATAAATAYAATCATCACTAGCTCTGATTTTAGTTACCTTTTAAACTGGTTACTGAAAATGTCACTGGCGCTTTTTTATATCCTTGGCAGGACTCAATGACATCCTTTTTATAGCAGTTCTATCAACAAATAACTTCTTTTTTATCACCATGATGTGTTCTTTTGGGTGTTACTCGCTGATAGTTCTGCACTCATCTGCTTGGACACTTTTGAATGGAATAATCATGTGCACCTTTTTCTCAGTAATGTGTAAATCTTGTAGATGCAGTTTACTTCCTTTCACAGTTCTTTGATATACCAGGGATGACAGGACCTCAAAAAGGATGCCTGTCTTTGTTTCTCTTGTTCTTGTTTTGTTCTTGTTCAGTGACATGAACAAATAATACTATGATTGCCCTAAGGGATTGACACAATATGCACTATTCAAACTGCAGAGTAAAATCAGTTCAAGAACACCACAATTGAATTAATAATGTTGCTGAAATAGAGTTACATGCTATATCTAAATAATTCAGTAGATAATATTTAAAAGTCTTAATCTTCTCCGATACATATATCCATCAATAGTTTATGTAGCTGGCTTCCTTTGTAAGGCAGTCAGAATACTGCTTCTGAGTTCTGAATTGAATAACCCTCAATAATTGAAACCTGTACTTTTCTTTTCTTACATACTGGAACGTATCATACCAGCCTGACACACCCCCCCCCACCCCCCCCCCCACAGACACACAAAACACCTTGATTTCTGATTGGTTAATAGCTTTCTTAACAGACTTTGGTTTTGCTATACTACTCTATATAGATTTTCTTATTATATACGAGACAAAAATTTACTCTTCCTGGCTGTTTTGATCTTTTTGTCTTGTTCTTTTCTTTATCTGATTTTTCTTTGCTTTTTATTATTTATTCTGTTCTTCTTCCTATTTCTTTCTCCTTTTAGTACCACCTTGYCCATCCCACTCCACTTTTTCTTCCTATCTTCTGGTTTCTCATATCTGCAGTTATTTCATTCAAAATACCACAGCCATTTATGCAACAATGTTAAATCTATTTCACTGTAGGAGCCTGACCTACATCTAGGGGATGATGGAAACTTTAAAAAAAAATAGTTGTATGGTTCAATACAATGGTCATTATTGCTTTTCTAATCTGTTTACTGCAAGAACTTTACTAACTCTGTCCTCCAAATGTGTATTTAAYTAACAGCATAAGAAAACTCCACTGAAAAAGACCTTTTAGACTCTAAAGCCTCTTAGCACAGATAACCAGGCAGCCACATCATGTAATTGTTGCCATAAGCTTATGTTCTGTCTTTCTCATATAGCCATTTTCAGTTTGTTGATATTCATTTTCATTGGTTGTCTCTTCAATACCTCCTGTTAGGAAAAGAAAAAGAGACAACCCACAGGTAGTACCTGTTCTTTATTTCGATTAAGTTTCTTCATACAACAAAAAAGTCCCAAAGCCTTTGGGAATTTAGGATGTATTTCTTGGCTATAAAAAAAACCCACAGAAAACCAACATCTGCTTTTGAGTATGATTTCACTTTTCAACACTTTTGTTTGCCTCTTTAATGGATATATCCAGCAGAAATATTCATTTCTACAAGATGACACATCTATTAGGTTTTGCCTAGTGCTAGTTTTATGAGTGTATTATACAACTTACTGTTGTTGACTTTCACTATACAAATACTGATTTAAACTATTTTTTATTTTCTTTTCCTTCTGATCCTAATTTCATTCTGTTGGTCTGTATTAACACAGCAATTTCCACTGATAAGACATTCACCAATATATACTACAAAAGTGTGTAAAACATGAAATTATTACAGTTATCAAGTTGTTTGTCATATCAAACATCAATATTTCAATGAAAATTCATTACTTCAGTTACCTTTTTGAACCCATTCTTATGTTTCTTAAAGTTTGTATTAGTGACTGTTTTTTTCCTGTGCATATTGCTCATACATTTTACTTTGAAACATCATTAAGTAAGCCTCTTCATTTCACTCGTTAGTTAATGAAATGATATATAACTCTTTATCACTAAAAATAGTCTCATTTGCAACACTCAAGGGTTTTTTTTTTCTTTCCAAAGCCCAAGGGGACTCCTTTTAAATATTTGGCTCAAAATGTTTCCTAGGCCATAGAAATTTAGTAGCTAGTTCATTATGAAAAAGATATATCTACCTCCTATCTCTCTGAGTCATGTCTCTTTTTGCAGAATTAAAACCAAGTAAACTGGTGGAGTTAGAGAACCAGATTTCTTGGAGGCGATACAAATGAACAGTTGGACTGCAGAATTGTATTTTCAAATACATAATTCACTTAACTAAGATGAAAGGGCATTTTGGCATTTAAGAATTGAAATTCCAAGGAGTTCTGTTACTTATTGAGAGATAGAAGTCAATTTTTAGTGATGTGTTTGAAAATATGGTAAAATATTCACACTACATTAAATAATGCATACTGGAAAATGTACTACTGTAAAAGATAGACAAGAAAATATGTTTCATGAGTATGTTGTTTACAAGTTGTTTTATGGGCTCATTTAGGGAATAATTTAGAAACTTCTCTGAAATTTAAAAAATAATGTGGAAAGTTCTTCATCTCTAAACCTATGTAGTTGCTTCCCTTAGTTCAAGGTTACAAAGCTTCAAAATCACATTATTCAAAGAGCCTCTTTTGTSCTTTATACTTTGCTGCTGTAGCAGTTAAAAAAACTGAGTTCCTTATTTAGTTATAACATAAACTCACATAATGTCTTGGAGGTTATTGTAAATTGTTGTCTYTGAAACTCCATTTTTCATTGCTGTTCTTAAAAAGTGGGGTGTTTTCTTCAAGAAAGAAGGGAAACAGAAGGTAAAATCAGAACCTGAGAATGAGATGGAAACTTAGCTAACTTCCCTGACAAACCCATTATTTAAATGACGTAAGGAAGCCAGGTTGAAAGCTGTAAGAGACAGAGAAATGGTATAAGCAGGAGTATCCTGTAGAATAGGATCCCGGAGGACTATAAAAACTAGAAATAGGGAAGGTGCTGGAAAAGCAAATAAGAATGTCAGATCAAGCTTGTATTATTCTTYCTGAAGTACAGTTATATGATGTGAAGCAAATTAATGACAGTTTAACTCTGCAGCATAAAATACAGAATTCTGAAGGCAGTGAAGTAAACTGAGTGCAATGCTATTATTTCTTGAGTTACTGCACAGAAATGTGAGACACTGCAAGACAGATTTAAAACTTCAGAGTCTAATTAGATCTTCAGTAGAACATCTGATGTTGTGCTTATTTTTACAGTATCAGTGGTTTACATCTAAGGAATAAATCTATATCTTTTTTTGTTTGTTAGGTATACCAATAGCTTTAAACCATATAGGAAGCAGAAGCATTTGCAGCTAAGGTTTCATTGATTCTATGTTTAATCCATCTTAACTGTTTTCTAATTTTACTACCAGTATGAGCATTAAGATTGCAAAGTGAAACACTCAAATTCAGGAAATGCCRGAATTAAGATTCCCCATACAAACTTTATTTGCTAACCTTTGTGAGCATATGTTATGATACAATCTTTAATTTTTATGACACAATATTTAGTTTTTCCACAGGACACCTGCCTCACTCAGGGCACATTATACCTTAGACAATATTTCAATACTTCTCTTTTCTCTCATCATTCAATATGTGGCCCTAGAGTTTATTTACCACATGCTATCTGAACTCTGCACTGAAAACATGATTATTGAYATCTTTCTTGATTTTTATGGGTTTCATTACCAGAATAGCTGGTACTTATCAAACATTAATCAATTTGTCTTCAGAACAGTCTTTTTATAGACTTTCCAGGGTGCATCCACCTCATTTTGTCCCTTACCTTCTTGTCGTCCCCAATCATCTCTGCCCTGCTCTTCCTCTTTTCCCAGCCTTTTTGCTCTGATTCTCCCCCACACTTACTCCCTTCTGCTCTGCCTTYCTCCTCTCCCTCCTTACCCATGGGACACTCTTGCTACCTCTCCTCCAGTCCTTACTCCCTGAGTGACGGGCTGTTTTCTTCTTACTTTTCAGGCTGCATAGCTCTCCTTTGTTTTACTGTTCTCTTCTTCCCCATTCCACAGACATACTGATCAATGACAGCACAGTACTCTCCTGGTTATCTTTACAAATGTTATCTTCTATCATGGCATCTGAAAGCCAGATTCATATTTGGAAGCAAAGTCCTTAGCCAAATTCTGCAATGTAAAGCAGACACCATTTTCAGAGAATTTAATTGGCAAACTTTAACAGACCTCTACTGTTTTTTGAAACACTCATAAAGCAATTTTAGGAAGTGAGAAAATCAGGAAAAATTGAGGACTGCAAAAGACATAWTCTGCTGGATGATGGCAGGTGTTCCCATATTAGCATTAGTACAAACACATACTCTGCGTAGTCCCATGTCTCGAGATGCAGCTGTAGCTAGGTGTCTTACACAGCCCTACTCCTTTCAGGCTCAGACTGCTTCCAGACATGTCTCCAATCTCTACCAAATTTAAATCCATTGCCACAAAGCAGGAAAACTAGAATTTGTCAGCTGAGCAACAATACTTTGTAAAGAATGTATCAATCYTTCAACCTCTTTCTTAGCAAAAATGCACAGCTTTTGATGGATGCATTTCAAATAACTAAATATAGAACATTTCAGGTAATGCAGTTAAATTTTTGTGAGTTTATGGCAAACATAAAATAAAGTTTAATACTGAAAGTGTTACGGAACTTTAAACATAGGTGTTAYTTCCAAGTCTGCATCTTATGCACTTTAGAATATGATTTCATGTGTAGAATTATATTAGTTATATAAGCCCTGTATAATATATTCCTGTCAACCATGAATTCTAAGCATTTTATGCAGTGGTTTTCTATAGTAAGAACTGTGACAGGAACTGAATATAATTGAGAGACCAGGATTAGAGAGAAAGTAGGGGAGAAAAAGGAGAAAGGGAGAAAGAGAGAAATGAAAATAAGTATTTAGAAATACAACTGAAATGTACTGGTTTGTTGGAATATCTGTTCTTCCTGTGTTCTTCCTGTGTTCTTATGCTGTTCCCTAAGCATCTACGTTTGACCACTGACAGGGACAGTGTACAGATCAAGATCAACCTCGAGTCTGATCCAGTCTCAGACCTTTTGGTCTTATGCAGAAGGAGGAACAACATATCATTATTCAGATTCACCAGGGAGTGTTTTCTTGAATAAAGTCTGGAAGCAAATTTAAGCTTTGCAAACAGCCGAGAATGAATTAAATAGCCTTTGCACTGCAACATCAGACATTGCACATGCAGTTTTTGAGTGATATTCTCACAAACCAGTGCATTTCAGTTGTATGCTACTAGGAAGTAGGGAAAATAAAGGTGAAAGGGAGGGGACCGTATTCTGCTTCCAGTAGCGTAGTTTTCTGCCACTTCTAATTAGTGGTGATTTAAGAGCTTCCATCTTACTCAAAGCTTGGAAAAATTGCAAGGACTCATTACTGGATGATAAATTACCTTATGGAGTTTAGAAATTGTGAACTGTCGACCAGATCCTTTTCGTCCTACTTTGTCTTCTGGATGGTATTTTCATCTTTTCCCTGTCCTTCTCTTTTTATCACAGTGATTTTGAAATATATTTCTTAGATGGTCAATATTTATACAAAGCAGGTGATGTAGGAATCCAATAAAACAAAATTATAGGATGCACAATTAYAGGAATGTATAAAACAGCCTTACTGTAATAGGAAGATGATCATAGAACAAGAACACAAGAAGAAAGAAGGGAAGCAGAAGGTCAGTGTTAGCCACAATATTCAACCTGGAAAATTAGTCATCTTGGAAGTTTCAGTCCTTCTTTGCAATTCCTAGAGCAATATGAGAAGRATCTATAGAAGTTTTAAATCTGATAGGTATCTTATGGATATATAAATAGGCAAAGATTCATAAGTAATATGTTTAAACAAACAGAATGAAACCTTTAGAAGTGCTTTACTGGCTGATAAAAGRCCCAAATGCAACCACTATAAATGGCTATTTACCTTTATGGGACAGGACTTTAACTGAAAGAGCTCACTCGGAAAATGAGTCTCAGTCAGAGTAGTGATGCTCTACCAAGGACAGTCCCCTGTGCGAGGAAAGATTTTCTTTTATTTTGTGTTTTTGGCCAGCATGAACAGAAGAAACCTTCCACAAACAATTGCCTGAAACTGCCTCTGCAGAAAGTTTCTGTTTTGATCAATCATTTCAGAACTACTTCTATAATCAATCAGTCCTAGTCATAAATTGCTAGTCAAAGAGTCTAACTCCTTGACACACACACAAAAAAACCTATCATCCAGTCACAGGATCCAATTTACTTTTCATTAGGACTTTTACTCTATTCTTTAGAATAATAAAATTCTGGAATTGTGTGTGTGTGTGTGAGAGAGATATTTTTCTAGATTGTTTTTTCTTTTAAATAAATGAGTCATAACTTTTCCCCCAATCCTGGCAATATATTTTACAGACCAATTGCCTGGAAATCATATACAAGCAGGACTTTTCTCTTTAGTCAGAATCCTCCTCCTTAGCCCTTTCCAGTCTTAAATACAGTTGGACAGAGGTTTTCGAYGAGTAAACGACTTCCTGGCTCAACTTGTTCATATGGAACCAGATTGCCACCTGATACCTTACAATGGCAATATCAAAGTTTTAGACTGCAGTTCAATCTACATACTGACTGATGAAGATCTAAGAGGTGTTGGAGAGACAGCACTCAGAACTGAAGTGTACGGCCAACTCCTTTTAAAACCTTGGGTCCCTAATGCAGGGCTCACATTTTCCCACTTACCATTCCCACAATTTCCACTTCAGTCTTCTTTTTAATGCAAAAGCAGCCACAAAGTCACATATTTTGTCATGAATATTCCTGTAAGTCCTCTTAAGTCAACAGAACAGAAAGAAAATTGGGCTCTAAATGGGCAAGACTAACTTTAAATAATACAATGAAATGRATCTGTTCTCTTTCTATTGAATATATAGAGTTAATCAATGCTGCACTTAATGAAGCCCTTAATTTGAAAATCTGACGGAGAAGTAGTTCTACAATACACTAGGGATGTTCAATTTAAGGAGTGTCTACTGTTTGCCAGCCCTTCAAGATAATTATAATGCCCTTTAAGTCAACAGGGTTTGAATAGAGAATTTGGCCCCAAATGGTGAAGAGCAATAAATCAATACTGTGTTTTAGAACATGAGACGGTCTCTACTGTCTTTTAAAGCTAGAAACTAGGTAGATGACAGTAAAAATTTCAGAAAGTGATGAAGAGTAAGAAGCTGGGTTTTCTTCTCTTTTAAGGAGACTTTGTGAAGCATACTTTTCTGCAGTAAAAATGCTAACTACTGTATCCATGCTTATGATGTTTAAATAGTAAGAAAAGAAAAGTTTCTGAAATTTTGAATTTAAATGAAAGWTTCTCTTATCTGAATTTTGTAACTTTACTGCACAATATATTAAGGATTAAGAGCCTTAAAAATTTATTACAAGACCACTTCAGGTCACATTTAAATAATACACTGAAACAAATCCTCTCTTTACCATTTGAACATATAGTTAATCAATACTTTACTTAGTGAAACTTTTTAATTTGAAAACCTGATGGAAAAATAGATTCACTGTACACTAATACTTTGCAATTTAAGAGCTCTTCACTGTATTTGCTAACTCTTTAGCATAATTCTAATAAGAACTTCCACGCATTGCCCCATTCCAATCTTTGCCAATTAACTCTGAACAAAGCAACTGACACAGAGATCAGAAGAGAATATTAAATTACAAAGTAAGCAACTCTTATAACTTTGTAATGCCTTATGGAACATGAACACCATTTCAACCAAGTCAGATCTATCAAAGTCACCTTGCACAGGCTGAGCAGCAGGAATAAAATATGGACTTCCAACCTTTAAAATACAAAGTATCATTGTAAAATAACACCCTCCAATTAAATTTTAAAATTCATATACTTTCTGATATAGGTGGAATGATACTCTTTTAAGGCAGCCTTTAAAATTACAGAGGGATGCGTAYAGATACTTCTCAAAGTCTTTAAACYTCCTTACCTTTGCTAATTGCTTCTTCATAAAATCAGACGTAGATTCCTCCCACAGTCATGCTAGGAGGAAGTCATGTTAACCACGGGCAATACCTTCTCAATGTTTTTGTTGGCCCAAAGTTAGTTAAGACCCGGAAGGCTCTTAAATCCTATATCCACAAGGTTGGGGAAATTAATTTTTATTTTCAGTAGTAAATCTCAACGGCCAATTTAACTATGTAACATTTCTAGAAATATTGGCATTGTTCTCTTCTTATTTGTTATGAAGTTTACTGTGGTGTTCATTAAGTTGGACTAGTGAAATAAAACCAGATAGCAATATAATAAGTAATACTTCTTTATTGTAAAATGGGCATTAAACATTTCTCTACTTCACCTCTGTTATTTAGATATTCCTTATGTTGGTGCCTTTTCTCATGGCAGCTATAAGACTTGTTGTCAAGTATGCTTCAGTAATTCCCAATGAGTGATTCTTTTTCTTTTCCCTCTTTCTTTTGAATTCTTGAACTGCTACAACATTCTCATAGAAGATAGTATAAAAAGAGCAACTTTTTCACCACTGGAGCTAATAATAATAAATAAACTCAGTTTATGAATATAAAATACAGATTTTCTTTTTTTCTTTTTTTTTGTTTTTAATTTTTTCCCCAATTATCAGTCTTCTTKTAAACTCCTGAGTCAAATAGGCTATTTCCTTTCCTTCAGTCCTTCATTCTCTGGTTTTATCACTATTAATAAAGAGTTTCTGCAAGCTAAATTAGACCCTAAATTACACATATATATTTTGGAAAACAACCACAAGTAGATATTGCTTTCAATAAGAAATRATGTTTGCCTTATTTCGGTTTTAGGATATAAACAAATAGGGTATAAATTCCCATTTTTAAAGTAGAGTGCTTTTGAGGATTTTAGGATTAGATTTTAACACATTGTATTACATTAAAATCATTTGACCAGTCTTGCAAGTTGTTAGATAAACTTATTGCATGAACCCAATAAACTCTCCTGTCAGTAATTTGCTCATCAAGAATTATCAATTTTAGCAGAAAGTTTGAAAGCATCTATATAAACACTTTACTCCAATTCTGTACTTCTTTAACTTCTGCTCATTTTAGAACTAGTATTAAAATTTCAATTGCTTTGCAATTAATGTTCTAATCTCACAGTATATAGTGTTTAAACTCTAAATTGCTTTCATTCCTATTTCTTTTTATTCCTGAAGTTCTTTTCAGTTACTTCAAAACCAAAAAATATTTCTTTCTCTTGGATTGTTCATACTTCCAGTTATCACACTTCCAGGAGATTTAGAACTATCAACCCCCCAAATCCCTAACAGCTATCACCACTATACAAAACTGAGTATAATGGAAATATGAGAAACCAAAATTTTACTGTAAAATGTGAAAAACAATACTTTATCCTTTTGCCTCCTACATGCTGTATATCCAAACAAGAAATTGTGAAASACTCTGTTCATGAAGTCTACTGTATCATTACGGTGCAGAGTAGGTGTGTTTGTTAAACAGTCTGGGGTAGGCCTATCCTATCTTTGGACAACTGGAAGAGAGGTTGGCCACAATACCTACATTGAAAACATGATATATGAAAGGAGTTTCACCAGTGCAGCACATGTCTATTCAACATAAGAACCGTGCCTTGTATTTTCTGTTCTTTAATGTATCAGTATCAATATAATGTATCTAAAGAACAAACATAGGGTTTTTTTCCCTATTATGATCCCTAGTAGGTAGCACCTACTAGTTGCTGTTGACCCAAACAGTGTGTCAAGCACTATACAAGCACAGAAAGAAAAGGCAGTCCTTTCCACAAAGGTTTACACTCACAGTATAAAACAGGAGACAACCTGTGGAATACTGTTACAAAATACTTTGTAGAGAATTGCAAAATACTTTTTTATCTCCCACTAAACAGTGAAATAAAAGGTTAATAATTGAACCTCTATTTTTATTCTTATTCTTGTTCTTATTCTTATTCTTTTTACTCTTATTCTTATTATTGTTATTGCTATTATCATTATCATTATCATCATTAGCATTATTAYCACTACTAATACTACCACTACTACTATTTAAGCCTATAGCAACTCTCTAAAATATTGACATTTACAGGCAAGCAAGCAAACCAATGTTGCACATACATAGTATTACATTAGCAATAGGTTGTGTCCACCTGACCTACAGAAGGAAATGGATTTCTTATCTTTGGTATGTCTATTCTGGGTTCTTTAGAAGTAGCAGTATGTATGTCATGTATTGATCAGTATGTCATGTATTGACCAAGGTTTAAATGTTTTGAAGGCTTAAGTTCATGTTCATTCTTCTAGTAGGATGGTTTCGGTAGGCTTATCAAAGTGGTTGCATATTTGTGCTTATAACAGGTACATTGGTATTTATGGAGGTGTCATAGAATCATAGAATAGCAGGTTGGAAGGGACCTCAAGGATCATCTGGTCCAAACTTTCTTGGCAAAAGGTATCTCAAACTAAAACTGCAACATACAGTTGCATACACATTGCAATAATTTATGTGGCCAGTTACATTTTAAGTGCACTCTACTCCCTCTGGGTGAGGCAGATAGTTTAATTATTCAGCTGTTAACTTTTCTAACAAGTATAAACAGAATTAAAAGTACATTATTAGTCAATCTGATGGTGTCTGTCCAGATACTCAATGACAATTTATTCTCTTTTCTTGCTCTGTTCTTCCAGACTTGGGGTCATGAACTGAGCTTCACCAAAATGATTCCCAGAAGCAGATAAGACTTGTCCTTATGCCRTTATCTAACAAAAGCATTAATTTAACCTGCACACTATTCCTGCTTTCAACTAGTTTAAATTGACATGATTACCTGACTGCATTATGTCGTTTGTTCATTCTTTTYGTCTGATCTTCACTACAGTAAGCTACAGGGGACATTAATTCCTGCTTAAACAAAAAACAATTTTTGCTTTCACCCATCTTTTAAACTTGGCATCTTCTTGAAGCTACAAAGCATTTGTGCAGCTCTGTTTATTGAATTCAACTGTTGATGACAGAAATAGAGTTATTCCTCAATTTGTTGTAAAAATTATCTAAATGCTTATGTACCTACTGAGGAAAACCTCAGAAACACTGCTTAAAGAAGTAAATAGAGACCTCGGTGCGGCCACTGTTATTTCTGGACTGATCCTTTGCAAGCTTCCCACCTCCTGAAGGAGTAGGTTGGAGAAAGAGGTCAGGATCTCGAAGGGGAGACTGTTGCAGTCAGAGGAAAGATCATGGATTAATTTACTYTCTTACAGAAAAACTGTTGAACTTTTCCAAAGATGTTTTAAAGGGTAAACAGGAGCATAGGGAGCAGTAATGTTTAAAACAGTAACTTTGAAAATGGTGGAGAAAGTGCTGTAAGCTTCTTCCAGATCACACCAAAGGGCAAAAGGTGAAATGGAAACAGATCTTTCAAGAGCTACATCTGGCACAATGAGGGCAACCTCCCCATCAGGAGCAGGGAATGATTAAAAGGTAGGCAAACCCACAGGATCTTATCAGATATTAAGTTGGAGTACATACATTGCTCTTCAGTCTCCCAGGATCAAGACTGAAAGCTCGTGGCAGTCAGGCAGGAAGGAACTAGGAGAGCAGGAGGAGTAGACGTGATTTCAGGGAAGGCAACAGTTTAATGACTTTACAGGTTTGGGCATGACACATGCTGGGACAGAAATGGGAGGTGGTCCCCACAGTGGTGGGACAGTCTTTGAGAAGGAAATGTTGTGGGGTGAAACATGAAAGGAGAAACGTGTATGATGGCTAAAAGTCTGAGTGAGCACAGTAATTTTTGCACAGGAGATGTTAATTTGAACCATAAGCACAGTTGCCAGCTTTGTGACCATCTGAACAGTACTTTCAGAAATTACTTCCTGTGTTAGATATAAAAATGACTGGTTGAATTGGGGAGGGCAGTATTAACATGAGAAACAAAATACTTGATTTGGGGCTGTAAGTGTTTGGGGGGAAAAAAACAGCAACTGAAAACAAAGAGGACAAAAATGCCTGAAAACAATTGGAAACAGAAAAAGTATTAGGACTTCAAATAGCTATATGCAAATAACCAAAAGGTTAATTTACTTTATTCATAAATCTTGGAAGATGACGAACTTGTTTAGGATGTCCTAGTAATTACTATTGGACCAGTTGTGACTTCCTTATTTGAGGTGAACAATGCTTTACTCTTTGAAGAGTCCTGGTAAGGCCAGGTTCTTCACAGTTCTGTTTTAATATAATTTTATTTTATTTTCTTCCAGCTGAAGTAATGTATCTGTACTTCAGAAAATTTTCATACAATATTCCTTTGAACATGGGTTTAAAATTAATTGAGATTCACATACACACAAGTAGTCTTGCATATATTGAAAAGTGAAGAAAAGCCTACTATTAAATAATAAAAAGAGAAAAGCATTAAGACAACATAGCTACATGGCACAAAATGCAAGAGACAAGGATTGATCACAGCCATTATAATGTTTAAGATGGTATTCTGTAACATCAGCTACTCTCTGCAGTCTCCAGCAATGTAACTAGCATTGAGAAGAAACTGCAATCTGAAGTGAAACACAGCTGTTTGTTTCTATTCTTATTGAGCACCAGTGTTAAGTCATAGCATAAAGAATAAAAACCCTCCAAGAAACCAGGAACGGCAGGAACCTTATAATAAATTAGAATCCTAAAATAACTTAAATCAACTGAAGTAATTCATACTTGTAGGCTAAATAAAGCACGCTAGAACTTAAGGTATATAATAGAAAACCACAACCTTACTTCCTTAAAATACAAAGGTTTGGCTGGTAGTGCTGCTGTGATAAGTACCTCTTCTCTGCTGACTCTGGAGCTGGTTTTCTGTGGAGCCTGGGACTCAAATGGGGCCGGGAGGTCAGGGGGAGCATCAGGCTATGAATGAAGAATACTGAGTTTGAGCCTTTTTTCTTCCCCCTCAAGGCATCTATTTTTATTTCTCATTTCCTTGTCTAGTGCCTCAGAGAAAGTGCAGACAGCTTGTTTAGTATATCAAAGCACGATCTGTCTGTGTTTTAATAATTACACTGTCTCTTGTAAAATAACTTTACAGACGGTTCTCCGACACAACTGGTACCAAATACTGCCTTCAGACGTGTCTGTTACAACTTTGCTAAGCTCCTCCACACAGAGCTTGCACAGGTAGGTGTGAATGGCTCCATATTGCGGTGATGCTCCTCAGTTACTGCAACTGGGAACGTTAATAACTTCAGAGGTCAAACGTGTAACACTTTCTCAGTCTGCATTAAATGTGAAATTCCAAGGAAGTCATTGATCCTGACTTCAAAGAGGGTTTTGCAGACTGAAGGCTGAATCTCATCTACTCCTCCAGAAGTACCGTGTTCCCTGACAACAACAGAGCTCACAAAACGTGGCGTACGGTGACCAGGGGCAAGGGATCTTCGCAGCCAAACATAAAGGGCTGATGGTGCTATGTGCTGGCCCAGTGTCCTTTTAGGAACAAACTCCACAGATCCAAACTTACAGAGAGAATTTGATTGTCATTAGGACATTGTTTCATTGCTTTGTATGTGTAAGCATGTCTACACTATCTTTTTGTTACCCAGGTAAGGAAAATCAAGGAATTTAGTCACTGAATTATCTCAGCAAAGATTGGCTCCCAGAGCACTATTCTAGAAATGTTGAACAAATTCATTCTGCAATAAAAGAAAAAAAAATCTTTTATTTGAAAATATGATCTTTGATGTTGCAGTATGTCAGGAATATAGTTACAGGGAGAGATTTTCATATTGCATTTTTTGTCACTTTGTAATTTAAGTATTTATGGAAAAGCAGGATTTATGCATCATATGCTTGTAAAGGAAAATCCTAATGCATTTACATTCTTCAAATTAAAAAAAACGGTAGACAACATTTCTGCAGGGCTAGATCATTTCATTGACGTATGCAATGCAAGAAGATGTGTACCTTACTCAGAACTGAATAGCACTGCAAGGACTATGGATTTAAGCAACATCAGAAACATCAATCAGTATAATTTCTTTTAAATCTGTTCATAAGAAAAAAAAGAACTAAAATATGTTGCTTTAGCACTAACAGCAGATGTTTAAGGCACATTAAAAACACTTCAAGAAAAAAAGAAAGCAGACCAAAACCAAAAAACCTAACCAAACCCACAGAACAGTTATCTGCTTAAGTATTTCTCCACCTGTCACAGAATGAAAAGATATTTTTACAAGTAAAACATAGAAAGATGAGAACATTATCCTTATATACCTAATCAGGATAAAACTTGGGCTTCTTAGGAGCATATGAAGCTGTTTTCTTCTTTCTTGTATACTTTTGATCAGGACAATATATATGACTACAATCAGAAAGAAGATGGCTGCATGTGGAACTACCCTTAAGTGTATAGCATGCTGCATTTTCCCACCTGTAATACTCCCCTGTCACTTTTACCTCCTAGAGGAATGACGCTTTTCCTTCTCTTCTCCTCCATATTGTCACCATAAAATGGTGACAGAGTAGCAATAATAACTAATAGTAGTCTTTTGAACTGACATCTGTCACACTTGCATTGCTGTTCCTCTGAGTTTTCTGTAAGGACTAGATTTAACCAACTTCCTTAAGCTTTTTATTTTCCTTAAAATATTCTCAAGATTACTTAGCTTCCTATATTTGAATTTATATATGCAGGGAATGTATACATATAAATACTAAATGAGAAAACAGATTSATTTGGATAGGGACAGTAGGGATAATACTGCTAAGAACACAGACCCTGAAAAATATCTGTTCTGTTAACAAGACAACAGCACAGGGGTCTTGCTGTTCATTGGGCATTTATAACATGTTATTCACAAAGTATCTTACCAGCACCCCTTAGCTTGTGTTTCTCAAACCCCAACCACCCAGCCACTTTCCTGGCAAGCACTAGACAGGCTTGTGAGTGTTTAGTTTCCAAACTATGTGACAGCTAGTGCACACACCCAGCATGGTTTTAGGCAACTGCACTGGCAATAATACTGGCACATATGTCTAAAGATATGATTTCTCTATCAGTGAAAAATACTAGTTCTTGAACTGATCCTGTAATATTTTATTGTCCCTTTAAATTTAATTGTCTTACCTTTATTTTTGGCTGGGGGGAGAGGGTGAAGAGGTCTACTCTGGACAAAATTGCTGTTAACTTACACAGACAAGTTCCTGCTATAAGAACTTTTTCTATTTGAGAAAAATCAGCAGAAAAGTGGTTGTCAGTCAACTGCTTCCTTTCTCTGTTTTCAGCTTTTCTTCTGCTACAGCTTAGGTAATTTGTCAGACATAGAAAATTTCTTTCAATTTTAAAAAACAGTTTATAATTTTAATTAATTTCAGTAAAAGTAATTATATATACATTTTTCATTATGTCAAAAAGATTATTAAAGATTTTGTGCATGATAAAATTTTAGAAAAGCCAAAAACAACAGTAAAAGGGAGCAAAATCCAGCCTCTACATCAGGCATGAAAAGAAACTGTTGTGAGTGTTCCATCACAGAGAAGAACAGAAGCACGTAAAAAATAAACTAAAACCCTGTCCATTTTCCCTAATAATGCTGCAGGCTTGCAGCTTGCTTTAAACAAGACTTAAGCAGATTTCATTTGTCTAAATCTGACATTGTTGTTCAAAAACAATGCTAAATACAAATGATATCTAATTTCTTCCAGCACGGTCCAGAAAACACTGGGGTACAGACTGGGTTTTGCACCCCTAACTCAGGTGCCCTAACAAAGCATCTAAATTAAGAGGTTAGTAGCTCTAGGCTCCGTGACAGTCTAGAGGGACAGGGATAGACTTTTCTAGGACAAACTACACCATAGGCAGATGATAGTTTTCTATGGTAGACATTTATATCAGTCCATTTTGGAGGAGTTTCAGATTTATCACCTGTTAGGTCTTACTAGGCAGGTGGATGTGGATGCCACTGTTGCTTGCTGCTTCTTATTCCAGTCTCCACCACAACGGCTTAGAATGTTATTGTGGGGGTCTACCCTAAAAAGGAGGTGGGAACTTGCATAATACAGTATTAAGTGCTAAGGGCTTCGTAGCGGCTAGCTTCAGTGATTTTTTTCCTTTCACCTTTCACCTAATACTTCCCACAATCTGGAGAGCCCATGAGCTTATCTTTAATATCCCCTGGAGGCCAGGCCCTGGGAGTGGGATATTCCAGCACCTCATTTCTTGGTGTTATCAACATCAGTGCTTGTATGTCAGGATGCATGGTAAGGAAAGTCTAACCACCATAATTATTCTTCTGATGAGATTAACATATTTTAGTGAGGGAATAGAAAACAAGTGTGATTAACTGTGGGACTAGTTTGGTATTCAGTATGGTACCATGCCCGTCAGTCATTCTTCTCTTGCTGGAAGTGAATGTCCTTGGAAGTTTTTGGTTTGTGTTGTTTGTGTGGGGTTTTTTTTGTTTTTGTTTTTGTTTTTTTTTTTTTTTTAAATATAATTTTANTTTTTTTTTTTTTTTAAATATAATTTTACATAAATGTTTTCTAGCATTTCATATGAACAGGCATTTCACCAGTAATAACAATACACTCTTGTTAGACACATACTGTTTCCTGAGGAGAAGAGAGAGATAAAGCAAAGTGAGGGCCTTCTATTTCAGTGTTTGAGCTATATCACTTCTCCTCATGTTATGTTGTTACATGTCCATGTCTCTGTAGAACAAGCTGGGTAGAAACTGAGCTTCCCTAAAATGTGATATCACAGTATTCATTTCTAAGCATTATAGCCCCACTCCCAGAAATTAAGTATCAATACTTTGAAGTGATAATTGAAGTGTTTTTTGTGTTGGATACAACTCGCTTGCAGAATAAACATTAATCACATAAATGTARCAGACAGCTAGGGTTACTGGTTTTCCAGGTGTCATGGATGGAGTGAGAGAGAAATGCACTTCACTCATAAGAGASAAGCAGCAATATGTTTATTGATGTAAGACAGTGAGTTAACGAAGTTCAATGGTAAATGTGACAGTGGTTTAACAAGATTCGATGGCAAGGTACACTTGATTATTTACTGCATAGAGGACAGGGTCAGACAAAACTGTCAGGGAGACCCTCCCGTTGAGTCATAAGGTTCAGAAAGGACYCCCTTGCTTTCTAAACTCCTTCCCTTAGAGGAGTCTAGGTGCGRATAGATCCAAACTTAGTCCCAGACTTGGTCAATGGTTTATGTCTAAAGGATTATATATGTGTGCAATCAATCCTTTACATCACTTAAATAAGATTTCAAAGTTTAGCATGCTATTAGTCACTTACTGAGGATCTGTTGCGGCAAGAAATCTATCAACCTCGAGGAGTAACCATGAGAGGAGTTCCTACTCAGGGGGACATCCTGGTGTGCAGCAYGCTGCTGTGCAGGAAAGCTCAAACGGCTCTTGGACTGCCCACTATTTATGGGGGTAAGATGATTGACTCATAGGCATATTTGCATATCAACTGTAGAYGTTGGTTTCTTCCAAATTTGGCTTGAGTTGGACAATGACCAGCACTGTGGTTAGGTGAACACGTTGCCTATTGTGTTGTTATCTGTCTCCCCCGAATCCACTTTGAGCTGGATGCATCCATCGTGATCACCACACGTGGTTATTGCTTGAGCAGGGTTACAGGAAAAGGTCAGGTCTAGGGCAGGGGGAGCACACTGTCACACCATGTAAAAAGTTCCTTTCTGAAGGATCTGCTTACGATGAAAAGAAATGCARATATGAGTAGAAATTTGCAAAAAGTCATGGGTATACTGGATGGTTGGACCTGATTATGTGTGGTTTGTTGTTGTAGGGTTTTTTAAAATGAATTACTGTATTTAATGCTAATTAAGAATCCTTCATGTACCTAGAAATTCTGATTCCTCCTGGTGAAGTACTCCTGAGAACCTGAAATGACATTATTTCTAGTGCATCTAAACTGACAGGTATCAAGATATTTTCTGATTCATCTGTATTTAGGGGGATGCAATACTCTCCTCTGTCTGTCTTCCATTTATAACAGCTATTATTAACTCCTCCACTTTTCTCCTTTTCCCAAAAGTTATAAAAGAAAAAGGGTAAAGGAGGTTCCTTCCTTCCTTCCTTCCTTCCTTCCTTCCTTCCTTCCTTCCTTCCTTCCTTCCTTCCTTCCTTCCTTCCTTCCTTCCTTCCTTCCTTCCTTC
>JASVER010000032.1:199678-226976 GCA_030449065.1 Oceanodroma leucorhoa | reverse complement strand
TCTTTCTCTCTTTCATTATCAATGAATCATTAGTCTCTTCTTGGAGGTTCTGATGCAGTCAGGTAGATTTCTTGTATGAAAATACAACTTTGTCTCAAAGTCTTGACACACAGCTGGAGTAATTTGCAAAACCCTGTGTGAGGAGAGCTGGCCTCATCACTCAGAACTTAAACAGCTTAAAAGAAAGTAATACAAGTTTCAAACCCCAGGTGATAGCATAATGTTGAATGTAAGCAAACGTTCAGGCATTATCTTGGTGTACAATCCCAGGTCAGCAGCTCAGTGTGAACATTGACTAAACAGCTGCACATGTTGCTCCTCTACAGACAGCTGAGGAAGGTAGATATTACTTCTGTCTCAGGCACCCATAGTGAACAGGCAAATTTAATTTTCTCCCAAGCACTTTAATATTAAAGCTTTGCTACAGTTACACAAACCACACTTGTGGGTCATTATTTCCAGCTGTTTTCTGTCTCGTTCCATCCCTGGTTCAAGTTCTCCTAGAGYCCACGACCACTCCTGACCACATCTAGAAAGACCAGAATTGTCATGTCCTCATGAGCAGCTAGAAGTCACAGCCAGGTAAGAGCAATATCCAGRGACACTACAATACCTCATCATGCTGAGCATCAGTGGAAGACACATAACAAAACCTCGCCTGAGAATAGAGACAAATAAGGTCAGGAAGTTGTTTCAAATACCAAAAATTGAAGCTTCAAGCAGGATCCTCGAAGACAAGAAAAAGAGGTACAGGACAAAGAAAAATGGTGTCCCTGTTTTGTTCTTTAGGCAATGCTCCATAACTGGTCCKTTGTAAATCACTCCTGCTTCAGTGAATGAGCGGCTGTTGTCCCTTGCTTGCACACCTCAGCTCTGAGTTGATATTACTCCCCAGCGATACTGCAAAGGGTGGCTATTTTGTATAGCCCTTATGCCAGCTAGCCAATAAAAACCAAGAAGCCTCTCACAAACCAAAARCATCGCCTTTCAAACACTGACAACTGGTTGCTATTTTATTGATTCTAGAAGTAAAGGCAATATTTATTTACTCATTTGCAAATAAAGTTTTTTATTTATTTGCTGACATTTTTTTCAAGGAAATTTTGCTTCACAATCTTTATGTTAGAACTAGCTCAGATAGTCATGTAAGTTAACATTATTTTCACTCAGTGAACACATTGCAGAAGTTTTGTACAAATTTGCCTTTTCTTCTGCAAATAAATAGACATTAGGTCATCATTAAGATAACTGATATTGATAAGTCAGATTTCTGTCAAACAAGATGATATACTTCATGTCCTGCTTGCTTGCAGCTATCAGGGTTTTTGACACAGTTTGAGAAGTAAATTAAAATTATTAACTTAAACTAATAAATCCCAAAGCAAGATATAATATGCCAGAATTATTAGGTATCAAATTTCAACAGTCTTGAMCATGTTATAAATAATTTATTAATTATAATATCTATATCATTAGTTATAATTACCTGACCCTACTGTTGACGTTTAAAAGAGTCTAGAACCTTCCTGTCAATGATTATTTATTTATCATCAGTTTCTTCCTTCCTAATGAATATTGTTTCTGAATCAACAATACAATCTACAATATTACTCTGAAAACCTCTCATTTTTTAAGTTATTCAATGTCTCTTTGGTAAACACTGAAGGACAATGTTATATCTTATAATTGAAAGAAAAGAAAAAGCAAAAGAGATTGATCCTAGGTCAGATACTATAATTCTCACCTGATTTTGGTGGGTTTATTTGAATGTATAAATAAAATTAAATTTGTTTATAAAAATGTTTTTTTGTTTCATTTAGAAAGACAGAAATGATTAAAAAGAAGAGGGAGAAAACAGCAACTTATCAAACACTTCACTGAATAAATGGTCCTTTAATATGCTGCTTAATAATAAGTTGAGAAACAAAAATAGTATGACATACTAACCTGTAAATCAATCAGTGTTATTGGGGGAAAAAATGAACAAGAGGTATTGTTTTTAGAAACCTGATTGAAATCAACCTTTTGGTGTGATGTGAGAAGAATTATTAAAACACCTTCTTTCTTCCATAATGAAATTCATCTATATGCAAGTTATCAGGAACTGATTGGCTTCAGTTATTCCTTTGAACATCTAAGAAAGACAAACCATAGACATAAAAAGCTCCTGATATTTTGCATATTCATAATACCTCAGTCAATCACCAGGAATGGCAATACTATTATCTGAATGCTGATGTAGAGCCAACAGACAAGTTGAAGGGCAAAGCAAGATAGAAATCAGCCAGATTTTCCCACCTGAATTYACCACTTAATTGTGAACACTTTTTGTATTTTTCTTTTTCCACTGTTACCACTTCATTTCTTATCCTGTTTCATTTGAAAAAAAAATTCTCATGGCTTAATCTACAACAGTCATATACAGTAACATGTACCTAATTTTATAGGGTTTTTTACATCAACAATGGTCAGTACAATAGATGTGGTTTTTTAAGAGAAACCCAAAGATATTCAATAAGTACAGGCTGACGCTTATGTCTTAAGGGTTAGTAAGTATTTAGAATAACGTAATTCAACAGCCCTTTTTACTCAGTCTAGCAAAGGATGCATGCTCACAGCAGGAAATCTTAATCATCACTTATCAGAGTAACAGATATCACTGTTTCCAAAATGTTACCTTTGAAGGACATATTTCTAAAACATTTCTCAGAATCAACTTCTACTCTCCCATGAAATTAATTGGCCTTTAGTTTTGCTGAATATATCTCATCATTTAATATGATCGAGATGAAAAGTGTACTTAGAGCTGTTATAGATCAACAATTTTACACACAGTTGAAAAAAAACCCCACAACCTCCCAAAACAACTCTTCAAAAAGTTTAGCATTCACTTTTCTTTATGTCTGACTGCAGCTGCCATTTCAGTGATGTTAGTGAGAGATGCACATGTAAATTCAGGGTCATACTGTTTGCAATTCATTCCCTCAGATAACTTTGCAAATTACTAAGGCATATTTAGAAGATTTCTGGGCACTAATGTGCCCTGTGCTGGGCACTAATTGTGCCATTACAACACAGAAAGTAGCTGTGTCAGCCCCTGTGTAACCATAAGGACCCCAACTAGCAACTGTCTTAAATAGAAAACACATTTAATATATAACTCAGACAAGAAAGCTGTTAACTAAAAAAGGTTGCGTTGATGAGCAGTCACTAAGAGCTGTGTAGTCTGAGGGAGAAAAACTTCAATGAGGGTGTAAGTTCTCATTTGCCAGCTGTGGAGCACAAGCCTCTTCAAAACACACCAAAAAGTCCTATGGGGTTGATGGCCAAGCCTTTGCAAGTCCGGATCCTCACATCCTCCTTTCCCAAGTGGCATTATAAAAATTAATACCCAGCACTCACATTGCAGGAAATTGTGGAATGCTTTACCCAGGCTAGTTACTAAAGTGATTAACATGATTCTTTGAGGCGCTGAGAGTCTCCCTGGAAATTTCATCAGCTCTGTTGTCAGGCAGAACTAAGTTAATTTATTCTGGTGTTTTGTGTCCCGAGGCTCAGTCATCTCAAGCTGCTCCTGCCCATCTTAGAGTTACTCAGAAGTGGACTGCTCTGTACCTTGAATTATGCTTCTTTCTGGGACTTGGAGGAAATTTTATTTATCCTTTCTAAGTATCTGCCCACCAGGAGTGAAATGATCAGAGCAGTTTGTATGAGTAAGGTTTTATGACTGTAAGAAGGTAAGAAGTGCCCCAACAGGCTGGACCAGCGGGTGATTGAGCTCTGGATTCTTGAAGCCTTTAGCAGTGACAGAAGGAGAAGATGGGCAGGAAGTGCCCATGTTCCTGACTGTGTCTGCAGTCTGCTTCTCATTGTGTTCCCCAGCATCCTAAAACTACTAGAGTAGTTTTAGGGATTTTAGAGGGTAGATCCCTGCCTAGTCCCTTTAGCATCTGTTTATTGCCCTGTCTTCCAATGAATTTATCTAGTCCCTTTTGCAACTGGCAATAATGTTTGCCTTTGCAGCAGCCTACAGCACCAAATAACAGAGGTTCATTACACACTATGAAAAGAAATGCTTTCTTTTACACATCYGAACCTGAATTTGCACCAGTTTCAGTGAGTGCCTTCAGTTCAAGTATCGTGAGATTTGATGGACGAATAGTTCAGCATGTGCTTGTAAACCTCCATCGCATTGCTCCTCAGTTTTCTCCTGTACAAGCTGAACACTCCCATCCCTTACTGGCTCACTTTGTAAGGCAGCTGCTCCATCCACGTGGCATTTTAGTTACCATTTTCTATAMTTTATTTAGTTTAGATTTAGTTGCTACTTCACTGCAGCCCGTAGTGTTATAACTATCATTTTTGGGAAACTAAGACATTTCTTGGGAATCCCTGATTATACTTTGAGTTTTGTTTAGCTTTACGCATTTGCAAATTCCAAAGTAGATTTGCTGTTTCTACTACTCAAATAAATCTTGTTTCAACTTCCTATTGGACAAAATGTCAGCTTGGGACAAATCAAACTTTGTCTGTGACTCTGTGCATTACAACTGTGCCAGCTATGAAAGTGAACTCACCCCAGCCATTTTCGTATGCTGGGAAGGTACAAGCCATTCTGTGTGGGTTTCACTGCAGCTAACTTTAGACATCTATAGTTTAGTCGCCTAGATCTGAATTAGTCACTTTGGATTCCCTTTACAGTCACCAGAGAGAAAAGGCTCTTTTAGAGCATGATTCATCTGACCTATTTAGATACCTACTTAAGAATAAGATGAATCATGTCCTATAACTTTTTCCTCTTCCTTGACTATCAAGGGAATTAAAATGTTGACTTCTGCAAGTAGGTTTCATTGCACAGATTCCTCTCTCTGTTATTTTGACACCATTTTCGAGCAAAAAGTTAGACTGGGTATCACGGGATGACTCACTTACCATAGCAAACATTTCAACTGAATCCCCATTAAACTGTAAGCCACTGCTGAAGCTGGTGTGGCAGGTATGATATGCTTAGTGAAAATAGACCTGATGATAGGCATCACTAACTGCATAGCTGTTGGTAGTCGAAGTCTAGAATATATTTCTCCAACCAGTGTTAATAACTATCTTTTGCTCCAGAAGAACCTAAATTTTTTATGCTGTCAATGAGAGTTCTTTCACAATTGCTTTTCTCCACAATCACTGGCCTCAGCAGCTTTGACAGAGGAGCTGATCTTCAGAAGTACATATAAGATATCACTTGTCTTTGCCTTAGATTTTTCACTCCCTCATGGGCGGTCATGGCATATATTTGAAAACAATACTAGTAAAACTACTATTCTTCTTCCAAGTTGTTCACTCATTCATCTATTTACATAGGCGCTTAGTGAAGGTAATTCACTGCAGTAAACTTACGGTTATATGCATATATAGTTTCCTAATTCTCCTTTCAGCACGAGTATCATTGTTTCTAGCATTACATTGGTCTGCATAGCTTTGTCCAACTTAAAACTAAGTTCTAAGTTGTGTGGACAACACARCAGGACATAAACAATCCAGGAGTGCATTGATGACAACTTCTTCCTCCGAGTGATAGAGAAGCTGACAAGGAGACATGCTCTGTTGGTCCTCATACTCACCAAGAACAAGGGGTTCATTGGGAATGTGAAGATCAAAGACAGCTTTGGCCACAGTGACCATGAGGTGGTGGAGTTCAGGATCTTGAGGGCAGGGAGGAGGGGAAAAAGCAAGATCATCACTCTGAACTTCAGAAGAGCAAACCTTAGCCTCTTCAAAGATCTGCTCAGAAGAGTGCTGTGGGATAAGGCCCTAGAGGCAACAGGGTCCCAAGAAAGCTGGTAAATATTCAAGGATCACCTCCTCCAAGATCAAGATAGTTCCATCCCAATGAAAGTGAAGTCAGGCAAAAATGCCAGGAGGCCTGCATGGATGGACAAAGAGCTCCTGACCAAATGCAAACATGAAAAGAAAGAATACCGAGGGTGGAAACAAGGATGGGTAACCTGCAAGGAATACAGAGACATTGTTCAAGCATCCAGGATGAAGTTAGGAAAGCTAAAACCCAAATGAACTTAAATCTGAGCAGGGATGTCAAAGACAACAAGAAGGGCTTCTGTAAGTACATAGGCGACAAAAGGAAGACTAGGGAAAACGTGGACTCATTGCTCAACAAGATTGGTTACACAGAACGTGGCTATGGTACTGAATTCCTTCTTCACCACAGTCTTCAGAATATAATAGAGTAGAATAGAACAGAATGGAAGAGAATAGAATAGAAAAGTTGAGTTGGAAGGGATCTACAGTGATCATCTAGCCCAACTGCCTGATCAATTCAAGCATGTTATTAAGGGCATTGTCCAAATGCCTCTTAAACTCAGGCTTGGGGCACTGACCACCTCTCTAGGAAGCCTGTTCCAGTGTTTGACCACCYTCTCGGTAAAGAAATGCTTCCTAATGTCCAGCCTCCCCTGAGGCAACTTTGAACCATTCCATCGTGTCCTGTCACTGTGTACCAGAGAGAAGAGATCAGCTCCTCCCTCTCCAATTCCCCTCCTCAGGAAGCTGTAGAGACCCATGAGGTCGCCCCTCAGCCTCCTTTTCTCCAAACTAGACAAAACCAGAGACCTCAGCTGCTCCTCATAAGACGTGCCTTCCAGCCCTTTCACCAGCTTCTTTGCCTTTCTCTGGACAYGCTCCAGCACCTCAATGTCCTTCTTATAGCGAGGGGCCCAAAACTGAACACAGTATTCGAGGTGCGGCCTCACCAGTGCCGAGTACAGGGGCACTGTACTGCTACTCCTGCTACTCCCTACTCCTGCTGGCCACACTATTCCTGATGCAAGCCAGGATGCTGTTGGCCTTCTTGGCCACCTGGGCACACTGCTGGCTCATGTTCAGCTGGCCGTCGACCAGCACCCCCAGGTCCTTTTCCACCGGGCAGCTTTCCAGCCACTCTTCCCCAAGCCTGTAGCGTTGCCTGGGGTTGTTGTGACCCAAGTGCAGGACCCAGTACTTAGCCTTGTTGAACCTCATACAACTGGCCTTGGCCCATTGATCAGCCTGTCCAGATCCCTCTGCAGAGCCTTCCTACCCTCAGGCAGATCAACACTCCCACCCAACTTGGTGTCATCTGCAAACTTACTAAGGGTGCACTYGATCCCCTCATCCAGATCATTGATAAAGATATTAAACRAGACCAGTCCCAAAACTGAGCCCTGGGGAACACCGCTCGTGACTGGCTGCCAACCGGATTTGACTCCATTCACCACAACTCTCTGGGCTCGGCCGTCCAGCCAGTTTTTTACCCAGYRAAGAGTACACTYGTCCAAGCCATGAGCCGCCAGCTTCTCTAGGAGGATGCTGTRGGAGACAGTGTCAAAGGCTTTRCTRAAGTCCAGGTAGACCACATCCACAGCCTTCCCCTCATCCACTAGGCGGGTCACCTGGTTATAGAAGGAGATCAGGTTGGTCAAGCAGGACCTGCCCTTCATGAACCCATGCTGGCTGGGTCCGATCCCCCAGTTGTCCTGCACCTGTCTTGTGGGCACCCTCGAGATGAACTGCTCTATAATCTTCCCCGGTAGCGAGGTCAGGCTGACAGGCCTGTAGTTCCCCGAATCCTCCTTCCAGCCCTTCTTGTTGATGGGTGTCACGTTGGCAAGCCTCCAGTCGTCCGGGACCTCCCCCTGAATACCGAGTCCAATCCTGTTCAACATCTTCCTTAGCGATCTGGATGATGGGTCAGAATGTACCTTCAGCGGGTTTGCTGCAGACACTAAACTGGGAGGAATGGCTGATATGTCAAAGGGTTGTGCTGCCATCCAGAGGGACCTCAACAGGCTGGAGAAATGRACCACATGAAGGAACCTCATTAATTTCAACAAAGGGAATTGTAAAGTTCTGCACCTGGGGAATAACAACCCCAGGCACCAGTATATGCTAGGGGCTACCCAACTGGAAAGCAGCTTGGCAGAAAAGGACCTGGTGGACAACAAGTTGGACATGAGCCAGAAATGTGCCTTTGAAGCAAAGGAGGCTAATGGTATTCTGGACTGCATTAGACAAAGGATTATCAGTATGTTGAAGAAGGTGATCCTCCCTCTCTGCTCAGCACTGATGAGACCACACCTGGAGTACTGTGTCCAGTTTTGGGCTCCTCAGAACAAGAAAGATATGGACATACTGGAGACAGTCTAATGAAGGGCCACAAAGACGATGAAAGTACTGGAGCATATCTCCTAGGAGGAAAGTCTGAGAGAATTGGAACTGTTCATCCTGGAGAAGAGAAGGCTCAGTGGGCGATCTCAGCAGTGTTTTCAAATACCTGAAGGGAGGGTGCAAAGAGGACAGAGCTAGGCTCTTTTCAGTGGTGCCCAGTGACAGGACAAGAGGTGATGGGCACAAAATGAAACACAGGAGGTTCCTTCTGAACATCAGGAAACACTTTTTTGCTGTGAGGGTGACTGAGTACTGGAACAGGTTGCCCAGGGAGGTTGTGGAGTCTTCATCACTGGAGATATTCAAAAGCCGTTTGGACATGGTCCTAAACAACTGTCTCTAGGTGTCCCTGCTTGAGCAGGCAGGGTTAGGTCAGATGACCTCCAGAGGTCCCTTCCGACCTCAACCATTCTGTAATTCTGCGACTCTGTGAAGTAGAAACACAAATAAAAGGTTTTTTTTTCCTTCAGACTGAGAATCAGTTAATATCCAACTGCGATGAGTTTCAATGAATTTTATGAAGAATCTTCAGAGCTAGTGGTAATATTGCAGTCTGTTACTACTGGGGTCTACAAAGTGATGCAGTGCAGTATAATTCTTGCATCTTTTTTCCAAACACGAGATTTTCTCTTCACTCTTCTTATTTGGTGTTAACATGTGCAGTACATTGTGTTGTTTTTGTGTACTGCAGGACAGGTCCTAACATACCTTTCTAKTCAAGGTGTCTTCTTTTAATATGTTTTAAACTCTACTTTGGCAGGACAATCTAAGCATTGCCCATCTTTAGCACACTCCAACAAGCTGTGCCTATGCATGTCAAATTATATTGTTTGTTAAATTACAGAATCATAGAATCATAGAATAGTTTGGGTTGGAAGGGACCTTTAAAGGTCATCTAGTCCAACCTCCCTGCARTGAGCAGGGACATCTTCAACTAGATCAGGTTGCTCAGAGCCCCGTCCAGCCTGACCTTGAATGTTTCCAGGGATGGGGYATCTACCACCTCTCTGGGCAACCTGTTCCAGTGGTTTACCACCCCATAGTAAAGAATTTCTTCCTTATATCTAGCCTAAATCTACCCTCTTTTAGTTTAAAACCATTCCCCCTTGTCCTTTCACAACAGGCCCTACTAAAAAGTCTGCCACCATCTTTCTCATAAGCCCCCTTTAAGTACTGATAGGCCGCAATAAGGTCTCCCSAAAGCCTTCTCTTCTCCAGGCTGAATAACCCCAACTCTCTCAGTCTTTCTTCATAGGAGAGGCGTTCCACCCCCTGATCATTTTCATGGCCCTCCTCTGGACCCACTCCAACAGGTCCATGTCTTGTGCTGAGGGCTCCAGAGCTGGACACAGTACTGCAGGTGGGGTCTCACCAGAGCAGAGTAGAGGGGCAGAATCACCTCCCTCAACCTGCTGGTCATGCTTCTTTTGATGCAGCCCAGGACACGGTTGGCCTTCTGGGCTGCGAGTGCACATTGTTGACTCATGTCCAGCTTTTCGTCCACCAGTACCCCCAGGTCCTTCTCGGCAGGGCTGCTCTCAATTTCTTTATCGCCCAGTCTGTATTGATACCAGAGGTTGCCCCGACCCAGGTGCAGGACCTTGCACTTGCCCTTATTGAACCTCATGAGGTTCACACAGACCCACTTCTCAATCTTGTCCAGRTCCCTCTGGATGGCATCGCGTCCCYCAGGCGTGTCAACTGCACCACTCAGCTTGGTGTGGTCTGCAAACTTGCTGAGGGTGCACTCAATCCTACTGTCTATATCATTGATGAAGWTGTTAAACAGTACCAGTCCCAGTACGGATCTGGGACATTGAGCCGTTGACCATTACCCTCTGGGTGCGTCCATCCAACCAATTCCTCACTCAGCGGACAGACCACCCATCAAATCGASAGGATGTTCTGGGGGACCATGTCAAAGGCCTTACAGAAGTCCAGATAGATGACATCTGTAGCCCTTCCCATGTCCACTGATGTAGTCACTCCATCATAGAAGGCCACTAGGTTGGTCAGACAGGACTTGCTCTTGGTGAARCCATGCTGGCTGTCTCGAATAACCTCCCTGTCCTCCATGTGCCTTAGCATAGCTTCCAGGACGATCTCTTCCATGATCTTCCCAGGCACAGAGGTGAGACTGACATGCCTGTAGTTCCCCGGGTCTTCTTTTTTTCCCTTTTTAAAAATGGGGGTTATGTTTCCCCTTTTACCGTCAGTGGGAACTTCACCGGACTGCTACGACTTCTCAAATATGATGGATCATGGCTTAGCAACTTCATCCGCCATTTTCTTCAGGACCTRCGGATTGATCTCATCAAGTCCCATGGACTTGTGCACCTTCAGGTTCCTTGGATGGTCTCGAACCTGATCTTCTCCTGCGGTGGGTGGTACTTCATTCTCCCAGTCCCTGCCTTTACCTTCTGAGGCTTGGGCAGTGAGGCTTGAGCACTTGCCAGTGAAGACTGAGGCAAAAAAGTAGTTGAGTACCTCAGTATTCTCCATATCCCAGGTAACCAGGTCTCYCATTTCATTCCGGAGAGGGCCCACATTTTCCCTAGTCTTCCTTTTATCACCGACGTACCTGTAGAAGCTTTTCTTGTTGCCCTTTTCTTGTTGCCCCTGGCCAGATTTAGTTCTATCAGGGCTTCAGCTTTCCTAACCTGATCCCTGGCTGCTCGGACAATTTCTCTGTATTCCTCCCAGGCTACCTGTCCTTGCTTCCACCCTCTGTAGGCTTCCCTTTTTTTGTTTGAGTTTGTCCAGGAGCTCCTTGTTCACCCATGCAAGCCTCCTGCTTAATGTTAAGTCTCAATTTCTTGATAATTTATGGGATTTATTTTAATCATTATCTCACAATAGATTTCTTATGTCCAAACCCTGAAGGGCTTAGATCAATCATAAGCCTTTCTGGTTCTTTCACTTTCTGGAATATGTATTTTTTAAACATATTCTTCATATTTTTACATTGGGTGCTGCACTTCACATTTCTGTAAAGGGAGTTTCATGGTTATCCTCCTCTGCCTGAGTTAAATGAAAGCTGTTTAAAAAATATCAAGGGCTTCAGAGCCAGCTATTGTCAGGATTAAGGCTTACTTCTGACTATCTTCTCCTTTACTTTCATGCATTACTTGCAGTTACTGGATGAAGAACTGTTTAAATCTTCTGTATTTGTCTTCACATTTCCAGAATTATAGAGCTGGTGAGACTTCCATTCTTCTGTTTGGAATATCTTAGTAGTTTGCTTTATTCCTGGTTATTATTTTTAAGAAATTCAGTTGTACTTAGAATTGACATTCCCGTAATTTCTGCRCAAAGGCTCCCACCCTTAGAATACCTTTGGTTCTGCACTGTGATCCATAGACTCCCTGGTAGCTTATTGGCCCTTTATCTTTGTGTTACCTTTAACAATCAGTTATATCCTCTCTTCGTTCTCTGYTAGTTCATGCCTTTACTATTTCTCTCTTCTTCACGAACAAAGGCTGCTGAATCTGGCCTTAAATCTCTACTGAGGATTCCTCTCCCTTTCTGTCTCATTAAAACCAATAATCCAAACAGAGTCTCTGTATTATTACTCTGTATATATTAAGTAGTCTCATAATATACTTTTCCCCTTGTTCTCTCTTGTTTAAGATTTTCTCCTTTCATTCCTTCCTATTATATCTTTAAAAGTTGATTTTATATTATTTTAAGACTTAATTTCTTCTTATTTTATAATGAACTAAAAAACCTTCTGCTATTCCTTCAGCTTTCCCATAAAAAGAGACATCTTTCAAATTTATGTGTATAGCACCTAGCACAATGATTTCCAGCTCCRTGTCAAAATTTCTTAAATGCAAAAGAAATAAAAATTTAACAATTGTTTCATATTTTAAAACAATTAATATTGCATATTTCCATATTACCTTAGTATTGCAATATCAGTAATTAACAGCAATACTAATATGTTACTACAGCTGTTACAGTCTTTTCTGTACTATATTGTTCCTTAWCAATTATTTTGATAATCAGCTTGGAAATGAGTATGAAAGACTATCTACTAATGTACAGCAAGATTTATGGCCTATGGAACTAAACAGACTTTTTTCCCTACCTTCACAGGAACTGTGTCATTTATTAAGTAGAATTAATGAATACTGATTGGTTCACATTCTCTATGGAATCACTGTAGAAATTAAGTGTAAACAAAGATACAAACTGCCCCTCATCAAAGATATTAAATATATCTAATATGTTAGCACACTCATATACAAGAATATCAGAGTTCTAAATCGTGAAATATTGTTCCTCAATAAGTGATATTGTATTTTACTGAACTGTCATTACCAGGCATATTCAAATCACTGCTAACATTTCTTCTTCATCTTTTATCATGGTTCAATGAAATATGACACTGATCTCTCTGTGCCTTCTTCAGAAATTTTTGCAGATTTACTCTCATGCCAATATTTAGGCTTTCACATTCTAGCATGGATGAATTTAAAGTAATGCAATGAAACACAATGGGGTCAGGCAGAAATTACAGTTTCAGTGAAGTATTTCTTAATGCATAATAAAATTTAACTTGGATTAGACTAAAGTGTCATCTCTTACAGCCAAAAGTGGCCTCCTTCAATTCTTTTACCAGGCTTTGAAGGACTAAACACTGTTACTCAGCTTCCCCATCTTTGCCAATCAGCTAGGGCACTTGGTCATAAATAAAYAGAATGAATTCTGGTGGGGAACATCTGTCCCCACCAATTGAAAGATATCAGAAAAGCGTGAGCTGAATAGCAGCTCTGCTTACTTCACCAGGTTGTCTAGCATTTCAGCAGCTTTCAGTGTTTGAAATCTGCTACCAGGGGAATGTCAGCAAAGACGCCAGATCTACCAACAGTCGTGCTACCTGTGCTGCTTTCTTCCTGTAATCTTATTGGAAACCTGTCTTACAAAAACTAGATTCAGTTGGGCTGTTTTAATTTGTAGAAAGACCACTTCACTAGTAACATCACTTGAAAAGACAACATTATAWTATGCTAGGAATTTGGCTAGGAGTTTGGTTACCTATGCAGGCTCCTTGGTTTGATGAATGTCCCTTCTTCTACAAGGTTGTGACTATAACACTTTTCATCAATTAGTTTTACAATGAAGAATTCCTCTGAAACACAGTACAGGACTAGCTTATATTTGGGTAAAAGACACTTTGGTGCTAGTCCCAGAAAATCAGAATATTTTAACGACCTTTGTTTAACAGTCACAAAAATATTCCTACATATGCACAGTCAAAATAGTTAAGAAAAGCATTATGAGGAGATTTTTGGATGTCTTGCACCCCTGTTTCGAAGATGCACCCTATGGACAAGGCTGTCTGTGTTTCCTCAGCCAACTGAAAAAAAGATCCCAGTAAGAGATTTTCCTTGTCTTGATCCCAGTAATTAACATTAGCTTATGTAACTTTGTCARTCAAAAGGCATTTGTCCATTTTTAGTGGAAATGAACTTATTCCTTCATTAGGTAGGTAGGGTTCTACTCTCAGAGGAGCCATACAATATCCTGTGAGATTCTTCCCATGTGTCAATGAGATCTGTGAAAGTTTGATGGGCTACTTCAATTCTGCCAGTTCCAAACATGCTTGCGATATTACTACAGAGAAATGTAATTTAATAACAGTACCTGTTTAATCCTGTGTGTCACTCCTGTGAGCCGATGGCATTTTCTGATGTTCATGTYGACAAGATTTTCAGGTTTGGTGGAATGTCTAGTTGAAAAGAGACTTTTTTGGTTTCCAGTCATTAACAGTGTGAAAGTACTGTCATGATTCCCTTAAAAAGTAGCTGATGTTCTGGGGCTTTATCTTCAGAATGGATTTTTTTTTAATTTCCACTGTAACCATGATAAAACAATCTCAGAAAAAGAAAGCATGTGATATAGGGCAAGAACAACAGCTACCATCAATAAAACGTGAGTTGCCACCAGCTTGCATAAACTTGCTAAACTCTAGCTCAGATGCTAGATGTGGGCACTTTCTCTGTTTCTGGGCTTCTGGGAACATATTAAGGAAGCAAAGTCTTTCACTAGAAGCCTTAGATAGGACCCCCACATCCCATATCCTAATACTGAAATGAGTGTCTATTTTTCCAAGCATTTTCTATTTTTTTTCTTACTCCCAGATTGAAACTGTAGACCCTTCCCCTTTCTTCATCTTTCTTTCCCTCTTGTTTTCTCATAACAGTGGAGCTAAATGAGTCACAGATGATTTTCAATACCATCACTCTATTAACAGACAGAAAACAAAGTTTATCAGTATGTCGCTGGGGATTAAAACCTCTCAGGATTTTATGAGGCTTTTCAGAGCTCTTCTAATTCTCCTGCATCCATGCAGGTAGTGCCATATGCACTTCCTTTCCTATGTTAATTCCATATGAGAGAGGGCTGGCTTTGCAAATTTCTGCTTCCTAAAGTTCCCTTTACCAACCCACTTTCAGCTGAATTTCCATACTGACTTCAGGCCCCTTAAGAAGTCCCACTGTCTAGATATAAGTTCATCTGGGAGAAAGGTCTGTTGGGATTTTTAGCTCCTAACTCATTGTGCCAGGATACTTCTGTTTGAATTAAACATCCTCCAGGCTAAAAAATTTTGATTGGTCAGCATTGTTAGCCATCTACTCCCATCCCTTGGGATTCCAGTCCAAGATGGAGGTTAAAAGACAACAAACCAAAASCCCCAACAGATATAGTGCAATATAGTTTGTACTTAAAATAGTAAGCAGAGAAGTAGTTGGTGCATAGTATTTGATTAAGACATACATGGACATGCACTAGCTTTTCACATGGTCTGCTGACATATTATGAGTGAATTGGTAGCTATAATTAAAGTTTTCTAGCACTTTCAGTATAATACACTGTTTTCAGTTGTTTATATATTTACCAAAGTTTAATCAGTGGAAAAAAGCAAGGAATGGACCTTAAAAATCGGAAGAAAGAGACATAGGGTAACCTGAACCATAAAAGCAAAAGTCTTTAAGACTCTCATATATATGGCCGGCAATCCTGAAGATCTATATTCCACTGCTGTCAGCAAATAAATTGGTCTGAGGGACAAAATAAATATATGTATCTCTAAAAGTTAATTAGAATCATCCACATGTACTGCTGCTAGCCAGTCTTTTAATTGAAATAATAAAGACTACCATGTGATGAAGCTACCAATCTGAACTTTATTAATTACTTATGTAGGTAATATATCATTAGTTGGTGTCTTCTTTTTCTTTTCCTTGATAAAGTCACACATTCAAAATTTTCAGAGCAGTCAGCATAAGACATGATGGATAAGATTTGTACAATTTACTGTTACAGTGGATGTCAGGTAGAACTCTGTTTTCAGCATGACATAGTGCTAAAAAGAGGTAAAAGGGGAGATTAATACATATTTTTTAAACTCAGTGTATGCTTTAAACAGTGGATGGTATTAAACAGTGAATGGTAAATAAGACCTTAGGTTATTACACTGAAGAAAGCAAATAATTAAAAACTGTTTATTTGCCAAATGAGATATAGCTTTTTGGAAAATTTAGGATGTTTCATGGTGTACACAGAAAAGGATGTGTTAAATCTACAGAGGCAACCAAGAACTTGGCCTTCCTTAAATTCTGGATAATTGATTTTGTAACCTCAACGTTCACATGATACAGAATTGTGGATGTAATGTACTACAAACTTGCCATAAACATCTGTTTTAATATGATAGTTTAGCAACATAATTTGTAGTGCTATTTTCAAGATAAAGCACTTTGTTTCTTTTATATCATCTGGTAAGAAGCTATACGGTCTTATAGGAGCTCTGTCTTGCTTGAATTGGAGGGAGATTCAGCCCTGGAGTTGGCGGAATTTGCTCCCTATAGGTTTAATTCTTCACCTCCATGTAATGCCTGAAGAAACACACATGTTGTGTGCCTCCTTGATGTTTCTAGTTGGATGGTTATCCACAAAATGAATGCCTCTGACATTTAGGTAGGACAACCCSCAGTAAATTATTCCAGTCTCTCATATGGAACTGGAGTCACTCATTTCTACACAGAGCAGGTCTCCATGCTTCCAGAAGGAGAAAGTCTTATCTCTAAATTTAACATTAATAAATTGAAACACTTCCATAAATTGTGTTATTCTGTTTGACTCATATAAGTTGTGCTTTTATAAATATACATGAATTCTGAATTTGGTCCATATTTCCTTCAAATCTGGAGATTCTGAGTTTCTCTGTTAATTGAACTGGTTAAAAATGTTTTATTAAGAAAATAAATGAGCTAACAATATGATGACAAAATTGACATTTTCATGAAAAAGAAGCTCACTTTCAAAAATTCAGTTTTCATTTTAAGATAAGCACTACAAAATAGCAAAATAATTATAAATTTCATTTCATTATGTTAATAGCAAAACATTTTCCATTACTGTCMCTCCACTCCCTCAAAATGTGGTGGAATAAAGGTGAAAAATATAACAAGGTGAAGAAAAAACTAAYACCTATTATGTAAGCAAAAAGCTTTCTTTTTTTGCAGATGATGTTCCCTATCAACTCTATTTTCTTGAATTTGCTTTCCTTTCCAATGGCCTTTCATTATGGATGTTTGTTTATGTTCATCAGTCTGACCAGGAATTAATTTATTCTACCTGTTACATATTTGCTCATAAATGAGATAGTTGTATGAACTTTGGCAGATTTTTTTCATGAATGTCAAAGAACCCCCAGAAGACACCATCTTTTATAAAGAGTACATTTATTACAGTTTTAGTGTACTCTTATTTAAAGGATGAAAGATATTTTTCAAAGAAATTAAAAGATCATTATATGGGGTTTATTGTTTAATTACCTAATGTATGCCTTAACTATTTTTTCTTAGATTATCCTGGACAAAATGAAAAATATCACATAAGGGAAGGTCCATGTTTTCATTTGAAACAGCACTGTTTTTTACTAGTGTGTGTGTAACAGCAGATTACATGGGTCTGATATCAGATAATACACTGTTAGCCAAATAAACACAAAAAATAAAAGGAGCAATGACCTATCATCTTTTTCTCATCTTCATATTACAAGAACATGCAGTCTCTGAAACGGTGTTTCATTGGTGCTTGTTCTGCCATCAGCAGGAAAACCTATGCCATATAGCAGTGTAGTAGGAGTCAGTATTTAAGGGGTATCTGGAATTTGGGAAGACTGCTTTCATGATACTTATTTGATGACCTAGGACTAGTATATATGGAATAAGTAAAAAAAAAAATCCTTAATAAAAGAGACARATTTTGTTTCACAGGTTTCACATCACTAGAAAAATCAGTATTTAAAACCTGCTTTCTTTTTTGGGGGCAACAGTAGCAATTTTAAGAGGAATTTAGGTATGAGTTTTAAGAAGCAAAGAATTGTAGCCAAGGACTGAATAATAGCAAGCCAAAAAAAAAAAAAAAAGTTCTTTTGATGAATTGATCAAATAGAAAGAGGCGATTTACTTCACAATCAGATCAAAATCTGTATTTGGACAATTTGCGAGGCTACCACATGTGACAGCAGTGTGCAAGGAGAGAGAGAGAGCTCACAAATGCTACTTTTCTCCCGCATTGTATTTTCCCAAAGAAAACCCAAAACAAAACAACAAAAAGAGTATTGTGTAATATTTTTTGTATGGTGTGGAAGAGTTGAGGAAGTCTATAAATTATTCTGATATGCTTTTCCTCAGGAGAAAGTCATTCCTTTACCCAAAAAGTCAACTTGATGAGGATCACCCACTGTACAGAGTGAAGAAGTGACACAATGCCAGCATTAATGTGTGGTTGATCATATTTTCTGAGACTTCCTACATGTTTGTACCTCAAAATCTCTGATATCTGACACCAAACTTTTAAATTATGAACCCGTGAAAAGTAAAATCTTCAGAGGAGAGACTAAAAATTTTCAAATTCACTTATAGGAAGTTCCAAATTTGTATTGTCTTACAGTGAAAAACAGATTCTTGGCTTCTCTTTGTGCTTTTAATCATTTCTACTGGAAGACTGAAAAGGAAAGAAAGCAAGAAAACAGAAAGTGAGTGAAAGACTGATTAAATAGTTGCTAGAGATACTATTTGGMTGCTTTACATTTGATTTACACTGGTGAAGTGAGTTAGTCCAAAATGTAGGTAMAGTAACGTCCCTGTTTAAAACTGTACAGATTTAATTGCGTTACATCACAGCAGATTTTACTCAGCTTCTATGTTGTATACCCAAAGAATCAGAAAGATGATCTTTCCCTAGGATTCACATTGAACTTTGATCTATGACCCTAATTGAAAGCGTTAATTAACACTGCTGAAATGGGTTTTCCTTGTCTCAGACATCCAGAAGACCACTAGCACACCTTAAGTGTGGCATGATAATAAAAGGAATGACATTTCTCCTGTAGTCAAAGTTTGGTACAGCCATGAGACAAAGCAGGGTCAAAAAATGGTAGATATTAAAAAAGAAAGAAAACAGAAAAAGAGGAAACTCTGAACTTGTTGTCCCTCTGTAAATGTGCAATTTCATGTCGCAGTCAACTATTCAACTCAAATAATTAAAAAAAAAATTAAAGCCATTTAAGAAATTTGAATATCCTCATAGAGGATCCTTAGCACACTGGGCATTACAGTAGGCTCCTATCCCAGCCACACAGTGATTTTGAATAAAGTGTTATGCTGTGGACATAAGTATGCAAATGCACTATGAAAAGGTAATGTGAATTTTTGTACATCTGCAAGCAAATCATCCCACAGAAGCTGAAAAAGGCTGTGTTAGAAAGTTTCAGGTGTAGGGGCGAGACTGAGCTACACTTCAAACTCTGGACTTCTGCTGAATTAAAAAACAAAGACTAAATTTCATTTGAAACAAGGAAAACATATATGGGCATGGGTGGCCCAAAGATAACGTGAACCTTCTTTATATTCTACTGCTGAAGAGGATGAGCTGGTCCCAGAACAGACGGTTCACTGACCACATCCTGTGAAGAGATCAGCACCATCATGTCTGCTTAAAAAGCAGTTTAGGCTATCAGAGCTCTGCTGGAGTCAGACCCCTGGGTTACAAATGACTGTTTCCACTCAGTGTTTCAGATAAAATAATGAGATGGGGTCATGAGCATCTTCCCTTCTTGCACTGACCTGTGGAACTGAAGCTGCAGTTGATGGACTCTTAGAAAGAAGAAATTGCATCCTCTGTTTTCTCCCTCTTCTCAGGAAGTGCCATAAAAAGAAACAGACACAGAGACTTCATAAAGTCTACAAGGAAAATTTGTTGTTGCCATTTACTTTCTCATTAAAATCTTCACATATACTGGTTGTAGATGACAGCAAAGCTCAGGACAGAATGACTGATAGGTAGCTGCTCTAAAACCTCTGACTGAGTCAGCAAGAATACTTCACTGACACTTGGAGATGTGGAATTTTTCCACATGACATTTTTGTGGATGCTACCCAAAAAATAATCTCATTTTAAAAAATTTGGGAATCTCTCATTATATATTTTACTCCTATTATTCAAGAGACAACAGAGATACTGGCTGCACTGTAAGGAAAAGAATAGTATTTTTGATATGATGTTTTTCTAACAATAATATTTTTATAACATATATTATTGATTATATATATTTCTAAAATGGCTTCTTAGTTTGAGAAACATGTTATGCTTACATTTACTATTCATCTCCTGTGTCACTTTACATGATTTTCTGCTTATTCCACTTCAATAACATATGTACTGTCAAACCTGGTTAGACTGCTTTTTGCTCCCCTGATGTCTGGATAACCTATATTATAATACTTGTAAGATCTATGCCATTTGCATTTTAACTTGATACTGTATGTGAGCTGAGCAAATATCCACTTTTACTGAACTGAAGGTTCTACTAATGTTTAAAGTTTCAAAGAATTAGAAAACTGAAATGGTTCCATAATATCCACAGATTTTTCTTATAACTTTTCAGTGAAGAGCTCTGCTATGTTTTTATATTACCTGTCCGTATTCAGAAATGTTGTGTCAAAGTGAGATCTACTGATATAAGTCAATCTATTCAGAAGTGATGCTCTTAAATAACAGCAAATGCAAGTTTGGGAGTTGTTTGTATGTTGGCCAAACAATTCATATAAGATAAGTAAATTGAGTAATATCTGTATAACTATCACAGATATCTTTCAAAATCAAGAGTCCAAGTAATGCAAAATGGCAGTCAAAGTATCCAGGTTTAGATGAACACAATTTGCGAATGAAGTTGAGAGTATGCTCATAGGAGCATGCTGAGCAGCCAGTAACTGGTTGTAAATGTTTGAGTCCCATCACACCTTGTACAAAATAAGCAGACACAGATCCCGATAGAGAATTTGAAAAGCTTGGAAAAAAGTCTTGAAAAGCATGATGTCATAGAATCACAGAATCATAGAATGATTTGGGTTGGAAGGGACCTTTAAAGGTCATCTAGTCCAACACCCCTGCCATGGGCAGGGACATCTTTCAATAGATCAGGCTGCTCAAAGCTTTGTCCAACGTGACTTTGAACTCCTCCACTGATGGGACATCTGCAACTTCGCTGGAAAAACTGTTCCAGGATCTCACCACCCTCATCATAAAAAATTTCTTCCTTATATCCAATCTAAATTTATCCACTTTTGGTTTAAAATCATTGCCCCTTGTCCTGTCACCACAGGCCTTGGTAAAAACTCTCTTTGTCTTTCTTATAAGCCTCCTTTATATACTGAAAGGCTGCAATAAGGTCTCTCCAGAGCCTTCTCTTCTCAGGACTGAACAACCCCTACTCTCTCAGCCTTTCTTCATAGGACAGGTGTTTCCAGCCCTTGGATCATTTTTGTGGCCCTCCTCTGGACCCGCTCCAACAGGTCCATGTCTTTCTTGTACTGAGAACTTCATAGCTGGAGGCAGTACTCCAGGTAGGGTCTCACCAGAGCGGAGTAAAGGGGATGAATCACCTCCCTCGACCTGCTGGCCATGCTTCTTTTTATGCAGCCCTGGATATGGTTGGGTTTCTGGGCCACAATCGCACACTGCTGGCTCACGTCCCATTTTTCATCCACCAGCATCCCCAGGTCCTTCTCCACAGGGCTGCTCTCAATCATTTCATGCCCCAGTCTGTATTGATATTGGGGATTGCCCTGACCSAGGTGCAGGATCTCGCACTTGGGTTTGTCGATATGATATAGTGCATCAGTATGCATTAGAAACTGTTTTTCAGTTTAGTGCCTCTTTAACATGATCATACTGACTTCTGTCCATGCTGAAAGAGGTAAAAGTGTGTGTACAACAAAGATATTTCACACTTGGAGCTAAACATGGGTGGGGTTGAGTCATTTTTGACTAGAACTTCAGTTATATTACTGTAGTGGTTTAACCCCAGCTGGCAACTAAGCACTGCATAGCCGCTTGCTCACCCTCCCCAGGTGGGATGGGGGAGAGAATYGGAAGGGTAAAAGTGAGAAAACTCGTGGGTTGAGATAAAGACAGTTTAATAGGGAAAGCAAAAGCCGCGCACGCAAGGAAAGCAAAACAAGGAATTCSTTCACTACTTCCCATGGGCAGGCAGGTGTTCAGCCATCTCCATGAAAGCAGGGCTCCATCACGCGTAACCGTTGCTTGGGAAGACAAAATGCCATCACTCCARACGTCCCCCCTTCCTTCTTCTTCCCCCAGCCTTATATGCTGAGCATAACATCGTATGGTGTGGAATACCCCATTGGYCAGCTGGGCTAGCTGTCCCAGCTATGCTCCCTCCCAGCTTCTTGTGCACCTGGCAGAGCATRTGACGCTGAAAAGTCCTTGAGAAGTAGACTACCTAGCAACAACTAAAAACATCAGTGTGTTATCAACATTCTTCTTATACTAAATCCAAAACATAGTACTAGAAAGAAATTTAACTCTATCCCAGCCGAAACCAGGACAATTACCTACATCATTAGCCTTTTGGAAGGCCACCACCTTTTGGGTCAGGAAAAAGTATTTAGTATTAAAAAAAAATAAGTAAAATATACTGAGTATTGCCACATCATTTAAATATAGAGTCTTTTATGTTTTTCAAGTCACATTCACAGATCTCTGATGATAGGCTCAGAGGTCTAAACCAATTTTTTTTTTCTGGAGTTAGTGTTTACTGACAATGAGCTCAGCTTCTGTATTTCTTGCCTTGAGTTCTTTTTCAGTTATAAAAGAAGAAATGCTGCAGTTACATGTTGTTGGATTTTGCTTTCTTTCTGTTTAGGTTTTTAAACATCTCTAGTGCTAAAACAATTAGAAACGGAAATTTGATGTTTGACCTTCACTGAGAAGTACCTTTGTCTCTGTGGAAAYTGATTTTGCTTTGACCGAGTTAAGAGATTCCGCAAATTGCACTTCTGAACAGTGAACAGTTCTTTGTGTACAACTTTAATACTTTTTGTCTGACATTTGTTATTAAAGAAATTACCAACAACTATGACATGGGGCTATCTAAGCTAAAACAGTGAATGCATTTTCTTGCAGCCTTCTCTTTTTCAACCTGTGGTGTCATTGACAGTTTTCTTCTGACGATTCTACTATCAGATAGTCATTTCATGTMCTAGCAGCAATATAAAATGAGGATAGTAGTTCCTCTCACCTTTGATGTACAAATTTCTAGTCATGCAAGAAAGGTAGAATTTTAGATCTGAGACCCACCACACAAAGTTTCAGAGAGGTTTTGAGTTTCAAAGAGATTTTCAAAGAGGTGCAGAGCTATTCATATATAACTATCACTTACATAGGAGTYCAGTGGTATTTTGTACAAATGTACAAAAAAATATTATTTTACTTAAATTGCATAATTAAAAAAAATTATTGTATCTTCTAATGAATTCAACTCTTTCTCCCTTGTGTAACAACACAGATACCTCTGTGAATAAGGAAAAAAATACTTTCTGGTCTTCATTTCTTTCATACGTGCATAATTCTCGTAATAACTAGTATGTTAATGAGTGCAAAAGAGAATATAGCTCTCTCTGGCTCTAAAGTGATATTTATATTTTCATTGGTAAATTTGACATTGAACATTGATATGGAGAGATGTTCATAGGAAACAAATGCTACAGTTTAATGAGGAAAAGTACAACTTGGCCAGCAGATATACAAAATTCTACACTTTGTTCTCCCACATTGACCATCACTAGGAGATGGGAACTGGAATATTGAAATAGGCTGAGTATTAGAAAGACTAATGTGTCTTTTATGTTACTTAAAGAAGTRAAAAAAGGAAAAGAGACAAATAGCTGAACAGTATATTTCAGTGAGCTTCAATAAGTAAGTTTAATAAGCCCAGACTTTAACTTTTTGTTGAAGCTCTCCTTATTCAAAGATCAGTTTTGATTTTGTGAATAACTATCTATTTCAATTTGCTAGAAGCAAGTCAGCTCAAGATCCTAAGCACTAAGCATRGTGAGTTTTCATCAGCAGTGATTTAGACTAGATTTAAACAGATAATCTAGAAGTGGAAGTAGTATTACTGTCATTCAGCTGTCTCATCCACATAATTCAAGGTGTACATAGAGCAAAAGCTTGATAATTCCAGTATGTGTAAGCTGTACTTATACCTCTGGTTTCCATATTTTTATATTCTCATGTTCTTAGCTAATCTGCATGTATTTTCTAAAAGCAACTTCCTGAGAATCTGATTTGAAAGTTTATTTGAACAAGTGATATTCTATTTTACTCAACACATGAACAGACAAAGCAGTCTCCAAAAGAGGTTGATTTATTTTTAATGAGATATCAAGTAAAAGCAAAATTCAGTAATAGTACTTGCATATGACTAATACTTGTCTAAGACATAATATTGCAGGCTGTTATTCTAAAATACTTTGAATGAAATCACTGACACTACTACTCAGCATTGAGAGCTCAATCAACTGATAATGAAATAGTGTAATTCCTTTCATACGATTAATACTTAGAGATATATCTTCCCACTTATGTTTACGAGTAACTCCTTTGTCACTGACAGGGAAATAAGCCATTAAAAAGTCAAACAACTAGCTGAAGAACATACAGGAAACCAGTGGTGGAAGTGGGAACAGGATCATGAACTGGCTCCACTTTGGATGCTTAGACCATAGCAATTGTGTCCTATGTGACACTTTTTTTTTTTTTTTTTACAAAAAGTTTTGAATGTCTGTGTTCAAATTATGAACAGTTTAATATTACATAAACTTCCCAGAGCCATTTACTGCACCTGTAGAGAACAATTATTCATGTCTTATACAGGGATCCCACTGAGAGAACATAAGAAACAATGAATTGATTTGCCATGTTAGAAAACAAACTTTTGAAGACTTCTTGAAGCCTGAAACAAAACAAAACAAAACAAAAAGAGAAGAAAAAAAAGGGAAAAAAGGAATGTGGTTTGCTTTTTATGATAGAATGATTTAACATATTGTGAAATCAAAATGTTCTGGAAAGACCAGTTAAATGAATGTGAAACTTAATCAATTARATGTCACATGTACATTGGAATAAATATTTAAGTATGTGCTAGCTAACACCACTCCAGGAGAAAAAAGCACCATTAGAGTTTATGAAAATTATTAGCTAAGAAAGTTTAAAAAGTTGAAAAGTTAAAAGATGAAGACCAGTGCAACAAAAATGACACAGAAAAAATCTGAAACCACTATGCAAGACAGAAACGGTATTTACTTTAGATGAAATTATCACAAAACATTATTTTTATCAAAGCAAATGCAAGTTATTAGGATTCAGGTTTTATCCAAAAAGCAGTTTGGCACTGTTGGTAGGAACTAAAAGCTCAGATAACAGAGCACAAATCATAAATTCATAAAACTAATAGATATGAGCTGGGAAAGCAAGCTCTATGATTTTCATCACAAAAAGCTAAGTTTTATAAAAGTACTGGATAAGAAATTAACAGATATTCTTAAACTTCTTCCTTATATGCAAATTTTAAGAATCCCTTTGAGGTTAGTAATGGAAGACATAATTTCTTAACTAAACATAGCATAAAACTGTGATTGTTCTCAAGTTTCAGAATCTGTCCTTCCCTTAGATTTTCTGCAAGGTGTGTTTGCTTTCTCAATAAAGGACACACAAGTAGCAGGAAATGAGCAATAAGGAGGAAACAATTGCAATTATTTAGAATTCCATGTTAACTTAGTTGTTCCATTATACCCCCAGACCATGTAATAATCAATGTGGTAGTACCCTCAAGGAACAGTTGACATTAAAACACATTTAGATATCCTTGGAATCTGACATAATTTTAATGTTTCACAAACCCATTAACAATAATCCTAAATCACTTTCCAAGTTCCACTCCTAAATAATCATAAAAAGAAAATATTATTAATAACAATTTGCATTAACTATCACAGAATTTAAAAAAAAAAAAAAAGGTTTGTAGACCAAGGTGCATTTAAGACAAACAGTTCTAAAAAGTAGTGGAGATATTCCCAAAAGCAAAAAACATTCTCCCATATTCAAGACATCATGTCCTGCTATCTTCAAACTTGGAAATAATGTTTCCTGAGGATAGAAACCATGTGCAATCATTAGAAAATAGGAATCAAAATGTGAGTGAAAAAAATAGAATATTATTTGTTGAGTTTCTACCACAACCTTTCACAGAATTAGGACTTCCAGGGCTACAAATCTTTATAGCAACTTCTTTTAGACAAGTAAAGCCATTATCAAAAGCTTAAATTAGAAACAAACAAACAAATTAAAAAAAAAAAAAACACCAAAAAACAAAACCAAAACACCTCCCCCCCCCAAAAAAAAACCCAACAAAACAACAAAACACCAGAGTAGTTATTTCATTTTTTGTAGGTCTTATAGAGATTTCTTCCCTTGGTGTGTCAAGGCAGTTATCTGTCTAGAAATCAATTTGCAAACATTAGAACAGCTCCAGTGAGGTTTTCCTGTGGCTCATCTTTCTGATTTGTTGGAATCCAGCAAGCTTTTAATTGGAAGGCTCCTACTTAGAGGCATCTCCCAGTACAAACTGCTTGCTCTAGCATCCCTGSTAGATTTCTATTAGAACAATGCAAATTCACATCGCAAATAGTTCTTTAATATGTGCAAAAGGAAAGGACACTGGTGATACCCTGTGATTTTACTGCAGTCCATATGGAAGTTTCGACCATATCACATAATATTTACTTACCTCAAGCAATCACATCATAGTATCAAGAATACAAAATGCCTTTGGGTAGTGCAGACAGTCTACACACAACTCTGTGGAGGGCTGTCACAGCAAATTATTATGATAAGGCTAGGAGACCTAACTTTTTGTGATTTACAATAAATTATTGCTGCTGTGCAATGAATCTTGGACTGCTTCCATAGAAATGGATTTTCACCATTCCGACATCCAAACTTCACAGTCCAGAAGACTCTCTGAATTATTTTAGAAATGTGTGTACGTGAGAAGAACAGATGCACCTTGGGCAGCTGCTTAACAGCAGCTCGGAGTTTGTGACTGTTTTAGAACTAATTTCAGGAAATCCATATGAACATCCCTGCACTCATARCATGTGTTCCATCATTGCTCTTTCACCTTTCTCATTCTTCTTTCAGATCTGTGTATCTCAGACAAATACATTGGATCCAGTCACATGCTGCAATTTCTTTCYTGAGATTTATTTTGGTTTCTATGCAATGGATGACTAAAAAACATAATCTGTGCTTTTAGTCTCTTATAATACAATTGTCTATCCTAATATAAATTTCATTGTGATGATTCYATATTTACACCAATGTAAGGGACAGTGACAGTTTGTCCAAGACACATACTTCTTTTTCACAAAATCCTTTTTGGTATTTCTAGTCTTTAAAGGTATGCCAGTATTTTCTCCCTTTTTCTTCCTCCCTCTCTGTCGTGGTTTAACCCCAGCCAGCAGCTAAGCACCACACAGCCCCTCGCTCACTCCCTGTCCCTATCCCGATTCCTCAATCCCCTCAGTGGTTGGGAAGAACACTGAAAGGGAAAGGAAAACACAGCTGATTAACAAGTGGCTCAGAGGCTGGTGCCACCGGTCAAACTTTGGCTTTTTTGACCATGGGGAGGTTTACAAGGCAC
>JASVER010000032.1:144970-196393 GCA_030449065.1 Oceanodroma leucorhoa | reverse complement strand
GATGTGATCCCCAGAGCACGATTAAGACACAAACGAGGTCAAATGCCGTACACCCAGAACAGCTTTTATTATTAAAAGTAAAAAATGAAACTGAGGCAGTAGCGTATCAATAGAAAAGTAAACTGAGGCAGTAGTGTATCAATAGTAAAAGTTGAGGTAGTAGCGATAGGATAGCATAGAATAAAAAGACAGAAATCAAGCAAGCATTTGGGATAGAGTTGCAAGAATAGTCACCACCATGAATCCGCTTCTCGGTGTCGTCGGCAGTGGACGATAGTGCTGCTAGAGGGCTTCTCGGTGTCTTYGGTGGTTGGTGGTAGCACCTCCGGTCTTGTCTTTGCAGCCCCTTTTATTACCATGCAGGGGCAGCAGTTTCCGTGACGATGGCATGTACTTACTTGCTYGTATCGGCATTCCTGCACCCAGATAAGGAGTCTCACCATCTGGTTGACTTCAGCCTCCCCTGTCTTGGCAGGATGACTCAACACAAAGCCCCTCACAAACCAGAGCTCTCTGTGACCTTGTAGTTGCCCTTATCACATTCTCCACCCAGATAAGGTATCTTTGAGACAAATGTACAGTTTCTCACAGTTTGGTTCCTTACACTCCCCCCCCCCCCGTGGGATAGGGGAGAGAATCGGAAGAGTAAAAGTTAGAAAACTCATGGATTAAGATAAAGACAGTTTAATAGGTAAATGGTGCACACACAAGCAAAGCAAAAGAAGGAATTCCTTCACTACTTCCCATTGGCAGGCAGGTGTACAGCCATCTCCAGCAAAGCAGGTCTCCATCACATGTAATGGTTACTCTGGAAGACAAATGCCATAACATCCCCCCTTCCTTCTTCCCTCAGCTTTATGTACTGGGCATGATGACACATGGTATGGAATACCCCATTGGCCAGTTGGGTTAGCTGTCCTGGCTGTGCCCCCTCCCAGCTTCTTGTGCACCTGGCAGGGCATGGGAAGCTGGAAAGTCCTTGACTAGTGTAAATGTTACTTAGCAACAACTAAAACATCAGTGTGTTATCAACATCAGCCTCATACTAAATCCAAAACACAGCACTATACCAACTACTAGGAAGAAAATTAACTCTAGCCCAGCTGAAATCAGGACACTCTCTCTCTCTTATTTGATTGAAGCATCCACATTTTTAATGAGCTTTCTGCAGGCTTAACTACCTCTCCCCTCAGGAAATTACTCCTGTACCTATGCCCTAATGATTTATTTTAGTGTTTCCACAGAATAATCTTGTAGACATTCATTCAGTGAAGTCAGTAATGCTCCATCCACTCCCATATCAGTGCATAATAGTATTAACACCCGTGTTTCTAGTTGTGTACATATTTCCTCCACATCTGTTTGACTGCATTGCTCCCTTAGGATCAGTCTAATAATGGTAGTGTAGTGTTTAAAAATTCTAAGAAGCTTTTTCATATGAGTTTCCTAGTGATAAGCTAAATAATAAAGGAGCATGACCCTTATGCATTTGGTTTGCATATCCTRATCCTGCATATCCTGAAGGATTCCTATCCTCCTTATTGTGTCCTGATTCCTCATGTCCCTCCAGTCTGAGCTCCAGCAAGCAAAGCAAAGCCATACCAGCTACCAGAGCAACACCAGCTATTGCCTTTCTTACAAATGCCAGGCCAGTGAAGATGAGGGAGGTTAGTGCCTTAAACTATGGATTTGTATGAGGCCTTTTACACTAGAGTTTGAAACTGTGATGAACGGCTTGCTGGGATTATTTCTTTTTTCCCTTGGAACAAATTTTGAGRGAAATGAGAAGGAAGACTTGAAATTTTTTGTATTGCAATTTGTCACTCTAGAGAATTAATAAAAAGTAGACTACAAACCAATGRCTCAGTTCTGATCTTTCCTACAAGACCAGCTTGCAGTCCCCTACCCCCATAAAGTTTCGTGCATGTGTGAYAAATTAATATACGTAGTCTGACCATGCATACAGTTCTATATCTAGCTTACTAGAAACTATAAACCATTTTTAACCCACATCTATGTATAAATATGGTTTTTACTTATATAAGTTCTGTCTACCATATGTTTCATCTTGGCAGTCTTGTTAGTTAATTTTAAAGCATGTAGTTTCATAGTTACTGACATGAAATGATGCATACAACTCTATTTGACTATTTGTTTTCCAAACGCACACATATATATAGTAGAAGAACAAGAAATATGATAATAATTTGCATTACRTATATGTTATTTCTGACAGATAAAAATTTGGGTAACTGTAGTTCAGATATAGTACATATAGTACCATCACAGTAGTAGAARTCAGCATGTTTTGAGGACTGGTGTACGTCTCAGCGAAGTGACAAACAGATTGCAAGCTGGCTTTTTTATTTGACATCCTACACCTTAGAAGGCACATCTCAGATGAAATAAAATATTGTGCAATGCCTTTAACTTCCATCAGTAACAGGTCACACATCAAAAATGCCTCTGCCTATATCTATATTTCACCGAAGTTAAAATCCTTTTATCTACAACAGGCTGACACTTATTAAAACCCTACAAAACTAGCCAATAGTCCTTAAAATAAAATATGTTGAAAATTACTTGATGACACTAAGAAATAATAGTGATGGTTGAAGAAAACATGAGAAAAATACAAGTGAAATTTTTGTTTGAAGACTTTTTTCTCTTTTCTATGATTTGATATAGACCTGCATGGGATTAGCAATAAATGAATAAATAAATAAATAACTTCTTCATGATTTCATATTTTCCTCCATGTTCTCCAGCTAACTCAGTATTTTGCCCTCTTCTCACAAAAAGTAGTTCTTAAACCCCCTGACTTTCTAAGTTCAGGAACATTGTCTTTACCATTAAGCTTGACTCAGAAAACAAGGTAGAGATGAGACGTCCATAATCTCTTCAGATTTTCACTGAGTAATATTTATAGAAAAATAAGCCCTTCAGAAGGCAACATTCAGAGAAATCATCTAAACTGATTCTTTCCAAAGAAGTATTCAAAATTTGACCAATCACTAGAGTGAAAAATGTATGATTTTTACTGGAACTTGTTTGTTCTTGGATATACATTATGTTTTGAGGAAAAGAAAATATTTTACTTCATTTAAAAATTGAATTAATAGAGCTTTACAATTAGTTAACTAATTTTAATTAATCCTTAAGTGGACTCTTATTATTAAAAATAACCATATAGTGCAGGCATTTCTGAAATGGGTAGAAGGTAGAAACAAAATGCTATCACCAATCAGTGAATGGTTTAAGAGATTTGTAATGGCATAGAGACCTTTTAGTTTCTTTGAATCAGGTCTTTGTCCAATATAAATCAAGGTAGGTCTACTGAGGGCAGTGGATATATATGGATTTATAGCTGTTGAAAATCCATGCTTTTTGAGATTACAAAAGGCCATGCATTTAAAAAGTTCTGAACAGTACAAGCCACTGAACATCACTCGGTAATTATCATAGYAACCTCAACAATTTATTTGTGGGCCCTCTTTTAAGACATCATCAGATTCTACTCTATTCTATTGTTTCTATTTTATTTTATTGTAGTCTAGTCTAGTCTAGTCTATTCTGTTATTTTAAGACTGCAAATGCTGAAAATACCACATCTCTGAGTAAGGGCTCTTTATCTGGAATGGTTCTGCACTGCATTGCTGTTCAGTCCTGACCTGGATCCATATTGTTTTCTGGTGACTACCTGTTTCTCAATGTTAACTTCACAGATGAGTTTTCAGTCCCATTCTTGCTGTGGAAGCATAGAAATCATAGAAAGTAAAAACATCTTTGGCAGTCCAGGAGATTGTTTCAGTTTAAAGCCAGTACTTTTACTGAAAATCAGATCATGGAAAAAAACAACCAACCAACCAACCATGCTTGCTCATTCATACTGCTATACAGCAAAAGCCTGTACAATGCAGTTAAACCAGTAAAAGAATGCTTTTGTCAGAGCTTAGTGTCTGTTGCTTAAAACAGTTAATGCAGCTATATCATATTGATTCCTTTTATCAACATGMACATCAGAACACATTCTGCTACCCTAGTGTGGCAAAAGGTCTCTCTTGTAGCAAGTTTTACAAGCACTTGAATAAAGAAGAAAACTCTTTTCACTCTAATGTATGTTGGCAGAGAGGTTATGCTCTGAGAACAATCTAGAATTCATTCCTATGCCAGAAATGTTCAGGAAAAAAAAAAAAAAAAGATATTTAACTACAGAATAATTCTCATGGAAATAAAAACTGAAATCACAAACGCATTGCTACTAGAAACCTGATTTTCAAAATGATTATAATGTAAAAATAAAGCTAAAACAATACCAAGCAATTTTATGCATCATTTCAGCATTCATCAAATATTCAACAACAGTTAACTATTTACAATTAAGACATACAATCAAAGTCTCCATACAATTTTCTGGAAAATAATAGCAAATTATTCAATAATAGCAAATTGTTGAACATATTAGTGAAAGAGATTGCAAATCACAAGAAAGGTTTGCATATACATATACAAACACATGAAATATTAGATTTTTTCCTTCTATTATGAAAAATTTTGTATGATATTTTTCCACCTAAGAATAAGAAAATATATGCCTTGTGATATGCCATAGGCCWGTCAGTTGAAATTACATGACATCTGATTCTTGAAGAATAAAAACAGTTGCAGCAGTCTGTTTATATTCATATAAACCACACCCACTAAACACCAAAATATATTAATTGTGGGTTTATTATTCCTTTAATCAATAAATGACTGGACATCTATTTAAAATTCTAGGGCACAGAATAAATATGTTAGGCCTTTAAAAGTGCCAGCAATTGTCAACAGAATGACATCTTTTAAAGAAACATACTATTGAAAATAAAAGCCTGAATAACTGCTAACTTGTGGTGTCTCCATTTTCTTTCTTATTTCTTTTTCTAAATCCATCCTAAGCCAGYTATAATTAGAATCATGAGTTCCACCATCATGATGTCCCAACACCTTCCTCCTGCTGTCCTACAGAGAAATCCAGATTAGGTAGGGATCACGAGGATTTCAGCTGCACATATGAAAGCTTGGAGTGTTTTCTCAGAAAGAATGTTCACACCTAATGACCACTTTTCCTTCCACCCATCTTACATATTATTTTCAATAACAACTCTGGAGTAGAGATTGCGACRAGTGACTGATAAATTAGAAAGGTACTGACCGTCCAGCAGAGGCATGTAAGTGATGTTTTTCATAAAAGTGGTCTACATACAAGTGCATAATAAAATAACAGAAACATTAGGAAGTGATCTAAAGAAAAGCAGAGACATTGTTCAGAATGGCATTTTATTTTAGGATGCTTCCTTCCATCACAGTTCAGTAGTCTATCTTGTTATTTACGTTGATGACAGTTGGGCAAATGCCTCCATTGTATTTAACAGATTGGTTCCTCAATAAGCAACCTGAGGTCAGAGGTCTGTTTTCACGTCCTACAAATCTGCTCTTGAACTTGTATTTAATTATTATTTTTGTGGTCAAAAACAYAGCACAAACAACAGACATGAAATTGGAGCAAGCAGGTTAAGAAAAACAGCATTATGTCAGAAGTATTTATCCAAACTATTCAGTGAGCATCTATGAATGGTTAACATGTTTTTGAAATTCAGTCTAATTTACAGACAGTCTGGTAACCAAAACCAAACCAAAACAGAGCAAACCAGATTGCAGTTCAAGAACATTTGGGGTGTACTCCTTTGGGGCTCTGGTCTGTTCCAGATTGCTTTAAACTCTGTTACCTTCACTCCTTCCTGCTSAAGATCGATCTGATCTCTGACACCAACAGCTGCTCAAAACTTTTTGAGCTCATTATTTACCAGTTTAATCAGTAACAGCAGTGCACTGCTGGACCCTGTGCAGTCCCACATCCCATGATCCTTTCTTTGCCCCACCACAAGCCTCTCTGAATGATGCCTTCATCTGCTTTGCATAATTTTACCACAGGGCTCAACATGTACAGAGGTCCTCACGTTGGCCTCCACACCGTAGACRAATGTTGTCTCGAGGATTCAAGTATTTTTCATAGCAGACTGCTAAGCATTGTTATTCTTTAACCTTCAGTCTCTTTTCATGCTTACTCTTCAACTTTTTAGAGCAGTAGGTCATAAAAAAGCTTTAAGCTGAAATACTGCCTTAAGCTGTTTAATTGTGTTTTTTAATGGGTCATTGTGGTTTTAAATTTGTCATGTACAAAGACTAAAAAAGAAGAAAGAAAAAAAACCTCTTTAAAGGAAGCTTACTTTTTCAGATGTGGTTATTGTTGAAAGATCTAGCTAGAGAGTGGGCTGAAGGAAGTGGCTGAGGAGAAGTGATGGACCGAAATACTTCAGTTGGCACAAAGGGTGCCTCTACAATAGAGAACACAAGTGGCTCACTCTGGGATCATTTCCCAGGTGAGAAGAGGTTGATGTTGTCCTAAGAAAAAGAGGATCTCAATATAGTCCTATCAAGAAGCCAAATTGCTTATTTTCTGCTAAATTGCTACTATTCATCTTGAACAAATTATTCTCTAAAGCAAAGAAAGGTGTCCCTCGATGCTATAACGTACCTTGAGTTGTTTTTTTTCTCTTCTGTTTCAAAGGAAGCCTTGTGAGTCACTTGCATGAAACCACATCTTTCCAGCTTATTAAGGCTTCATAAGAAGAAATTTTACTTCAGAACAACTAAATCAAAACCATTATTCCAATTTGAGTTACATGAAAAAAGATAAATTTATTTGCCTTTAAATAATGAGTTCTTTTTCAAGGCTTTACACATTCATCCTAAGAAAAAATATTTTTTTCATTTGCATATTTCTCATTAAAAAAAATTAGCCAGAACTTTAAAATTTCTTTTTTCAGTTCTGAAYTATTAAATATATTTATTTAAATATATTTCTGTGCATATCAGTTGTTTTCATATCCTCYTCCATTCCCATTGAGATACTTGTGTAATGACAGTACTAGGAAAGAAAAAAGGTTGAGGGTTTTTTTTTTCGGATCAATTTATCACCCGCTCCAAAGAGCAGGTGTTTGGCACATAGCCTTGATTTCTGCAGATCATCACCACATTTTTCTGTGCATACAGAAAAATATTTCATTATTCCAAACAGTTAAAAACAATCTTATCCCCAGAAAGAGGAAGGTTTTCTTTTCAAAACCAAAAAATGTTGACACTTTTTAATCATAATGAGGTGCATGTTTCATATTCTCCATCAGTAACAATTTATTCATATTCATCACAGTTTATTTTTTCTTTTTCTGTAATAAAATCTGACATGGATTGCAGCAAAAACCCTTATGTTATCCTATGTGGTGGTATTCCAAATTGAGGATGGATATAGCTCCAAAGGAGAGTCTGCATTATAATCAGGAATAAAAGTTTGCCATTTTGGCATTCACAGCTGGGTCGATCTTGAAAAGCTCTGCACAGCGGACTGAATTCAAGGGCATCCTGACATATGCACACATACAAACACATCACTTTTTTCAAAAAAATATGTTTAGTAACTAGTCCTGTAGGTTTAATTATAGACGAAAATGTCATACACGTGGTAAATTTCCCTCTGCTGGACACTCACTATGTGACTCCATTTGGATGCTACAACATGATCCTCATGCTCTTTTGCCCTTATTGAATGAAATAAGCTGCAGTTTTCAGGAGTAGTCACTTCTCTCTCCCTCCTCTCTCCTTCTTTCCCTCCTTCACTTTCTATCCTTCCCTTTTGTTCTCATCCAACCAAGCTTACGATGAATGTGGGTCCCTCTGAATACTCTCTATGTTTTGTGGAACTTCTCTTGTTAATATTAAACCCTTTCGTCCTTCTCTGTGGGGATTTCCTCATCTCCAAATCTCTTCATGCAGTCAAAAGGGGTCAAATTATTTTACAGAAAATTTTTGCCAATGTGCTGTCCCAGTTTGCATAACAAATGTAAAATAGATTTTCCTTTCTTCTGTATAAGTAGGTTAAAAAACCTATTGAAAGGTAAATGTCCAATTAAGTCAGATGTTTTCTCCAAAAGAGAGAAATAAGCAAATGTCAGCAATTTCTGTATAACCATTCTTCTAGTCCTAGATTCTACATGTATACTACTCTCCCCAGTCTTCATCTGAACAAACACAAAAATGTAAGTATAAGCAGCTCTCCATACAAAATAGGACAAGTCTAGGTGCCAGAAGGACAACACAGAACATCTTGACATGCCTTCCTCTTTATACTCCATCTACTCAGGAGAGACAGGGAAAAAAGTTTCCAGTTCTTGTAAAAAGAGACAGAATTTAGGAAGGAAAAGATGGAGATCAGTGGCTAAAGAACTTAAAGGAACTGGCTTGTATAAAAGTAACTGTGTATAACAGGTCTGCTCATTAATTTAAATGCTTGAGGACCCACAAATGTTCCACAAATAAGAAAGAGCAGTAGAAATGCTTCAGGATTTTAGCATAACAGCAGTTGCTTCAGTAAGAACTTGTACTTTAATATGCCTAACCTAAAACAAAAGTTAAAAATTTTATGATAAATAATACGTTAGGAAGTTACAACACAGAACAAAACATCAAACTTAGTGAAATCTGTTGATGGGTATAGAATTAGCATGGTACTGTTAGGATGTCAGAATGTGTCTTCTAGTGTCCCTTCCACTTGTGTCAGGTTTAATTAAGGATTAATTAAATCTTAATTTTATGAATCTCCTGAACACAATTTTGTTGGGAATCCTTTCATAAAGTTGTTTGGTTTGGKTTTTTTTTTGTTGGTTGGTTGGTTGGGGTTTTTTGCCATCCTACAAGGTTGTTTCTCTCTTGCAGTTTCTTCTTCCAAACTTCCTACTTTCCACAACAAAGTCTCAGCCTGTCACTTCTGATCAGGTTTGTTTTCAATACATACAACTCCTCTTGTTCTCCTGCACTCAGGCTTGTCCATCTGAATGTTCACCAGCTTTATCTTGTGTCTCTTTTTTGTCTGATTCTTTGCCTGGCATGTTCAACTCTGATTAAAATGTTACCCTCCAGGTCAATCCAGTTGTTCATTATAGGTCAGAACTACAAACTGGTGGATTGGAAGTTGTACTAGTGCTTTAATACTAGCAGCCACAAGTCCATTAAGAAGACCTCAACAGTTAATAATTAGGGTAAGCGAGAAAGTACAAGTGWCTGAAGTAGGTATGTTGATTTTAGCAGCAGCTGATTCAGCAAAATAAACAGAAAATATGATGGACATATTTCATCCATTTTATCTTTAAAGAAATCATTATCCTTATGTAAAGGGATATCTAGCCTCCAAATGGGAACAATAGTTCATTTCATCAATGTTTCTGTGACACCTGTAAGAAATTAGCCAAGTAATAATGGCTTGGTGCAGAAACTGCAAGAAAATGTCTGATAGCAATATATRTGAACAAACCGTAAAAAGAATATTAATAGCTCATTGATTTTATCTTCCTTTCTTGAGGTAGTCTGAAAAGAGGTTGGGATCAGGAGCTGCATTTTCTGTTGTGTGTGGATAGAGCTCCACAAGACAGTGGACACGGTGGACATGGCAAGAATACAAGTGTTAATGATGAAATATTTGAGCCAGAGAAAACTGCAGCGAGACGGTGCCTGGTAGAAGGAAAGCTGTGATGATAGCCATTGCACTGGCATTTCTGCTTTTCCTCCTGTTTGTAAGAGGAACTAAAAAGGACCTCGAGGCAACTTTGGTCAGTCGGGTGTTTGACCAGCCTTGTTTCAGCAAAGAATTATCCTAACAACTTTGCTGCTGAACCTTTATACCACTGGAGTTCAGTGGTTCTTACCATGAAACTGAGATAACTTATATCACAACAAAACACTTGTAGTGCAGGGATAGTAGCTTAAATACCTCATAATATGCTGGCTGTAAAAGGTATGGTACACCGGGCTATATTTTGTTTGYCAGCAACCCTCTATTGCACAACTATTTGCAAAGTTTGTCTCTGGAGATAAAAACTTTCTTTACTGTGTGGGCCAAGTAAAATCAATAAGCATGTAGACCCCATCCTGATGAGGGCAAGCATCTTGTTATAGCCCTCTGCAGACCCTTTAGGTGGGAGAACTTGCATATGAGATAATGAAGGATACAAGGGCAATGGAAGGAAACAAATTTTACTTTAATCTCTCACTGTTATCTGAAGGTTTACCAGGATGTCATTTCGTTTACTGCCAATTAGAATTTGTCTTTGTATACCTGAGAATACAACTSACTGAGTCAATATAGACAGAGTGACAGTTTTGCCATGATAGTACTTCTGAATTTTTGTCTCTTCATATAACACTATAAGAAGTTTTGAGATAAGAATAGGGTAATAATGCACAGGAAATATTTTTTTTTCACAGTTTTATTGAAGGAATGCAACTTCTTTATTCCTGTATAAACACTACTGTTTTTCTTATTGTCACTACTGTGTTCCCTCTTAACAGTAGTAAGATTCCTCGACACTTATTTTCTACATCTCTCCATTATCTTCCTTTGCTACTATCTGTATACTTGAAGCTGCTTACATTAATTACAGGCAAATCATACTTTGCAATCAATACCTTACTGGAGAACTTTACAAAGATATGTATGGATGTGCTAACCTTAAAAAGAAAACAATACAGGGCTGTTTTTTTTTCGTTGGGTTTTGGGGGTTTTTTTGGTTGGGTTTTTTTTCACCAGGGCCAGACAGGTTTAAAGCAAAAATTGAATAAAAGCCAAGATCCCATTTGTTTATGATGCAAAAACATATATTAGGAATCCTTTAATCTATCAATAAATAGACATTATTTTTTCTAGTTTCCACCTGGAAAAAAACAAGCTTTGTATTATAAGGACTTGGAGCAAAGCCTTTCATTGTGGAAACCATTTTACAAGAAAAGTTATAACACAAAATTAAACTGCATCTTCATTAAAATTACTTATTACACAGAACATTATTTTGCATAACATGGTAAAACCTTTTAAAATACTGGGATACTTGAAAGGAACTGTAGTTGTATAGCTACACAATGACATTTGCATGTCTAGAAAGTACAAGGTACAAATCACATACTTATTTTTAAATAAATCTGAGTGTCCCTGAATTACCTGTCTAACTACTTTGCTGAATCATTGCCAAAATACTATGTATAATTTCACAATTCTTCAAATTCTTAATTTCAGATCATTAATTTTTTAAACTTTTGGAGGAGATTTTGAAATTTCTTAAGAATCTCCTAACAATTCTTTTTTCTTTGAAAAGAATGTCATGTTAGATAGTAGAAATAGCAAGAATCTCTTAAAAAACCAACAACCAAACAACACCATCCGCAACTCCTAGAGCTTTCTGTATTAGCGTATTTTCTGTATTAGTGTTTTTTTTGACTAATCAGCCCTTTCAGCAATAAGAGCTGTAAGATCAGGACAATATTTACATAGATCCTAACTCTCTTTTCCCCCTTTAAAACACCTGTGTGTCATGGACAAAATGATCTGCTTAGTTAAAGAAATATTTCACAATTACATGTAGGTTAAATATAATAATTCTTTCTGCCATTAGTGTTTACAGTGAATGGGGATATAGGTAGAAAAAAATAAACCTATTTTTCATTAATATTTTCCTCATTAGATGTGGATTTATGAATATRTAGAATCCAGTTCAAAGCTTTCAGTGTATCTGTACTTCAGTCAATTTTATGAAAAATGTTAGCAATTTTTATTGCCTAAAAGACTACATTCTGATAAAAGCCACTGGGAAAATGTCAGTTCATACCCATTCCAATTTGTGACATTGTTTAATTTTCTGCTAGGAAGAACAGAAAAAAAGGCTTCTGTTTGCTCCACTAGTAATCACAAAATAAATTCAATGGTGAACTTGTCTATTGATGCTGCAAGCATACTACAAACTCCTCATCCAAGAGAAAGAAAGGTAATAAAAATGCACTTCCCTAAGTCAACACCTTTAGCACAAAACAGGTAAACACATTCAGTTTCTGTCTATCAGAGAACAGTTTTTAATGGATCTTTAAAACACTGGCATGTGACACCTTCACATCCTTAAAATTGTTAAACATTTGGCAGCATGTTATTAGCCCTGTGCACACCAAAAATATGCTTTGTTCTTTCCTTCCTGCTTTCACGCTCAGACATTTTAAACAACTGAAGCATATGTAATAATAATGCAAATGGTAAGAGTTTAACACATGACATTATCGTTAGCATTCTAGCTTGTATGTATGTCTTTTACCGTTTTGCAGCATAAATTCTGCAAGTGATGGGTGTGTATTTTGAAAGAACAATGTAAAAATGATGACGTTAAAATGAAGTCGTGTTTTGCATTTCTCTTTGATAACAATTTTCTACAYAAGAACCTAAAACTTTGTGCTGAAAATGTGCATGTGCCTTTATTTTTTATTATTTCTCTCTATGTTTGTTTTCATGGGTTTAAATAGTGTATATTTCCCCAAAACTTGGCAATACAGTTTTTAGTTAAATTTTACTGACTGATCAATAATGTTGCTTTTCTGTGATTACGACCATGGGGAGTCTCTGCAATAGTTTACCRTACAAAAAAGTCAAGTAGTTTGACATTGAAGTACCTTTATAGGGCAATGGATTATGGGACACCTTAATGATAAGAGGACAGTAGACACGCATGGTGTTTTTCTGTAGATTCTGAGATCATCTCTATAAAGGCTCTGTTGAGATAGGGAAATCTTCTGCTAGGCTGTTTATTTTCCCACCTTGTAAGGTATGCTTGAGATTGTCTAATGTTTTTCCTGATAGTTCTGTTATTCTTTTCCACACACCTTTGTYTAAAGTGCTAACTCTGGCTATGCTTAGGATAGAGCAGGACATCTTCATTCTTCAATACCTGATAATCCCAGTGGTCAAATTCATTTTGGTGTTGAACTGCTTTGCAGGCCTCCTTGTAGTCTCCATAGTCTCCACACGTAGTCAGCTACTTCCTCACTGCAAGTCATCTRCTAGATATTTCACAAACAAGGTTGCTGAGAAATTGCGGTAAGGAACACAGCCTTCTCAGTTTGTTTTAAGATGTTTTTGCAACAAAAATATTGGAAGCACTTGAGGACTGTTGTTAAATCGTCAACATTTGATAAATCATCAAGTCTAATATTGACTCAATATCAAGCAAGGAGTCAATATTAGAGGGAATTATCTGTGTGTTTATGTAAGGAACAAGTACGCTAAGATTTTAAGTAATCTATCAAAAAATAGAGTGTTTTTATTACTGTAAACCAAGACCAAGCATACATTAATTCTGAGAAATCACAGACTTCAGGTTTAGGAAAAGGACATTCTCAGACAGCATTACCACCTCTTGATTTGAGTTCCCCATTGGCTTGCTGAAGCTTGAAATTTTTTTATCCTTAGTCAATGAGTTGACGTCTGTCTAGCATCTTAAACAACTTTTGAGATGTGACTAAGAGAGAGTTGGGAATAGGGATGCATGGTAATGCTGGACTTGGGTACATTTTTGCCATTTTTTTTTACATTACTTGGTAATAAAAAAGCAAATTAATCCATCATTAATATCACACACAAATGTTAATGATTGGTCTGGGACAGGTTACATAAATACATYAGCAATACAAATACTCAAACTTAAGACATTTTTCTGAAATAAAATAGATGCCCAAAATAAGAAATGTTACACACCGTATAGGCAGCTTAAATTAATAGGAAGTTATCTAGAGTAGAACCATGACCATACAATGTCAAATTCAGTAATATATCTTCATAAAATAATCTTTTCTTGTGATAAGAAACATTTTTTAGAATTACATGCTGCATTTTATAAACAAGGGAGGTGAGAAATTATTAAAGAGACAAAAAGAGTTTGATGGTGTGGTGGATTGACCCTGGCTGGATGCCAGGTGCCCACCAAAACACTCTATCACTCCCCTCCTCAGCAGGACAGGATGGGGCAGAAAATAAGATGGAATTGTGGGTCAAGATAAAGGCAGTTTAATAAAGCAAAAGCAAAGGCTGCAAGCGGAAGCAAAGGAAAACAAAAGATTTATTCTCTACTTCCCATCAGCAAGTGATGTCCAGCCACTTCCCGGGAAGTAGGGCTTCAGTACTCGTAGTGGTTTCTCCAGATGACAAACATCATAATAAAGAATGCCCCCCACCCCTGCCTTCCTCCTTTCTCTTAGCTTTTATTGCTGAGCAGCCGTCATATGGTATGGAATATCCCTTTGGTCATTTTGGATCAGCTGTCCTGGCTATGTCCCCTCCCAAGATCCTGCCCACACCTAGCCGCCGTCATATGGTATGGAATATCCCTTTGGTCATTTTGGATCAGCTGTCCTGGCTATGTCCCCTCCCAAGATCCTGCCCACACCTAGCCTACTTGGTGAGGTATGGGGAATGTTGGAGAGACAGTCTTGGTGCTGTGTAAGCACTGCTTAGTAGTAGCCAAAACACTGGTGTGTTATCAACACCTTTCTAGCTACCAATAAAAAGCACAGTACTATGAGGGCTGCTATGGGGAAAATTAACTCCATCTCAGACAGACCCAATAGACATGGACAATTTTCTATCTTAATTTTAGCAATTATATGTATATACATAATGAAGACACTTTCTGTTAAGAGAATGAAGACTCAAAGAAATGAAGTAAAATTTTGAGGTGTGATCGCCTTCCAATTTACAGCTCTGAAGCATCCTAACATTACAATGCCCCATAATATTTTCAGAACAAAGTAGATAATTTTTAGAGAAGTAATTGAGAGAAATTATCTCTGAATGCTTCTTCCTAGGTAGGTGTTACTTCTTCACCCTATAGAGACAGAAAGAAAACAAACAAACAAAAAATTAAATTAAATCCAAATACGATAATGATTACTTAGTAGCTGTTGTTTACTCACCCTGCAGATGCTTCTGTATCCAAAGTCAAAGTTATTCAGACCTCATGAGAGGACAATAATTAACATTCCTCCAATAGACTGGAAATGAAATTTAAAAATGGAGCAGTACAGTGGAAAAAAAAAAAGAAAAGCTGAAAAGGCCAAATGGAAAAAGCAAGCCTGAACACAAGTATAGGAGGACTAAATCCTTTAGAAGTGCCCATTGCCACTGTCTGTTGCTGTTGGAGTGAAGCAAAAAAACATGATTGTTTGCTTACTTTTTGATCGAACTGTGATTCAACAATTTCCCAGATCAAATGCCTTTTCCTACCACTATTTTATTTTCAAATTGGAGGTCAGAATATGCTTAACCTTCATGTTGGAAAAGCAGTGAAAGCACCTGAATAAAGTTTTAGTCTCTGTAAGTTAAAAAACTTTCAAAAATACTAATTTTATTTTATCTTTACAAAATAAACTAATATGCAACATATAATGTATGTTTTAATTTTTTTTTACTATACACAAATRATTCAGAAATAGAGTACAATTTCTTAAGTCTGTTCTTTGTTATTTTTCCTTTTTTGAATTGTTATTCCCTTTATAATGCTGAGAATAATTTGTGATTGATGATACGAATCTATTGTTTGAGCTGTTTTCCTTTCATCTAACCATTTATGCATTTCTGTTCTATGAGTGGATAATAAGAAATAACGGGCAAAGATTTCCAAAGACGTGCAAATACCTGAAACACTGTACTGTCAGCATGCTCAAATAAAAAAGGAATATTTTCAAAACTGTAACTGAATATATTCAATTTACAATTTTGTATCTGCATAAAAATTTGCACTTTTTCTTAAAAGAATATTTTCTTCAAAAGAAATAAATGAGGTATGAGCACAAAAAATGGTACAGAGAGGATAGACTTAATCCTTTAGGTACTCTGCATACTCAGGTGCTGCTGAAATCGATGTGGATATGAAGGAAGTTCAGGATTTGAAGGATCAGATGTAAAGTAAGCATGTTTAATTTTGAAGGAAATGTTTATGCTTGGGGTTTTTTTCTACTGTTTACCTTACTCCACTGAGATAAGCAAGAGTATGTAGATGAAAGTGGCACAAAGTTTATTTCATTTAAAGTGCAGAGAAAAGAGGATGATAAAGTATGACTATTTATCTCTTTATCAAGAGCGCTTACTTTTCATCTATGATAGAAATTATAATAGAACTCTAAAGAATGAAAACAGTAATGGCAACAGATTTCACTGACTCACTCTTGAAGTAAATGCATAAGGAAAATGAGTTTAGTTATGTATTTAGAGGGCAGGAAAAATCTCACAAAGTTCTGATTTATTTTCTAAAATGTAAATATTAATTCTGGTTTTATGGGAGCAAAATGAATAGTCATTTAACTCAAAAGAGAACCCAAACCATTTGTTTGGTGTGCCTACAGACACATTTATTCTAGAACAACAATTCAGCTTTAAAATATTTTGACCCTATTTTTTCCCATTTGATTGGGGAAAAATCATGGTTTTTGTAGATTTGTAGATTGATATTTCTTATTGGATTTTCAAGCAAACGGAATTTTTAATTTGTGCACACAACTGCAYATGCATAGTTACAAATGTAAAGTTTCTATGTATGCAAATATATACTCTGATTACTCAGAGCACCTCATGCAAATACAGGACTTACTTCCAGTCATTCCCTGAGGTACATTGAATGATCTTCAGTCAAGGAACAATTTAAATTAAAATACCACAGGTTCTTTTTTAAGTATCTCACCATTACCATCCTCGAGATTTTAAGACTTTCATCAGGTTGTAGAATTTGTATGTAATGCTTTGTAGAAAAATCAGAATCAGAACAGGAAAAGATATTTTATACGTGTGTACTGTTTTTGGTGGTGATAAAGTTTATTTTCTTCATAGTAGCTGGTATGGTGCTATGTCTTGGATTTGTGCTGAAGACAATGTTGAKAACACGGGATTGTTTTAGCTATTGCTGAGCAGTTCTCGCACAACATCAAGGCCTTCTCTGCTTCTCACACCACCCCACCAGTGAGTAGGCTGGAGGTACACAAGAAGTTGAGAGGGAACACAGCTGGGACAGCTGACCCCAATTGACCAAAGAGATATCCCATACCATATGACAGTGTGCTCAGCAATAAGACCTGGGGAAAGAAGGAGGAAGGGGGGACATTCGGAGTGATGGCATTTTGYCTTCCCAAGTAACTGTTACTTATGAAGGAGCCCTGCTTTCCTGGAGATGGCTGAACACCTGCCTGCCAATGGGAAGTAGTGAATKAATTCCTTGTTTTGCTTTGCTTGCATGTGCGGCTTTTGCTTTACCTGTTAAACTGTCTTTATCTCAACCCACGAGTTTTCTCACTTTTACATTTCCAATTCTCTCCCCCATCCCATCGGCGGTGAGTGAGCGAGCGGCTGCGTGGGGCTGAGCTGCACACCAGGGTGTTGCGAATGAGTGGTTTGGAGGCTGCTTAAACAATCACCRTCAAAGGTATTAGTAAAAAGTGATTTTAATAGAAATTTATAAAAGCACGAATTAACAGAATTCGATGGCAAGGTTCACTCTATTACTCACTACATGAATTAAGCATACAAAGGAAAATCGGGAGTCGGAATGATTTATACAGAGACTGAGGACAAAAGGGTAAGGGAGACCCTCCGTTGAGTCACGAGGTTCAGAGAAGACTCGGCTCCATCCAGTCTTAGTTCAAACTTGGACAATAGTTTATGTCTAATACAAAAAGGGTAAGGAGACCCTCCCATTGAGTCACGAGGTTCAGAGTAGACCCCCTTGCTTCCTACTCCTTCTCAGAGAGGAGTCTACGTGCAGCTGGATCTACCCCTAGTCTCAGACTTGGTCAACGGTTTATGTCTAAGGGATTAGATGTGTCTAGCAGCAATCTAAAGTTCATTCGCAGTTTTAAGCTGGATCACAAGATTTCAGCAGCACTTAATCATTGACTAATTTAACATTTACAAAGTGAGTTAAAAAGGTCTACTACAATCATGACAGTGACTTAATTACAGATTATGCTTACTATTGGTTATCTAAATCAATTCACACACACGTGCACATAAGGGTTATCTGAATCAATTCACATACACACACACAAGGTCCCAAAGCTAGATAAAGGCACCTGTTAAAAATTCCCCTCGAGTCTCGTGAAATACTCATGTTAAATGTCTCGGTATTTCTCAATGGGCRAAGAAGTGTCTCGGCTGAGAAGTGTTTCAGCCCAGTCCTGACGGTCCTCCAAATATCACATTCTATCTCGAGAGTTTGCAAACTCTGAAAGGCATTCCACTCTGAGGTAGATGCTGGGCGCAGCCAGCTGCKCTCCAGGAGAGCTCAAAGGGTCTCACCTAGGACCGCTGTTTATAGGTTCGCAAGATGATTGGCTTTAGTCATCAGTAGGTTTCCATCCCGGCCACAATCCAGAACAGTAACAATGGTATCATTCCACTCGAGATATGATCGAGGTAGGGAATATTTCAAGGCTGTCAGGGCAAGATGATGAATTATCCCCGCTCTCATTCCCTACCTTGGTCAGGCAACAGGTGTTCTTGGTACGGTCAGTGTCGCTCCTCACCTTAGCCTTGCAAGAGTGCCTGGTATGGTCAAGGAACGCTCAACCAGCAAACTTGTCACACAATGGCTAAGGCCTAACAGGAGCTCCTGAGATCCTAGAGCGGCCCAGGGAAGGGGATAAATGCACCACCACACAGGGTTAATCCATGGCAATGTGACAGGTGAAAGTGGCCATTTCCCAGGGAAGTCCAGAAGAAAATTAGGTGCATTGTTAAATTTTAAGTAAAACTTGAGAACTACTTACTGGTATCTTTTTTTTACTTAGCTCTGATAGAAGGTGCAGATATCATACAAATGTTTTAGTCTCATCTGATTTTTAATCCACTGTTCTTTGTTCTAAAGGAGAAGATAAGTCTATCAAGCTGTTCCTTTATGCCTGATCTCTTCTGACTGTTTCCAGCTATTCCCTAACATTGATCCTCCTGATTAGTATTCTAGCATATTGCTTGTCAGGGTCATCACTGCTGTTTTTCTTTGTGCTATCACCCCTTGCAGCTTTGGCTGTTTATTCTGAGCATGCCTCTGCTGGTGTGGGACTCTTGAGGAGGCGCTCATATCCAATGTCCAGAAGTGGCTGAGGTGCAAGTGACCTTACCCATGAGTCAGACTTCACTTGGGAAGTGTTAGACACCACTGATTTTTAAAACAGATGTTCAGTCACACAGGCACATCTACTGAGATGGGAGACAGAATTAATAATATATGGCTGTCTACATATATGGCAGTTCCAGTGTGAGAAGTTGGTCTGTTTATATCAATATACTGGCTGTATCAGAACATGATGAAACCAAGAGCACTGAGATACACCTTCACTGTAAACCTTTACAATTATTTTAGCCAGAGCTTGCCRTGATAGCACACTATTAAATTTGTATGTACACCAAATGCACAGCTGACTGAGGCAGAAGGAAAGAGACAAGAACAAATAGATGGGTTAATGGAAGAAAACAGAACAAGCCACAAAGAAAGCAAAAGCTAAGGRTGTTTGCTACAGGTATTAAGTTTGTTCCTGTTTTCATATATGACAGGAAGGAAGAAGTTTAGGAGAGCCAGAGAACTTCAGGGTGAAGCAGACAGAGGATGGTTGGGAAAGACACCTCTGGAGAGTTTTGTGGGATGATTGGTGTCTGCAGGAACATTGGGCATCTGACCTTGTCTCATTTTGTCACTGAAGGCAGATGGGAGAATCAGTGGCTCAGGACCGTATACCTTTGTGTGGGGTTCTTGCCCTCCTCACACTGTGTGATCCGCAAAGGATCTGCACCTCACAGGAGCACAGCCTTCTTGTACAGACTCACTCAGGATGCCAGTGTGTGTGGCTGTGTGTGATCTACTGTACATGGGATACAGAGGGAGATGCAGTGATCATGGACATGACTACCAGTCTTTTTGCTGCTACTATATTAGTATCTATAAGCAGATTGCAAGGCCAAAACTGCGATATGAAGCTCAGAATAAATTAATSAGTTATGTCTATGCTACATGTGCTTATCTGTAACCTATAAGTATTGTGTAAAATCCACAGAGATAATGGCACCAATATATTTCTCACACACGCACACTGCCCTTATAGACCTCAAGGAGAACTGTATTAGTCAGTTCAATTTATTTCTCAGAAATCTTAATTTCGTTCTGTTCAGTTTACAATATTCCCCCAGAGGCTCGTCACAGTAAGGTTTATAGTCCTACAATATTCCATGGAGAGAGATTAATTGGAGGAGTCTCATTCCACTATATTCCCCTGGGAAGAAGCAGATAGAGTTTTTACTGCAACATCAGCACCAGTTCAGGCTACTCTGCATCTTCTAGCATACTACAGGTCAGCTGAGTATGCTGCTATTTATTATTATTTCCTCCATGCCATTTGTCAGCTAAGCCAAATGGTACCGTTGGTACTTCCCACCTGTAACACCTAAGTTCAACCACAGAAAACTCACTGCTTCTCAGAAAGGAAGTTGCAAAAAAGACCAGCATGGGGRACAACCACCTTCAGAAATCCGGGGGAATTTTTCTGTCTTGGTTTGAGAATGGTGTAAGAGTGTACTGTGAGTACTCATGTAACAAGCTCAGGTTAGAAGTCACCACTGGTCCTTCCTCAAGGAGACGTTCAAATTATTGCTAGCCAGTTCTATTTGATTTTGACTTCACTCAAAAATTTAGGCTAAATGAAAGACAGGATCAAGCATTTAGAGATATATAGAGAGGAAGAAGCTAATGGCACATCAGAGGAAATTAAAGAAAAAGTTTATCAGAACATTTGGTTCTTGATGTCACACTAATTAAAGTAAAATTCTTATGCAAAACATGTTAATTTATTTAAGGAAAAAAAGGTGACATAACAAGATAATAGTGATAAATGAGTAGTAAAAACAAGCTAAGAGGCAAGCAAATATTTTAAGTAAGTTAGTGTAATGCTACCTTCAGTTAATCAGTAATAATTCAAATACGGAACATTCCTTTTTTATGATTGCAAAGGGGGAAAGCCAAAGTGAAATTATAATAAATTTGCATATTTTCATTACCTGATAAATATAGCCTAGACTAAACTATTGCAAGAATACCATCAGTACACAAGAACCCCAATCACATGACAAGATATTTTGTTCAAACATTCTACTTATTTCAAGAAACCAAATTCTGCTTTCAGATATAACACTGTGACTTGAGTAGCTTACCCAAAATAAAAAAGATTTTTTTGAAATGAATGTCACTTCCTTCTTTATTATTATTCCTTAGGTATGGCATATTAGTCATTGCATGTTGATAATTTATTTTAATTTAGTCAAATATGCTTTATCAGTATTTTTATACTTTTTATCTGGGGCTCTCTATGTTCTCCTCAGTTAGAAGTTAATCTCTGTTCCCTCATCTTTATCTATATTAGCTATTTGTCTTGAATTTCTCAGGCCATACAGCCATGGTAGCTAGAATTTAATCAGATTCTTTCAGAAATAAATTACTTAGTCACCATGGTCATGGTATAATGTAGATTACAAATGGTGTATGATTCAATAGTGTTGTGATGGGCTGACGCTGGCCAGCAGCCAAGCTTCTACACAGCCACTTGCTCGCTCCCTCCCCCTCAGCAGGATAGGGGAGAAAATAGGAAGAACAAAAGTGAGAAAACTCATGGTTTGAGATAAAGACAGATTAATGTGTGAAGGAAAGTGGGGGGGAAAACAAACAAACAAACAAAAATACAAGTGGAACAAAGGAAACCACTCATCACCCTTTATAAGCAGACTGACGTCTAGCCAGTCTCCAAGCAATGGCCACCTTGAAAGCCAAAAYAACCCACTCTTCTTCTTCGTCTAACTCAGTTTGTGTTGATGAGCATGAAATCATATGGTATGAAATATCCCTTTGGCTAATTTGGGTTAGCTGTCCCAGCTGTGTCCCTTCACAACCTCTTACCCACTCCTAGCTGACTTGATGGGCAGGGGGCAGAATGGGAAAAAAAGAGAAAGCCTTGACACTGTGTAAGCACTGTTCAGCAAGCACCATTGGTGTGTTACCAATACTGTTTTAGCCACAAACCCAAAACATAGCATCACACAGGCTGCTGTGAAGAAACTTAACTCCAGCCCAGCCAGACCCAGATCAAGTGTTTCAGATCCAACAGGTTTAATTCAAAATAAAGAATCTTCTCCATGAATTTATTCAGCTTTAGTACTCATTTGGCTTTGAGTTTTATATATTGGCTCATATCTTTTTATGGATATATCAAGTCTCTTTCTAAACAGGCCCTATGCAAAGTCATAAAAGCATATACTTTGAAGACTGCTTTCAAATAAAAGTAGTCCCATGCTAAAAAAGATATTATGCAAGCATTTGGTTTTATTGCCAGTTGTTAAAAGGTACCAACTACAATAAATTAACATGGAGCTTGCCTCTCGGTTATCTAATGGCTGTACAAGCAGAGTGTTTATTAGGTACAATGATGCCAAATAATTGAATAAAAATAGCTGTGTGGGTTTAAACAAAATGTTATATCAGAAACAATACTGAAAGGAATAGAATGGAAATAGTCTTCTATTCTTGCCATACATCCTGCTGTATGAGGGACAAAGAATAATTACTAAAAGAGTGTGGAAATAATTTTAAGGCGTTATTAGCTTTTTAGTTGTGTGAGCATAATCTTACCAACCTAYCCTTCTCAACCAGCATAAGGCAAAAGACTAACGATATTTTGTAGATTAATTTRTAGAGTAATCATAGTAATCAACATAAGGTTATGTTTGCTAGCCACTGCTACTTTCAGGGTAGTTCCTATATTTTTCCCTCCGAAAGCAAGTTATTATTAATAATTTTCCATTGTAACAGACACAGTAATATGTAAATCACACAGATGACACAGTATCTACTCTAAGAATTTTTTTTTAAATTACCTTTTCTCTAATCATATGCAATATGGTATCTGGGGGATTCTCTTTSCTCATGTACCACATGAATGCAAAAACTCACAGAAACATGAATTGCAAACCATTTTATAGGTTCAGGATAGTGCATGGCTTGACAGGTAATCCTTACTTAAGCAAATTTCATTTTGTCTTATTTAGTGGGAAACACTGCAGGTGCATTGTACACTTATAAAGTGGATGTTATTTAGAAAGAAACTCCCGACTTTGAAACAAATTGTATTCTGAAAGAAAAAAATAAGAAAAAAGAAAAAAGGGGAAGGGAAGAATAGGTAGCTGGAATGCAACAATTGTAGTCACTTTAGTCTAGATTCCGTTGGTGAATAGTACTATACAACTCAGTTTTATTTTAAGCAAGGGAAGAGGAACATGATTCTTTGATTCTTTAGCTAGCTATCTGTAGCAGTGTGGGTGACCGCTACCTCAAAAGATGTCAAGGCAGATGAGAAGCTTGCTACTATCTTACTGAGGTACTAGCTTATCTACTCTTCAAAGCTTTAACAAGCTAAATTGTCACCTTCGCTGGTGATGTATGCTGATACCTTTGCTTCTAGGTACAAGTCTTTCATTTAATAGGTCCTACACAAAATAGCYTTTCACCTTTCTCTAGATTTTCAGAAACAGTTTTTTAATCTCCTCTGATTTAGTGTTTAAAGGCAAATGTATCTTCCACAATCTCCAAACAAACAAACTCTTGTCACACACAAATTGCTCAATCTTTTTTCTAGAGGAGATAACATCTGCTCCTAAGACCCTGCAAAAACACCTGCAGAGGATGTTTCCTGTTATTTATAAAACAAATCTCTGTCATTCAGTGAAGAAGGAGGAAGAGACAGTAGTGCTCTTTAGTGCTATTTTAGTAGTATTCTTGGCTTGTTAAATTTGGAAAGCAGCAGGATACTGCAGTGAGTACACTATTAGCAAATRGTGCTTAAAAGTAGACAGGCAAAGGTGATTAGGCAATTCCGGGTTGACAACTCTGATTTATATATTACTGTAGAAGCTAGAGGAGGCTGGATATCTCTTTTGAAATTAGAAAAAGGAAATACTAAAAGTAGATGACATTTTAAGATGTTATCTAAAGAAGCAATATCATATTTCCTCTTCATTTCCTATAGTGATTATCTTTCCAAATCAGATACTGCAGTACAGCCTTACTCCTATCCCATCCTTAGAGTAGTCAGCAGAAGATACTTAAAAAAGAGCAAGAACATAAATGGGAAAACTTACAGATGAAGGTTCTCCATAGCTGCAGAAATTTATTGATTTATTCTCCTGACCATGAGTTTTAATGACTCTTAGATATTTTCTCCACCTAAATAGCTATCAATGTTTTAATCATCCATATTCATGTCCAGTTTGAACTTCTTCTAAGCTGCTGGCTTCAATACCACACTGAATTAACAATCATGTAAAGTTGTGTTTATTTTCATAACTTTTAATTTTCTTTTTCTCTTTCCTTGGGTACCTGCTTATTTCAGAACTGCAAAATTAAAAAAAGACATTTTATAATCCRTTTCACTAATATATACTTATATTTTGAATTGTGTAATCAGTTTTAGGGTCCTTTGATACCTCCCATATTTCTAACATTTATCACCAAACTTTTGATCTCATCCCCTGCAATATAAATGGATTCTTATAACTATATTCATCATTAGAATGCTGTGGTTGTTAACTTCTTTTTTTCTTATACAGTCTAACACATGTTCYTTCTTAATCACTGATGGTCACTGGTTTACACTGGTGACAGTATGGCCTTGATATTTTTCCTAGTTGATTCAGCTAATTTAACATGACCAATGTGTACAATTGTTTGACATCATCTTTCATTATGTATGCTGCTGTGGTTTTGGYTCTAGTGAATTTTGACTACTATCCCACTTATATTTGCTTACCATTAAATCCTCCAGAAGTCTTTATAGCTTTCTATGACTAATGTATAGTTTTGTGATATGTCATTTTGTCATTTTTTTTTATAGATCATTAATTGCATCTTCAACAGCAATCCTAGCAAAATGATTGTAGAGAATCTTATATAAGTCTTCTCCTAAGGTAAGAATKACTGTCTGAAATTTGGGGCTTAGGGAGTGCTCTGCTTAATAAAGCCAGAAGAAGTATTCTCACTGTTGCTAATTCCAAGTTTCCAGGCTAAGTGCGAACCTCTGGAGGTCCTTCAAAAACTGTTAACTAACTCTTTTGTTACTGGTCCACAGCTCTGTATGAAACATTACGTATTCAAATCTGAGACATATTCCTTGGCAGTACCCACTGATAATATCATTCTTTACCTTTCCAATCACATGACCAGAAGTACTAAGTGTATCCTTCAGCAAATTATATACACACATATATACAGTGCATGTGTGCATAAGTGCATGCATAAGGCCATGGCACCTTAGTCACAAGAGCTTAGAAACCAATTTCATAATTTCTCTTGACAAAAGCAGCAAACAAGAACTTCTTGTTGGAAAAAAAATAAGCTAGAAAGGGATTTTAGTTTTGCCCAAACTTTTTTAYTCAAAAAATCTATCAGTGTTAGCTGACAGCAATCATAACTATACTTGAAGTCAGAACTCAAATGAAATATGAGGGGCCAAAGGATTCCTAAAGTCTTAGTATGGTTCTCGCATTTAATGAACAATATTTGAAGAACTACTGTAAGAACCCAAATCACTAAAAGCAAATTAATACATTTGACTGAATATACTGTCATTTAACAGTAGTCTATTGATTTCAGTGTTACCTAGAAGGAATCATGAATGTGTTAGTGCGTGTCTATTCAACACCTTCATCAATGTAAATGTGAATCAAGGAAAACTAGGTAATGCTTGTGAAAATCTATTACTTATTTTACACTCTCCCAAATCCATATTATCCTCTTATTTCCTTGCAGGTTCCTTGCTTCTGATATAATTCACTGATTTCTTTATTATTTGAGTATCTCTAGAAAGTAATTTGTTATTCAGATTTTCCCTCCACTGTTTCAGTTTAATTTTTTTTCCTCTTCTTTCCCTGCCATCAGTTTATTTTGGGATCTATTGGTTTAATTTAGAAAAAATTRCTATTTATTTAAAAGATATCAATTTGGATCAAAAATCTCTAGCTGTTTTTCTTTCCCCTTGCTTCCTATCATCTTGGTTTTGTTTAAGGGTATGGAATTCTGTTCCAACTTAATTTTCTCTATACATATCTTTAATTAGCTGGTGTTCTAAGTCCAAGAGGTTAAATTACCTTATGTTTCACTAACAAATTTTAATTTGCATTGTTATTTTCTATTGATTATCTCGTGCTGTTTTAAATCCCCTTTGGAAGTTGCATCTCACAAAGTTAAATTTCAGCATGCCCTATCTCTGTACAACACTGAACTCAACTTAATACTCAAAAACAGTCTTTGACTAGATACTCCAAAAACCTACATGACTTTAATTGAAAGACACTCTCTTTTGTTCTCTAAATTATAATCATTCAAGAGGCAGCAATATAAGGTCCTGAGAAACTTGGTCCATGAACCCCAGTATTCCTTGTATGCCTAAAAATGCAAAGAATACTGTTGTGGTTTAAGCCCAGCCGGCAACTAAGCACCACACAACTGCTCGCTCACTCTCCCCCAGGTGGGATGGGGGAGAGAATCGGAAGGGTAAAAGTGAGAAAACTCGTGGGTTGAGATAAAGACAGTTTAATAGGGAAAGCAAAAGCYGCGCACGCAAGGAAAGCAAAACAAGGAATTCCTTCACTACTTCCCATGGGCAGGCAGGTGTCAGCCATCTCCATGAAAGCAGGGCTCCATCACGTGTAACCGTTACTTGGGAAGACAAACGCCATCACTCCAAACATCCCCCCTTCCTTCTTCTTCCCCCAGCCTTATATGCTGAGCAGGACATCACATGGTATGGAATACCCCATTGGCCAGCTGGGCTAGCTGTCCCGGCTATGCTCCCTCCCAGCTTCTTGTGCACCTTGCAGAGCATGTGAAGCTGAAATGTCCTTGAGAAGTAGACTACCTAGCAACAACTAAAAACATTAGTATGTTATCAACATTCTTCTTATACTAAATCTAAAACATAGCACTATACCAACTACTAGAAAGAAAATGAATTCTATCCCAGCCAAAACCAGGACAAATACTTAGGCAAAGTAAATTGGTTTTGTACATAAATTCAGTGAAAAGGATAAGAATAAAAATAAATTAGAGAAATTTTGAAAAGGAATATGAACAATTGGAATATGTATCTTCTACCCAATTGAGCAAAAACTTTTCTATCTTCACATTATCCTTATTTTTGTCATTGTCCTTGTATACGAAATGTATCAGTCACACACCCTTCTATGAAAAATTTGTTTTTCCTTACTACATTTTTTTATAAAGAGAACATAATTCCTATAGCAGGCACTTTTTTTGTTCAAGGTCCAAAGGAAAATAATATAACTTATACATTTTCATCCTATCTATTTTAACATGAAGATATCTCATATTTTTTGTAAACTCCTTGACCTTAATAATACCTTATGATAGTAACTAAGTTGACTATGAACTAAGTAACTCTTTTACTTTATTCAAATAAGGCACCATTTGATTGCATTGAGTTTATTTTAACAATATTGAATTTCTATTGCTGGACTTCTCTATGCTTATCCATTTTTAAAAATACTTTCTCTTTACTTACTTTTAAGCAAATATATGCCAATAGATATTTAGTGCCTACTGTAGCATTATTGTAGCATTAGAGTTCCTGGCACTTACATGAATGCTTGGAAATTGAGTTTAAATCTTGTTTTCACAAATAATTGTATAGACTTCCACAGATTTCTGACAGAACCTAATCTGAAATACTTTAAATTGGGGTTGAAAAAGCTCAGTTACACAAATTCAAATTTCCACCATAAAAATCCCGAGGCACTTTAAAAATATTAAAATACACCCGTTGTTTCCCTGTGTTTTAATGTGGACTAAATGTGACCAACTTCTTCAGAAATTAAGCCATAACGGTTAACCACAGAAATATTTCTGCTCATATCGAATGCAGTCTGAAATTCTATGATCAGTGCTTCTTCACATCAGGTCTTTTGTTTTTACTTTGGTATATCTTAACTTGAGACAGAAATATGAATACTTTAGACAACATTAAATGAGACTTGTCCTAGCTATTAAGACTTCTTTTGTGACTGTTATGCATCTATATTTCTCCTTTCAACTCCTGTGCAAAAGTTCCACCTAGATAAACAAAATCTAAGCAAAAACATTATGAAATAACTGCACCATATACTTACCTCCTCAGTTTTGTCTTGGACCTTTTACAAATATCTCAGCATTATGTGAGCAAACAATGCTCTGAATTTTTGTTTGCTTGAAATTTTTGTTTGCTTGTTAAATTTTTTAAATTTTTAACAAATCTAAGCAAAAATCCGAATTAAACAAGCCTGCAAATCCTGTTTGTCTTATTCCTCCCCACCAAGGTTATCAATAATAGATACTATCATCTGCAGCTAAAACTGAAAGCATTAGCACTCATACAAACATCTCTCTGTATAACATCAGTGTATCAAACAGAGAATCAAAAGACAATTTTTAATAGCTACATAAGTGAACTCCCAGTTTAGCAATAAATTTAAAGCCTAGACTGTGTTTCAGTGTTTCAGAAGGTAAACACCAAAGGACTTTACATTGATAATGTAATTTTCCTGCATCCATTGATATAAATATAAGCAGGTTTGAACTCTTTAAGGTAGATACTACATTTTTTCACTCATTTCATCTGCCTTTCCTCGGGTATATAGATTTATATAGTCTTAGCAACATTCGTTAATAAATTGGCTGTATGAACACCTGTATGCAAATATTTGATAAGAAATATGAAAGATTTTTCCCCAAAATAAAGAACTGCTATTAAACAGGTAAATTGGCCAGATCACCTTTATTAACTGTCAGAACCAAATCAATAACAACAGAATACCTTTATATGTGTTTTACTGATATTCTAGAATCTAAACAGAAGTTAATGAATGGACCAAACTATATCCAGCAAAAGAATTTTATTTTATTTTATTTTATGAAGTGATAAAAATATTATAATTTATTTTATTTCTTCTGAAGTCTTATGCATTTTATTCATTCAAATGGAAAAAAATCAATATCGAGACAATATATCAGTCAGTTATTTATTAATAGATTTATTCATATTTTGCATAGCATAATATTCACCTTGCAGATAGGCCAATATTCCATTGACAAAATGTATCTAAAATTAAGGAGAGCTAAGCACCACTTAAATCAGTAGATTGCCAAGGGATGGAGTCACCATCACTAGAGGTTTTTAAGAACATCTTCAACAAAGCTGTCAGGAATGGTTTAGGTAGAATTTATCTTGACTTAGGGCAGAAGGTAGGATGAGATGATCCCTTGAGGTTCCTTCCAGTCCTATTTTAGGTGATTCCTAGAACCTTCGTCAATGCTATTTCTTACAACAATAAGTATATTCAAGGAAGTGGAATGACCTATACCAATCATTTCCAAGATCCTTTCCAAAGTCTTTATTAATTACTAAGATTTTATTTTCTTGGAACTCCAGCAAACAAATTTAAAGAACAGATTGTTTATATATGCACACATGCGTATGTACTTATCAGCAGTTGTTGGCCCTGAATATATTATTCTCTATACATTTAGTCTTCCCTTTGTCTTTCAAGTAGGGGGAGGACCCACTACAAAAGAAAGCCAATTTACTCTGCTATAGCTTTTCTACTCTGTGGTAGCAAAGGCGCTTAGACTTATGCTGAAGGTAAGGTGTGGTGAGATGGACTCATAAATCACAAAGGGAGGAGGCAAGTGGCACACTGAGCCAATGGCCACCCTCTTTCCCAGGGTGTGCTGTGCAGCCTCAGCCATCACCCTCTCTCCATCTCTGTGGCCCTGTCCCCCATGCAGGGCCTCCCATTGCTTGGAGCTCCTGGCATCTTCTGAAGCCACAACATCTTCTCCCCAACACCCAAAATGYCATCTCATCAGCCTTTTTTATGCAGTGGAGAGAAGTGGGGAGGGAAGAAGCAGCACTAACTCTATTATCTTACTGTTCACATAAAAGTCCTAGCACAGTTTGTTCCTCAGTGACAGATTTCTAATCAACCAGACACTTCAACTGCTTCATTTCTTTTCTGTTTTATTCTGCACTACCATGCTCTTCTCTTGATCTGCCTTACAGAAATATTTTAATAATACTTTTTCAGTCCAAATTTTTCAGACTCCCAGAAATCTACTTCTTTCAACTGAAATGTAGTCTCCCATCTACCCATTTTTAATTCATTCTTCTATCAATTAAATGATRTTTTGAAACTCATGAGTGGTACCTAGTCACTCAGATCCACTGACTTTTAATTAAAGGTAGGTGTCTAATTGCCCAGAGTACAACTGAAAATTGCCCTGAAGTCTTTCTAATATGTACTCATTCCTCCATCAATCTCAAATGCCTTCTTCTTGTACAGTGAGTTGCCAAGATAATTTTCTCTGAAAAATCCTTAATAATTTTCATTAAAAATAAGCAAGGGCACAAATGCAGAGAGGTCAACAAGACCTTCACGCCTCTCCAAATTTCTCTGTCAGTTTAGTATGACATTCATAGAGAAGGTGTGCTCTGCTTCTGTAGATATCATACTGCAAAAATTCATTTGATTTGAATAACATATAGTCAGTCCCATAAAGGATATAAATCCTCTCAGAAATCACAATAATAATGACTTCAATAGTTTGTTCCTACTAACTATTGCGGATCTTCCATTAACCTTATTAGAAGTACTGTATTTTTAATAAAAGGGAACAGTATATTAAAATTCACCATACACTTTTGAGAAATTATGTTCAGTTCTGCCTTACAGACTACCTTGGACATTAAAAAGTATTATTATGAACCTGAATAGACACAAACAAATTTGGATAAACAAGAAATGGTTTATATTCCTATGTTAAGCTCAACCCAGGTTAAATAAATAAGAAGGAACTAAATTTTGATGCAGAACTTGAAGGGTTCCAGAAAATTACACAATCACAGAACTTAGAATCATTTAGGTTGGAAAAGACCCTTAAGATCATTGAGTCCAACCGTTAACCTAACACTACCAAATCCACCACCAAACCACATCCCTAAGCACCACATCTACATGTCTTTTAAATACCTCCAGGGATGGTGACTCAACCACTTCCCTGGGCAGCTTGTTCCAGTGCTTGATAACCATTTCAGTGAAGAATTTTTCCTAATGTCCAATCTAAACCTCCCCCAGTGCAACTCGAGGCCATTTTCTCTTGTCTTATCAGTTGTTACTTGGGAGAAGAGACTGACACCCACCTGGCTACAACCTCCTTTCAGGTAGTTGTAGAGAGTGATAAGGTCTCCCCTCAGCCTCCTTTTCTCCAGACTGAACAATCCCAGTTCCCTCAGCTGYTCCTCATAAGACTTGTTCTCTACACCCTTCACCAGCTTCGTTGCTCTTCTTTGGATGCAATGATAGACCGCATAAGATTAATTTGGTTTATTCACCAGTGATCCACTAAATGGTTGGAAAAGATCACTGCCCAGCTTCTAAAGAGATGTCCTCCAGTCTTCGAAGAAGCAGCCTGGCATTTGTTAATTGTGGCCAAAATGAAGCTGGATTAACAATGGGATTCTCAGTTTTCTCTGAGTTCTTTGAGCAACACCACCCATTCTTCTGTCAATTATCAAGCTTTGCTTCATATAACTATACTGAAGCATAGTTCCTGCAGGAAAACATTAGGCGATACAATGGCATGAAGTAAAGAAAGGAAGACTTACAAGGAAACATCAAAAGATGTTCCATAAGTTCAAGATTCAAAAGGGTATCTTGCAAAGAAAGAAACACAACTACTACGACTCAAAGCATTTATATAAAAAACCCCACCAACACCACAAAAAGCCCAACAAAAAAACCCCAGATACACATGTGTTTATTAGGCAATTATTTTTTGCACTAAATAAATGTAAGATGCTAATAGCACTCTAAGGAGTATTAATATTTATTTAATAGTTCTGCTTATAGAACTTCTATTAGCTATGAAATATAGACTCTGCCTCTACTGCTTGTTGCTTGTTCAGTGAGAACAAAGGGTTTTTTACGAAGTTAGGACAGTGGTGGCAAAAATCAAGTATCAAAGAGCAGCAGTAATTTGGAAGGGTAATGATCAAGACAGCCCAAAATAAACAGCACTTTAATTTTCCTGACTCTAACTTTTCAATGAAATATTTGGCAAACTTCAAATTATCAGGTATAAACTTATTAAATTGAAATTGCAAAAGCTGTGGGTTTTCTRTAACGGAAAGGGAGTTTTTGAAAGTCTCTAATTCTGTGTTTATCGCAGTTAAAATAGTGGAAAATAATTCCAAAATCCAAAGAATATTAAAAAAAACCAACATAYCTCAACATCTGTTATTTGTTTGTGACTGATTTTACTAGGTGTTTATTAATTCTATTCTTCCTATAATTTCCATCTCATCTTACAAAATAATGATGAATCTTTTATTAAGGATTAATTTTTATTTGGATTAAAAATATATATATGGCTTGCCAGGTGAAAAAAATTGTTATGCTTAAGGTCAGAACTTCCTTAACAACATCACTTCCATTGCTAATTTCTCCAGTGCCTACAGACCTCTTGCTTTGAAACATGTCTGCTCCCTGGATCACAGCGTCCTGATCTTGTTTTGTGGTACCAGTAATATAAGCACTAAGACTTTCTCTTTTTGAAATTAAGTAGATGGAAAAAWTCCACTGATAGAGCTGCCTTCTTTCAGTGAATATTTTTGTTTGAAACATCTCTKTTCCCATTGACATAACAGTGAAAACTTACTTCAGAATAACTAAATATGTAAAAAATAATCAAACCCTGAACTCTATAGTATGTAAATTGAATGGTAAATCTTAAGTATTTAAGTGTTTCTTAGAATTGTTACACTAATATTAAAATGGGTTGAAATGAAGTTTAAAATTTTGCAACCATTTATTTAATTCCTCTGCTGCCAATAGCAGCTGTTGTGATTTAAYCTCAGTAGGCAGCTCAGCCCCACACACAGCTGCTCGCTCGCTCCCCACATTGAGACTGGGGAGAGATTCAGAAGGGCAAAAGTGAGAGAACTCGTGGGTTGAGATAAAGACAGTTTAACAGGTATAGCAAAAGCYGCGCGCACAAGCAAAGCAAAACAAGGAATTAATTCACTACTTCCCATGGGCAGGCAGGTGTTCAAYCATCTCCAGGAAAGCAGGGCTCCATCATGCATCACAGTTACTTGGGAAGGCAAAATGCCATCACTCCGAACRTCCCCCCGCTTCCTTCTTCTTTCCCCAGGTTTTATTGCTGAGCACGACATCATACAGTATGGGATGTYCCTTTGGTCAGTTGGGGTCAGCTGTCCCAACTTCTTGTGCACCCCCAGCCTAATCACTGGTGGGGCAGTGTTAGAGGCAGAAAGGACCTTGATGCTGTGTAAGCACTGCTGAGCAATAACATCCTTGTGTTATCAACACTGTTTTTAGCACAAATCCAAAACATAGCACTGTACCAGCTACTACTGAAGAAAGCTAACTCCTTCTCAGCCAAAACCTGCACAGCAGCAAATACAAATAGGATTTTTGTCATTTCGATATCTACTAAGACATACCCAAATTATTGATTTTAGTTTATTTCTCACTGAAATGAATTTATTTCCCTATAGAAGTCATCATTTGCAAATACTACTGTGTGTTTTTCACTATCTAATTTTTAGTATAGTGTTAAGCAACTGTCGTGGTTTAACCCCAGCCGACAGCTAAGCACCACACAGCCGCTTGCTCACTCCCCCAACTCCGATGGGATGGGGGAGAGAATGGGGAGAGTAAAAGTGAGAAAACTCATGGGTTAAGATAAAGACAGTTTAATAATTGAAATAAAGTAAATTATTATTAGTAGTAGAAATAATAATAATAAAAGAATATACAAAGTAACTGATGCACAATGCTTTGCTCACCACCCACCAACTGATGCCCAGCCAGTCCCTGAGCAACAAYTGCTGCYCCCCAGCCAACTCCCCCMARTTTATACACTGCGCAGGACATCATATGGTATGGAATACCCCGTTGGCCAGTTTGGGTCAGCTCTCCTGGCTATGCTCCCTCCCAGCTTCTTCTGCACCTGGCAGAGCATGGGAAGCTGGAAAGTCAAGGGCTACTTAGCAACAACTAAAATATTAGTTTGTTATCAACATTATTCTCATACTAAATCCAAAACACAGCACTATACCAGCTAMTAGGAAGAAAATTAACTCTATCCCAACTGAAACCAGGACAAAAATAAATAAATCAATAAAGTGATCTCCTTCTGTTCAGTGTATGTAATAAAACCCCAGACTGTTATGCAGGGTGGTTATGTGCCATAAACCTTCTTGCTTACCATTATATTGGATCAAAATGGTTCTGTGAGGAGGTGCYCATTTTATCTTGCTTTGAAATCTGGGTTTGTTACAACACTCAGTAAATGAATTTCCACTGACATTCATAAGGTACAGAACATGATCCTGGTGTATACTCTGAAGAGTGGAAATCATAACATTTCTTAAAGTTTGTCTTCAGCTTAAATAACTAACATATTAAATATACTTTCAGATTTCTTCTTAGGGCTCCCTTTCCCTCCCCCAACCCTCTATACTGTCTCTATTTTCTACTACACATGCTACTCCCTGTTCCTTTTTTTTTCAATTGAATGGGAACAAGAGGCACTAATCTTCCACTAAAGGTGGAATTCAGTGGAGCTCTACCAACTTGCAAAATTTTCTATTCCTGTTTACAACTCATTTGATTAAGAAACAGAATCTGCAAAGAAACAACTATTGCCATTATCATCTATAATGCCTCACATRGTACGTATTTCAAATGGTAGCTATGGATATTCCTGCTTCCCCTTCTAATCAGTGATCTAGATAGGAATGAAATATATCATTTCTCCATTAGTAAAATATACAGTGGTTATTATAAATAAAAGTAGTGGTTAACACATTATTTTATATAGTGTAAATTTTTTACTTTTCTTAGGGGTTGCTGGCAGATTTTTTTTATTCCATGCAATTCTAATTTTTGGTGTGGGATTAACAAAACTAATCTGACCTAACATCAGAAAAAATCAGAAAAAAATACAAAAATACTTCTGCTGGATTTGCTTCTGCTTTCCTCTGCTGGATCCCACACCTTAATTCTTCATTACAGAATATTTTCTTTAAAATAGGGCACTAGAACACAGCAAAAATATAATATGAGCTGGAWTTTTTAACATGCATACTTTTAAGAAAGCCAAAGTTGCTGCTGACAGCTGCATCATGCTTTGTATATTGGTGAAACCTGCTTGTACTAGGAGTGTGAAATTATTTTTCATTTCTTATAGCAATGTGCCAAAGCAACACAGATGTTCTGTTCAGGAGACTGTGCTTGAATTTTCTTTTCAAGGAAGTAAAGTGTTGTTTTCATCTTATACAATGAAGAAGTAACATCTGTCATATAACACATTTGTTTTAAAGAATATGCTGTGTTTTTACTGTATTACCTAGGCAACTTGAACTCCAAGGTTTAAGAGAATATATACAAATAAAGTTATCACGTAATAGTAAAAATATTAATTACCTAAAGATGAATCTATGAATATAACTCCTTCCAAGACTTTAGATGGTTACGGGAAGTACAAATTTCTTCTGTTGCTTTTTAATACATACTTGTGTATTTTATTTTTTTTACATATCACTACTTTAAACATATTGCTGCTGTTCTTCTATTGTCATATTTGAAATTCCTTTCCCTGCCCTCAGTACTAGATGACTGGACTACTACTTCCTGATCTGATTATTAATCTATTTCTAAATGCTGAATTGCCTCTACCTGTTGCAGGCATTAGAATTACTTATTAGTGCTGTTTTCAAAGGAGACACCTTATTGGCCAATGCTACACAGAYGGCCTGTTACCTCTGGGCCCTAATCCCCTCTTTTTGGTAAAAGGCGCTAAGTAATGGGACCATTAATGTAAAGGCACCATTAGGAAGAGGTGCTGCTTGTAAAGTGCTAAGGAGTTGGAGACTAGTTGGTCTCCTGCTAGTTGGAGCCATGCTAGTGCATCTTAGAAAGGAAACAAATAACTTGACCTGAATGTTCTGACCAATTTACTGCCTGACAGGCCTGACATCTGGGAAAGATTTCTATTTCTGAGTAAGACTGCTAGCAAAACACTACAAAGACAGTCTCTCTGTTGGAATGATTCTAATCTCCTTGACTTTTRTCTGTCTAGGTTAACCCAGAAACTCTTCACTGGTTATGATTTTCCTCAAAATAAACATCAAACATAAGTTAGGATGTCATTTGAGCTATCAAGTAACTTTGATGTCAATGACTGTCAGACACTGTTGATACTCTGAGTGCTCTAGTATGAGTAATAGCTGTTTTATCAAGACTTTGTTTTTTCTTGGTCTCTTGAAGAGGCTGGGAAACAATCAGAACAGATTATCTTCCACAAGGCAGAAAAGGTTCTTCAAAGACACTTATCACCCTTTTTATTCAATGTGTTTATGGGGAATAGCTAGCAGGAACAGTGTTATACATGAATTTATTCTACAGTGCAACTSTTCTATATATTAGTTTCCTCTGACTTCAAGGGTTTTGGACAACATAACTGTGAAAATACTGCTATGAAAGCAAAGCCATTAACTAGTGACCCAATAGAATGAGTAACAGTGATCCATTTAACTAAACGGCAATTGTCGACCATTAGTTATCTAACTCTGCAGTGAAAGGATAATGTTGACTTCAATTGTATTAAATTACAGGAGTTCAATATGTTTCTTTTCATGTTTGCAGTTTGTTTACCTCGATGTACTTTACTCTCTATGACTTCATTTCCCCTTAACTAAACCTGAGCTACCTTTTCACAGGAATAATGGTAGAGATGGACAGAACAGACCCATTTAATGAGATAGGTGTTACAATACATGACATGGTGAGTATATGAACACCCAGATCATCTGAATGGCCTTTGTTCTTTCTTGTTTTCCATGTGGACATCAGGCTGAGAAATCTTGACCTCTCAACAGATTGTATCTTTCCAAGTCAGATATAATTATAGATGCAATTGTTAGAGGTGGAGGGGGAGAGGAAATTGTTGGTTTTATTTTCCAGTAGCTTTCCAGGAGAATCATACTCTGAAATTTGCTTTCATCTTACTAGTATGATATTTCTGACACTTGGGTTCCTATTTGGGAAGAGCAATGGCCAAGTGTAGGCACATGAATTTTCCTGCACTGGAGTGTTTATTGGGCAGCAAATTTAACTCTGTAAAGGTCTTGATGCCCCAATGGTGGGGTTATTAGCCTATAGGAAGTTATTGTATTTAGTGGCTAGACTTGGTTTTTAGACTTTTTCTGCAAAAGGCAATGCARTATATTATTTATCTAGACAAATCCACTCTGGCACTAGCATACCACAACTTCGCTTCCTTTATCTGGATTATTACAATTTCAAAAAACTCACAATGTAGCAGTCCACTTTTTAAGGAGTGCTGGTGCTTTTGATTCCTTGAAGCTGCCTGAAATGGAACCTCTTTTCACTGCAGTTGGCATACAGACAGGTCCCATCCAGTACTCTGGCACCCTTTTTCCTCCAATTTCTTCCATTGCTTGTGCTAATAAAAGCAGATGGAGGTAGATTGGATAATGTGGTTTTGTGGAAAACCCATTTATCAGGAGCACTTGCCCCGCCCCCCAGCTCAAAACAGCCTGTTCTTTGGTCAAAAGTTTTATTATGTACAAACATATCYCTCTATAGTTCAAAATCTGAGAAACAGCAGAACAATGAACTGAAAAAAATAGTTGAGCAACTCACAAAAAAAAGTGAAAAAAACCCAAAGTAAAAAAATCTATCAATCAAACACATTTCAGAGAATTTAATTAGTTAATCTGGCACCTTTCAGCTTTTACATATTTCCCTATATYTATTATGACTTTTTACATGTTTATTTTCTGCCAAATGATTCATAATAGGTTTAGATAACAAGTGCTGTCATTATTTTTTATGTAAATTGTTTGGAGGGAAAGGACTGAAGAAATACTAAGGGAATATAAAAGTATCTGCTTGCTTGGAGATTTATTTTTTAACTAATTAAAGAATCATGTTATAAATTTGCAYGTGAGTGAGACATAAAAATAGTGCACATCCTCACTGTTCCCAGAAATTTATATTTCCAAGGTGAAACCTTTACATTTGCTTTACTTCTTGCCCTACATTTGAATCCCACACAGCCATATTAATAGTGACCTCAGGAGACTCTAGTCATGCTGCAGGCCAGAAGATTCTTGCTAATACCACATAATGGTTCGTCACTGTCTGTCAACTCAGCCAAGCAATATCTTCCTCCCAAATGGGCGACCTCTATAAAGGGTGACACCCTTACCTGGTTTACTGAAATCTGGGAGTTCACTTCTAATTAGAGCTGACAAAAGTTTCACACAATTAGCAGCACTGGGAACTGAAATGCATTTTCTTGAGCATAAGAAAGCCTTTAGTACTTTCCTTTTAACATCATTAAGAGCCCTGAGGACAAAAACAGAACGTGAGGGAAGGATAATATGATCAAAAAGATGGAATTCTCCATTGTCTTTATCTGCGATACGAACCAGGTTCTAACAAAAGTAAATTTCAGGAGYTGATACAGTAACAGCAGAAATGAGTACACTTTCATAGAACCGAGAAAATACTAGACAGAATGTTACAAATGCAACCTTTTATTTAAATAAGACTCATTTGCTAAATATTTTAGAAGAATAATGGAAAGTAATCAGTACATAGCTGTAGTTTGGATGAAGCAAATGTACTGTTTCTTTAAAATTATATATAAAAGTATACAAAGTGGTCTCAGACAGCCATGTATTTATAGTGGGTGGAAATTGTCAGTCACCTTTTCCAAGACCTTGGCTTTTCACTGTATATATGCAAAGTGAAATGGTTTACTCTTCTGYAGTTGTTTAATGAAAACTACTGTGTCAAGACAGTCCTTGTCAACCAKCTCTAGCTGACCCTGCTTGAGCACGAGGTTGGACTAGATGATCTCAAAAGATGCCTTCTAACTTCAATAATTCTGTGAATAAATAAATGAAAGTAGTGAAAGTGGATCAGGGAGTTAATGCACTAACCTTTAAACTCAGGATTACGTCTCTGGATTTGATCTAAAAAGAAGATGCACTTGATGCTCATAGGTTACTTGTAAAGTTGCCCACGAAGTAGAAGCAACATATTCAATTGGATGCATGATAAGCATGCGGTATCCTGCCTCTCGTGACAGGAGTAGAGGCTGTTGTCAACAGTTGAAGCTATTTTGGTAAGCTCTATGTGGATTGATATGAAAGCTCAAGGTGGTATCCAAATGGACAGATGATTGGTTTCTACCAGTGTTTTAGTACAGATGTCCAATGCTTTCAAGATACTAGCAGTTAGCTGAAAAACATCCGAGTCAAATTTATTGCCAGTAAGACTAAGATGATGCAGTAGGGAAGAGATGGCTTGAAGAGATTGCCAAGCTAGCGGCCTCAGAGGAACTTACACCTTGACAGTTGTGTTAAGATTCAGGTAATTGAACACAACTCTGCTTCTAAATGCATAGGTAGAAGCTTGARATAAATCTTTTTTGATAAGTGCTACGGGGCATTCTTGCTGGAATAGAACTTACCAAAATTAATGTGCATTGCTTTAGAAAAATAATGCAATGTAAAAAGAAAGTGTAATGAGGCATCTTAAATGCATTCATATATGGGTGTCATGACCAAATGTCAAATATGAGACATATGCTTCCAACCACATCACATATGTAGTTCAAGACAGGATTAGAGCAGCAAACATAGGCCAGAAGAACCCCTTGAATACTAAGGCAAATTCTCTGTAATCGCAAGCAGCTATAAAATATACATCAAGTTGGAAGGGTCCATGGTACTTTATTAAATGAGGGTTTTTTTCAAATATGTCTCTTAGTCTTCTGTATTATTCACAGACTGGAACAATTAGGTTAGTATTTGGATTGATGCAGTGAGAAGTAAAGTTTTTGACATTCTCAGTGAAGGACTTTTACCTCTGGAATGCTTTACTGAAGGAAAATAGAAGCTATTCTCTGAATATAATTCAGAACATTCTTTTATTCAGCAGGCAAAAATGCAACCATGTAACAGATGGATATAGGAACCATAACAGGATTTACTCCATGGAGAAAGCAGAATGTCCTGGTCTGCAAGCCAATTAGTCTACCTCCAATTATTCTATGTCTCAGAGGAAGACTGTTGATTCAGGAATCTAGTTCCCTCTTGAGATTATTTAACTTCAGGCCATTTTCTAACATTTGACCATCCCATCAAACTCCTTTAAGACTAACTGATATTATAGGATTATTAGTGTTGTGGGAGATTTACTATTTCAATATGTGCACAACTCTTTTATTCCAATTGTAAATATACTTCATGGCAGTAAAAAATACCAACACATTTTGTAATGCATGGAAAGTGAATATTTTGATTCTGTGACCAGATGAAAGGAAAAAAACCCTCACATTATTATGTTTTTGATTCTGTGGAAACAGAGGAAACAGCTTAAGAATCAGGGTGAGGACATGAGGGAGTTTATCATAATAGAATAAAGGCACCCCACAAAAACTCTCAGCCCATGATTGTAGGGTAAATGTACACCAGCATCTATAGATCTGTGTCAGGTGAACCTGAGTCAGTGTCTCTTCCCAGTGGAGAGTGCAGGAGAGAGAGAATTCAGTCTGAATCAATATTTAGAAGCACACAATACTGAACTGAAGCAAAGCAAATGCTCATATGCACTTAAGAATAAACACACACACAAGCTGTTTAAAAGTGTTCATCATTAATTTGCTTGTCTTGATCTCCCCGTTGTGCTTCACTCTCCAACTTGGCAACTTAGCAATGGCTATTGTTAAGCTTCCCTTTTCCTTCTCCATTTTAATCCTTTATCTGGGAGCTCTGTGCTTGCCTAGAATTTAACTTACAACTATCTATCTTTGATACATGCATTTAGGTTTGACAAATCTTTGCAGAACCGCTATATTGACAACTCTGATTTTCATATTGAGGCCCTTTTTTCAGGAGTAAATGCAAGATTTTTAATTTGTTTTCCCTGAAAATAAACATTTAACTTCCAAATATGCATGCAGAGCTATATATATGTTAAAAAAAMCCTAAAACCCAAACCTACTCTTCTGTGCTGTCTATTTATATGCCATAAGTGCTTGACCATTTTGGGAGAGTAATCGGCACAAGGCTGTCTAGTACTACGACTCCTGTGGATATGATGGAAAGCCAGGGAAGTGGAATAAGCATTGAGTCCACCCCTTAATACATCATATATGTGTGTAAAAGTGTCAAACTGTGCTACTACAGAAAAAAACCTGGAGAAAAGCTCTTCATCCCCAAAGCAGAGGAAACACTTTAGGCTTTGAATTACAGCTGACTTCCTGCATTTTTTGTGAGAAATTTTGTATTGCCCTCATGGTGAAAGTTTCAGCTAATTATTAAGCACTGGGAGTATCTAAACCAACCCAAATAAAACTACTTGGTACCTCYAAGGGTAGTCTTTTCTTTAATATGAAATTGCATGACGCTACTCAAATGAATGCATAATATTTTTTAAATATCCTTTAATTAGGTGATGTTTGGGACTTCTGTATATTAAATAGTTTGTCATTCCACAAAATTGAATTCTTCATCAGAATAAGTTATTAATTTGTTTCCAACATGTAAGCTGCTAAGAAACGTAGGCATTTAAAGGATAAAAGGAGAGATTAACAATTAATGTAATGTGTCATCAATATTTGACGCTCTGCTTAGCATGACCATTATCTACTACAATCTACAAAATTTATTCTTCATGCTCCCACTGTACTGCTAGAGTGCCATATGGCCATGCTTGTTTTTCTTCAAATAATTTTTACATAAACAGCTGGTGAGCTCTTTTCATTGTAACATGGCACATATTTTCCAAGACATTTAGGAAGGACTGATGTAACACTAGTATCTTCAATGCTTTTCATGTCAGGATTGTAAGGAAACTCATATGTATTATTCAAAAACTCCAAGCTCATTCTGTGTTTTGGTTGCTTTGGGGGGAGTCGTTTTTTTTAGTTGACTGCTGAGCAAAAAGATTACATTTTCCCACTTTCCACTGATATAATCTTTGAAATAAAACTTGGTGTAGATTAATGCTTAATCACACAAAAGACAGTCAAATTATAAAGTCTTGTGGAAGCCCTTTAATATTCATTTGATTAAAAKTTGGAATTCAGCTAGCCTAGAATTTGACCCCTGTCACCTCATATAAAGGTAAATCTGAGCTGACTGGCAGCAGGGGGATTGTTTCACTTACATGGTAACCAATTTATTTAATTTAGTGTTTTATTCTATGCAATTCTGAGGGAACAGTAGAGTATAAACAGTAACAAAAGCTGAGTTAAAGTTGGATTTAAAATCTTTTCCTTAGTTATCAAAGACGTTTCTTCAAGGCCATGCACCAAAGCCTGTTTCAGCCAGTGATATTAGTTTGCMACAAGCTTTATGTGAAAATTAATTTTCTCAACACATTTACCTGAAAAGTTTTGCAGCATTCCTGCCTCTCACTTGTAAATAAAGACAAAGTATATCACAATTGTTTATAAAAACAAAAGGAAACTCAAAACTTTAAGAAAGATGACTAAAGGATGAGGAAGTACTTTATAGATTTACTTTTAAAGTAAGGCTTTCTGTTGTTTTCACAAGCATGAGGAGTGATAAATATTTTATATATTTTACTAGTGGCCAAGCAAGCATTTGTGAAGGAAATATACACCACGTGGTAGTTGGCAACTGTTGAAAACAGTTTATTGAAATGTGTGGGAATTCTGGATAGGTGATGTGTAACTTCAAGTGACTAAACTGCTGTTAGAAATGTAGGGCGAATTTCCACCCCTAATGTCAGACTGTCACAGCGATTCATGTGACACCAGAAAGATTACTGGTGGAATACAGGTGTAGGACTACACTGAGATGGTCACTCGATAGCAGCTGAGCAAATTAGTTCCTGGCAACAAGAACCTATAATAAATCCTTCAGCTTGAGGATCTGGTACTTGATTTTTATTTTCTAAGTAGGTTTTCCTACTGCAGACATTATCTGCAGATTAAAGCAGTAAACTGATGGGTAAATTTACATGCTCTCAAATTCTACAGGGAATAGCAAAATCTGCTGAAAATAAATTAAAAAACTTACCAATAGCAAGCAGTTTTTAAAAAAGGTTGGGACTTTCTGTAKAATACTTAGAAATCCCTGGCAGGCTCATACTTGTATTTTTTGGTCTATGGACTAGCTGCTGCTATTACTTGAAGCAATTGCTCATTATAAAGTCATTTCAAGAATTAATAGTTAATTCTAACTAAATTTAATCATTTTTTATATGTCATCAGTGGCTGACCAAGAAAGTTTGAGACCTGCTTAGGCTGATGTGGACAGAAGTTATTCAACAGCTAGCTAAAATGGATGAAAGACTGAAAATTTACCAATTCCAGAGAGGAAAAGTAAATATCCTCACTGCCTTTCTTATTTACCCTGCTGCGAACCCAGCAAGCACCCTGGTAAACCCTGCTGCACAGAGATCTATATCACTTTTTGCTTGTCAAAGTAACTATGCGATTTGCTGTAGTCTGGAGCCTGAAGCAGTCCACTGTCTCTGCTGCAGAAGCCAAGCAGCTGGTAGACAAAAAGAAGCCTATCTCCTGGATCTCTGTTTGTCCAAACCATCTACCAAATAAAAGGAAAAATTATGGCTACCAATGGCCCATGTCTCCAGCTGCATGCATTCTGGAGCAAGTATAGGATCACCAAAGGGAGGAATGAACACCGGGACTGACAGAGAATCTTACCAACAGGACGTGATACAGGGCCAAATGAACCTTCTGCTCAATGGGTAAGTGTTTGCAAGTTCAGAGCATAAGGGGGTTGAGGATGCCACTGCTTACTCAACACACATATCCCAATTTTCTCTGTGGTTGCAGAACATTGTCATAACCATTCAGTATAATTATTTTGTCCCTTAAAACTCATATATTTGGTAATCTGTTGGCCTATTTTCTTCTTTTCTTCCCAAATAACTTACTACGTATTTGCTGTATTTTCTTACTGAAATTGTGCAGTAATAGTGCCTTAAAGTGGTAATAATGATTATGTGATAGACTGCTTTGCATTGTTAAAACTGCCTTTTATGACTCTGTACCTGTTTTAGCCTGGTACTCATATTCTGCAATTTAACTTGTGTTTGTACAATATAGTCACTACTTTTTCTGTTATGCCATACCAGCTATGAAAGACTTTTAACACTCAGGGATCAAAACTCTGGCAAACAGTTTATTCCAGCTATGATAATAAATAAATAAACAAACAAACTTAAAATATTTCTGCAGTAATGGAAAACTACGGCAATAAATGCTTGTTGAGGGAATTAGTGAATACAGGCAAGATAAAGGAATCTCTAAATATTGAGTTTTAGACCAGATGTGATTTGCATCTCTATAAAGCAATTTATTTTGGAAAATAAGAAATATTTGACCTTTGAACAGTGCTGTATCCGTATAAGGTGTTATATTTTAACAGTTAAGGGGTATTTTATTTTCTTGACCATTTTAGTGAAAGCTGAATTATTACTCTAAAAATTAGGAAAAAAAGGGGGTTATAAGGGGAAACTTCAGAAACTCTTTAGCATAAGTTTCAACCAGAAAATATGTATTTTAAATGATCCTTTAAATGTAAGGATCCTACAAGCCTGTAAACATGCACCTTTCAAACAAGATGCATTCACTTGAATAAATATTTTGACACATCAGTCAGACATTGATTAAACTGGTTCTCTCTAATCATCTTCTAAATACTCTGCTGAAACAGGGCAAAAGGATTAGAGCTTCCACACAGGAAATTCTCATTTAATTCCTATACTAAAGGAAAGAAAAAGGYCTGTTACTGAGCTGCAAAATCTGAAGTCAAGGTAAAGATTAAAGCACTGATCACTAAGCTCATCTTCTCTCACGTTGCACTAGTAGGCATTGGAATTGCTACTATTTAACATTGTTTGACAAGAGCTCTTATTTTGATTAGGAACAGCACATGCTTATGAACAGTGAAAGAAAAAAATATGTTTTTGGAGAGAAATAAAAGTGTTCCCTCAATATATCATTGAGACATTCATTTGCATTTTTTATTGTGTGATATCAGGACAAGTAGAAGCGCATATGTACACAAACACACACACAGAGGTATGTATAAGTTCCTCTTCATTTATCTGATCAATATTAATCACATAATTAAAGACATCTCACTATTTTGCCTCTAAGAACCTTTCCTGACCACAATTTATAATTTCCTTGACATTCATGGAACAGGTATTTGTCATGGGCCCTTGCATTTGGTCAGAGGTCAGAATATGTTTATGAAGGAACATCTGAAAACATGGCTCGATTCCCATGTCCGTAAGACATGTGAGAACATCTAAGACATCTGAATCCATCTAGGATGGGTTTTTAGATCTGATCKCGATATGAGTATTCCCCATTCCTATAGCTTTAAAAATAAATAAATTAAATAAGAAGATATAAATTTCTACAGTAAAGAAAACTGAGGTTGAAAAAATGACTCATTATCTTATTAAAAAGAAGCTAAAATATTTTTATATTCTGAAAATGAATATAGGATTTAATAATTTAAATTCAAATTGAAATCTTTCTGATGTTCAAAAAATGACAGTTAACCAATTTTGCTTCAGAAATGTTTCAATCTGTGCTTGTTTTACTTACACCATATGTTTTGGTAGCTGAAAGATACTAAAGATTTAATCAATGTTATAACAAACTGAAGTTCTGTCAGCTTATTAGGCAGTAGGAAGCTGGGTTTCTAAAATCTAATCGAAATGAAGCTTCAGATTGGCTCTCATTAGCAATGTCATATCACACTATTTTGGTACATTAAATACAAATTCATATGTGTGATATAGTGAAAATCGTTGGATATTCTAAGCTTTGCAGAAGTGGAGATGTGGCAAGGTAATTGAAGTAACAGCACAGGAAGACTCTTGGATCAACTGTGCAAAAGGTGACACTCCTTTTTACATACCTCTCGACCAAAATGTTTTTTATCCATGGTGCTCTAGTGTACTACAGTAGAGTGTCATTTACTGTTGCAAATGACTTATAGACAAATGCTCCCCTGCTAGGTCTTAATATAGATGGACAACTGTTGGGATAATAAAAAGCCCTGAACTAACCCAGAATCCCAGTTAACTGTAATTTATTTGATTATTTGGCCTGTGTGTCTTCACTGTCTTTTTTTTTTTCCATCATAATGAAGATAAAAATGTCTGTACAGGGTCAGACAAAATATTTATCTAGCAAAGTATCTGGTGCCTCACAGTATCTAGTTACATGTGCCTAGGAGGAGTGTGCCAGACCACGCTAAGCAGGCACCAGCTGGCACCTTCACCATAGATACCTGGCCAGTACCTATGGACAGCACCTTAGCTTCCAGCGTTCTTCATATGAGCTTCATCGTGAGCTGGAGGCAATGGCTTTGAAGGCATCTAAGCACACATAGCAGCGTGGATCAGGAGTGACCTTCTGAAGCAAGTCGCCCAACTGTCCCCACCCACTGTGTGGGCAGCAGTCTCTGAGAGCAAGACATTTCAGATGAAACTATGCAGGAAAGGCTCTCTGGGACCCCACCTGTCATGCCCCAGCTGCTAATGCGATAATGCCAGGCTAGAGCTTGTACACAGCACGAAGCCACTGCGGTGTTCAAGGCATGGATACCAGGTCCCCAGCAGCCGCTGTTTCCTTCTGCAGAGCTGTCACCAGCACTACCACAGCTCTGCGTGCACCGACTGGCTCTGTAGCCTGTCCTCCATTCCCCAGCCAACCCGAGGCCAGCTCCAAGATGGCAGCACTGCGGGCCAGGGCCTGGCAGCAAGGAAAGCTACAGCACGGTGAGGAAGAGCGTGGAGAAGCCTCACTGGGAGCCTCAGCCCCAGGCTATGAGCGATGTCGAGGGAGAACCCAGGCCTTGCTTGGGACCTGGCTGCCAGGACAGCCATGTCAGCCTTGAATTCTGCTCCCCACCTGGGCTCTGGCTTGGTCTTGGAGTCACCCTGTTGCCATAGCCGTGCACAGCAGTCCTGGGTGGTGGGCCATGGTCACTGTCCCCGTCCTGGCTCTACTCACTGCTTCTGATCACAGTGGGATGGGGCTGCTGAGGGAGGTCCCTGCCCCAGCCTGCCCCGCTGCCCCACCATTGTGTGCCCCAGCCTTGCTGCACCTGGCAATGGGTCCTCATAGCTTGCCAAAACTAACACTGACTTTTTGTTTTTCCATCCTCACAGAGTCTTCCAGGCACCTGTTTTTGTTTGAACCCAYGCAAAGTGCTCCCATGCACTGTATTTTGTAACAGTAACTGCAATAGTTTAACTCTTCAGTGTGTGAAAATGTGCTTACTCTTCTTTGTCATCCACATTATTTCTGTTTAATGCAAACRGTCTGTCTCGACTGCTTTGCACTGTATATTGATTCAACTAGATTCCTCTCAGGAATCAGGCATCTGCAGATCGTCAGAGATCTGCTCTCTATTTCCTTCCAAATTTAAACACCAAAGGAAGAAGAAAACCAACAAAACCCACCTTAAAATGCTTGACTGTTCTTTTTTACAAACATTTGGTAGCTGACYCTTGAAAGGGGACTTATGAGCATAGAGTATCTAAATTTTCAAAATTAACATCTCTATTACTTGTAGCAGTAGGCTTCTCAAGATAAACTGAGGATCCTTGAAATATATGAGAAATGGGCAAGTGACAACTTGGGAGAGGCTTGTGAAAACCAAGAAAAGAGCAGCACTTATTTTTTGTTCTTCTTAGTGAGTAGTTTTCCTTCTCAGTCACCTTGTGAGCACTATATGTGGAAGGGAAGTCTTSATGGATCAGCTTAGGATACCATTATGTGGTGACTCGAGGCATGATTGGCCCTRCTATCATACTATGGCTTTCCCAGATACAATTTGCTATTCATTCAAATGAAAATTTTGCTAGAATTTCTGAAAATTCTTATTTTTATTTTAATTTTTTAGAATATGTGTATAAAACAACAGGTTAGGGAAAGAGTCTCTGAATTTAGGGACTTAATGTTTGCGAGGTTGCTTCATCACYGTATTCAAGAGTCAAAATGGCTAGATAAGCTTTTTTTTATGGGTATTGATTCAATTGAATTAAACAGCCAGAGACACTGGAAACAGCTGCAGCAGAAACCAACAGGAACTATATGATTAGTGCTTGGTGCRTCCTCCAGTCCGTGCTATTTTGGGCAGAAATTATTCCCTTCCCACAGACCTGCAATACCTCCAGATAGTGATTTGAGGAYAATTCTGTTTGGGGACAATTCTCACTACAGAAAAAGCAACATCAAAGCACATTTCATCTCAATTACACAGTTTTAAATCTAGAGCAACATATGCTTTTCAGTTGATTTAAGTCTGTTTGAGAATGTAGAATAACATTGTGGTTTTATATCAGACAAAGGTGCTCTTTAATAAAATCATTCAGCTCAAAATCAGCCAATCAAAACAAAAAAATCACCAGGAATTAAATGAATAAAAATTAAAACACAAGACAGTATAAATTGTGTAAGAATAGAAAGTGAAGGCATTATTACTTCAGTTTTATGCTCTCTCAAAGAAAAGCTTGGTCTGAGCAAAATATGGAAGTGTTTGTAGGCCACTGTAGCTGTGTTGTCGGGTTTTTTTGTTTGATCACCAAACCTTGCTCTTTCTCTCTCCCTTATTTTTGCATGGACAAAACCCATCGATCCTGTTCCATTGCTTGTATATATAAAGGGAAGGATCTAGCTGTCCTAGAAGGACAAATTGAGTTTGCAACTGAAATGTCAATATTTTTTTATTATTAAGATTGGCTTATGTTTTGTGAGTAGTGGAATTGTTTATTTCTGCCTCCAAATAATTTTTTTTCTGATAAAAAGGTTAACTATAAATAGAAACTCTTATTAATATATGCAAGAAAAYAGAGAACTAAAATTGTAGTTGGTCATACAATTTAAGGAAGTTTTTGTTTTATACAGCATCTTTCACTTACACTGTGCTTCAAGATAGGTTGTGCAATACATTAATGCAATTGTCAATCTAAAGAATATAAACTGGAATTTAAATTTGGAGTGAAATTACAACGAAGAAGAGAGAATCTTTAAAAGGAAGATTTTCAAAGGGAAACGACATCAGATGTAGGCATTTTTAGTTAGTGTCTTTAGAACTAAACTACACAATTCTTGAAAGTACAATATTAAACAAAACAAAAAAAGATCATGTAACAGTGATCCCTTTTTCCTTGACTGTAGTATAATTCCCCAAGGATCCATTGACTTGAGAGATTTTCTTATATAGATTTATGAAATGTGGCTGTAGATTAGTCATTCAAAGTTTACAACAGAGATTGAATGAATGGTAGGTGTGAGCTCAGAGTTCATTCCTAGAYAATTAAGAAAAAATAACAAAATTTAAGCACCAATAATGCCAGGCTATAACAAGGAATGATGTTAGAGACATATTTTTAGGGGAATCCTTCATATCCAGAATACAACAGAGACAACGTACATTAAGTGATTGTCATCTAGTGTTCCTGAAGTAATCAGAAATTTGATTGCTTTTCCTCTGGCCAAAGCCTTACCAATAGCTGCCCTTCCTGTGCAGAAACCTATGCAGATCAATAGATGTCGATCAAGGGAAACAGTGGTGCTGAGGACCGGTCATCCAAGCTTCCCAAGGACTTGTTTGTTAGAGTAGCTGAGATCTCAGCTTAGTCCCATGGACTAAATGCCTATGTGCAACTAGAATTAGGTGTGCTTTTGGAGCACCCTTTCTAGTCTAGTTTTGTCTGAAAAGAATCCAGTTCACATACTCCATGATTGTCCCGCGGTGCAAACAAGTGCACAGCAAGTGGAGTGATCTGGAGACTTGATTCAAAAGCTTATTCCTGATCTCCACTAAAACATCAAAGCAGGTGCAGTCATATAATACCAGATGTGTAGGAACACAATTTTTATGATGTATCTATGGGAGCTTTCTCAAGGAGAGTGAGTACATAAGAAGCTTTTATTGGGGCTAAAGGGAAACTCTATCTTCTTCCTGTTTTCTCTCTTTTTAGAAATATGACAGATGGAAAGTAATTAATCTAATTGTGAATATCTACAGAGAGAYGCTCATTTTTGAGCCAGACACCTTAGCTGTCTTAGCCATCCTTTTATAGTCAATGGAGAGACACAAGTGCTTTTACAACACAGATCATCTGGAGTATTTTAAATATCTGTTTTAGATGAAAATAATCATGCCTCATGTCTTTCCACTGCTGTCCTGGTTCCGGCTGGGACAGAGTTAACTCTCTTCCCTGTAGCTGGAGGGGGTGCTGTGTTTTGGGTTTGGTAATGAAAGGAATGTTGATGGCCCATTGATGCTTTGGTTGTTGCTGGGTGGTGCTTGCACCGACAGCCTCCCCTGCCCTTCGAGGTGCAGGGGGACCTGGGGGGGAGCATAGCCGGGGCGGCTGACCCAGCTGGCCAATGGGGTATTCTATACCATGTGACATCATGCCCAGCTTAAAAACCGGGGGGCGGTTCCTTCAGGGGGAGCGCACGGTTCGGGCGGTTTGGGCGGTTGGTCCGGAACACGTGGGGGTGAGCAGTTGCGTTGTGTATCGCCTGTTTTGTATATTCTGTTATTGTTGTTATTGTTATTATCACTGTTCTACTTTGTTTTATTTCCATTATTAAACTGTTTTTATCTCAACCCGCGGGTTTTCCTCCGTGTGCCCTCCCGATCCTCTCCCTGATCCTACCGGAGTGGGGGGGTGAGCGAGCGGCTGCGTGGTGTTCAGTTGCTGGCTGGGGCTAAACCATGACAGTCCTTTTTTTATATCCACCCCTTATTCCATACCATCTACATCATGCCCAGTTCTCACATTTTCCGATACATCCCAATTAATCATCACCACTTTTCCTGTATTTTGAGATATATATATATATATATATATATACACACACACACACAGATATCATTCCCTTAGTCCATGGGCCATCCCTCTAAAATGTCCATTAAATTCATTTAGTCCATGACTTTGGGCTCCATCTGTCATAACAGTCTCTCAGGGCAGGAAAGATGGTGTGTGGCGCTGGATTGTTGCATCCTGAAGCCAGTTCCGGTTCCATTATCGCTGCGCTCGTCCACCTCTATCATCGTGGTGCTTTGCTCGGTTTCATCAGAGTTCATTCTTCTTTAACCTGRATRATTCTTACTGCAATACCATTGATGTGACATACAGCATTATATAGCAATTAGCATTATACACCTCAGTTCAGTGGCTGTTTTCACCCAAAACCAAATCCCCTTGAGGTACACATCGGACTTCCCCATCCT
>JASVER010000032.1:75875-139282 GCA_030449065.1 Oceanodroma leucorhoa | reverse complement strand
CCGCCCCGGCTATGCTCCCCCCCAGGTCCCCCTGCACCTCGAAGGGCAGGGGAGGCTGTCGGTGCAAGCACCACCCAGCAACAACCAAAGCATCAATGGGCCATCAACATTCCTTTCATTRCCAAACCCAAAACACAGCACCCCCTCCAGCTACAGGGAAGAGAGTTAACTCTGTCCCAGCCGGAACCAGGACAACTGCTTACAAGGGGAGCCTGAGGAGTTTCTTGTAGGTCTTAGCCCCATTTATTCAAATGAGATCAATTGAATTATACACTAAGTGTGTCCATATGTAATTATATCTTTATGAAGAAACTTTACAGGTAAAGGTAATCATGAAGAAACTTACAGGTAAAAGGTAAACATCAAGTTTTTATTTCCCTTGAAATGTTTCAAACTCCTCAACTGCTAGTTTTGACATTGAGAAACAGCTTTTATTAACCTGAACTGTTTTCACTTATTAATGTATATAAACACTCTTAGACATCAAAGGGAAGTTGAAAAAACACTTTTTTGAAATATTTTTGTGTCCTGAATTTTGTTTTGGAACTGTGAATATATTTTAGTTCTGATGAAGATTGGCAGCAGTCCTCCTAACAAATGGAAGAATTTATAATGAGAAAAATGGGCAATATTTGAACAATTAAAATAAATGAAGATGTGTACATGCAGGTAAGGAGAAGAAGCTAAAAGAGAGAAACTAATGCTTGTCAAAATACTTAGCAAGAAAAAAAATTTTGGTTTTTAGTTGCCAGCAAGATGGGGATCTAGACAGTTTTTGCAATAGAGAAGTAGATTCAAAGACTTAAAATAAATAAACAAATATGCCATCTGTGTTACCAGTCACTGTTTTTCTGACAGAAAAACATGGGAGGAGATAGGAGCAGAGTTGTATTAGAAGCGCACATGCCCATATGAAGGACTGCACATGAGTGATAGCAGTGACTGATGTTATGCTTATGCAAGGAGGAGGCAAAYAACAAATTCTATTTTATTATCAGTTACTGAAACACTAGTCAAATGGAAGCCAGCTTAGTACATGCAGAACCAGTCTCTGAGCAGTCAGACCTCTGTTACTTCTTGGGACAGTAGGAAGAGATGCCCTATTACACAGTGGGATGCCCTATTGAGATAGTAGGAAGAGAATGTGATCCCTGATATCACAGACGCAGGGGTGGATGTATATGACAGACACAAGAGGAAACAGGAAAGACCCTAGCCATGCATTTCATGTTTCTCTTTTAATGCAGTACTTTATCTCTTCCTTCTTTCCTATCTCCTTTTCCTTTTTTTTTTTTCATATGCACATAAATAAGTTTAGCTCTAGGTTAAAAGTAGAGACTGCAAACCTGTTGGAGGCCTCTGTAAATAAACAGAAGGAAATTATAGTGATAAGGCAAAAGTGCCTGCTGAAATGGCGGAATCATCATTTTGGGGTACATGCTGAAATCCTTACAGAAACAAGACAAGCAGGAAAATATCTCCATTTTGACAGTAGCTGAAGGGTCAGAGGCAAAAACTACCTAACAGTTGCACTACTGTCAATGAATAATATTCTAACTGCAGCAGCAAGTTATGCAATGGATATGTATATCCTTTTCTGCTCCCTAAAACCAACATCATCTGTGCTGTTTTCTGTCACTGTTCTGTACTGCATGAGTTTATATTACCAACACTGCCCCAGGCATCAATGACAAAAACTTTATTTTGTATGAATGTGTCAGGATGAGCTTACCTATATATAGCTAACCTATAATTGCATAGAATGAATACAGCAACCAATATATATTTTTGTGTTCTGTTTAAGATTTAGATAGTTCTTGCTTTATATTGAAAATCTGAGCACTTTTCTTCAGAATAAATAGCATATATCTGAAACATATACACATATGCACACAAAGAAAGATCTGGTTTTATTCAAAATTTGACACAGGTTGGACTTCCTGCTACAAAAAAGGAGAAAATTTAAAGTTACAGGCTTCCTATTCATGTTTTCAGACTCCACAGCTTCAGAATATGGACTTTCAAAGTTCATTTACTATCAGCTGAATCCAGCATTGTGTTATCCCATCTTCAGAAACCAAAAAGTAAAATTATAAATAAAACTGCAGATAAAAGGAATGTGGAATAGCATGAAAACAATAATGTGAGAGGGAAAAAATAAGTGAGATAAAGGCATCTTTGCACACAACAGACATGAATTGTGTGGGTATGCACATGTGTGTGTGAGGTGTGTGTAAAATCTAATTGCATAGAAACAAAATGTATGAAATCTAACCTATTAGCACAGTTATGTGTCTGGCTGTTAAGTGATAAAATGAGAAAATTCAGAAAATAAGGCTATTTTATRCCCAGAATATTTAAACAGTGCCAAGTGAGTAGGAAAAAAATGTATTTGCTTTGTATGTTTCACCCTTTTTCATAATTAGAGCATTTATTCAATCCCTTTGTCCTGCTGTAAAATTATCTTATTGGTTTGTTGTTTTTTTTTGCTTCTTTTACTTACAAATCATAGAAGAAACTATTTTTACACTCAAGTGCAAGGACTCAAAAGATCTACTCTCTTATACTATGCTCTTTCATGAATCTGTAATTTTCACCACTTGCAAAATCCATCGGGTCTTCCTCTTTTTTCTCAAAATGTTTTCTTCTCTCATGACATCAATTTGACAGAATTTTAATATGATATGTGTGTTGGAGATTTAAGACTTTCCAAGAGCAAAGAGTACAGTAGAATATATAGCGATTGGGGACAGTGTGGAGCATGAGTTAATTGAATAGAAAAGCATAAATCAGTAGGATAGCTTCATAGGTTTTGACCCACCACTCACTCAGGGTGGCAGAAAACACTGTAGAATTTGTGAAAGTTAGATATGACCTATATAGAACAAATATTTTGCTGTAAACCATGGAGGTGTGACTGTAAGATCAAGAATTAAGTCATTCACAGTTTTCCATCAAACAGGAACACTTTATCATAATTAGAAGATTAAGAGGTAGGGAAAGCAGTTTTCTGCAAAGTTTGCATGTAAGGGGGAAGCTGGACTAATGGAATTTAACCACAAAGGGAACAACAGCAAAAAGAAAATATCAGTGTTATAATTAAAACCATGTGAATTGTTTTCTTCTTGGGACAACAAGCATCTTTCCCTACAGCGGTAGGGAAGGGAACATATCAGACTGATGGTTAGCACAGAGAGACACTCTAAAAGCTCCAGGAAATCTTGATCTGGAGAAATGAGTCTCAAAGAAAGGTTTTGGTGCTTCAAGATGACAAAATTGCTCTTAAGGGAAAAGAAAGTTCAGGCAGGATTTTGTGTACAATAGCTTCTTTGTCAAAGGTGGGATATTGTTTTTATTGTCCAAATTGCAGAGTGATTTTTGTTGTTGCTTTACAACATCCTCTAAAAATCCATCTCACTTCGTTTGTTAGATCTGGGTCTGCAGAAATAAGCTACAAGCCATGTTTGAAACTCCAGGATTTGGCTGAAAATGCTACAGAGATGTCAGTGGTGATCTTTGCAGGTCTACTGCAGTTGGCTCACAGGGTCCCTTTGCCATTAAGAGGAATTAAGAGACAAATCAATGCCTAGAAAGTGTGCCAGTGAAATTACAAAAGAAGGAGACAAGTTTAGACCCAGAAAACCTTACAGAGAGGTGGAGTGTTAGGTACCACAAAGAAATTTGGTAATGCTCCAGGAGTAAGGGCTGGGCCACCACTTAAACAGACACCTGTGGTTTGTTCCTATAGTTTGGAGGAAAGGGGCAGGGGGTGGCCAGCATTTTGCCTAATTAGATGTCTTTCAAACAGCCCATCTGTAGCCTTTTAAAACTGTGAGAAATATTTGTGCACACAGTCAGCTTCTGATGAATTTTAAATYGAAGTGTTTGTTCTTGGGAAAACCACTGTGCTCCTATTTGGCAATATAACTGATACGGCCTCTTTGCAATTCATCCATGTAATCACAGTATAACAGGTGAGAATTAGTGGATCAAAGTGAAACGTTCAGGAAAGCACAAGCTATCTTTTGAGAGAAATAAAACCAAATTGCCTCCCAGCTTAGCACCAGCAGAGACTGTCCAGTGAACCACATGCACTATTTAGAGAAGAAAATATGTTTAAAAAAATCTCACTCTCTGAAGCATTATTTGACTATTATTTGATTTCAATTTCAAGAAATAAATAGCAATTATTGGTTTGAAAAATTGCCTTACCAGCATCTGCTGATGTCTTTGTACTGTTGGCTTGGAAAAAGAAAAGCTCTCCTGGAGTATATTTTACATCAAATTTGCAACATAGAAATACACTTCCAGAAAATTAATGTCGCATAGATTTTCTATTGAGAGAAGCACTTTCTCTGTGCAAAAAAAGCTGATTTYCATTAAGGACAGAATAGGAAAGCAATCCCTAAAGCTTCTGTTTGTTGACAAGTAAGGAAAAGTAAATAATTCAACATAGCATTTAGAATTTCCAGTATATGTTTGGTATTCAGTATCTGGTTTAAATGTTCCATGTTGTATATTAAGAGTTGAGAGAAAGTTACGACAACTAACATCTTGCACATATTTTCAGAGTGTATGCAGGTAAGTAAAAGAGTATACACATATATGTAAAAATATTTTATATTCTTTATGAATTACTTTAATATATAAGTATGGTATATTGTTGTGGGAACAGAACTTTTAAAGTTCTTCCCTTTTAGCTTCCAAAACAGTTCTTTATGCTAATAAGTGTGAGTGGCTTTTATAAATGTAAGCAGTAGCAATGAATAGAAAATGTGTATCTGAAGATTCTCTGGTGGAAAATATCCCACTTGCAAAACTGAAATATTTCAAGGAAAAAGTTTGCTTTCTGGAAAACAACTATCAGTTTGTCATGAGAAACACTTTAAAAAATATAATACTTCTTGGAAGGGATTACATTTTTGGCCATTTAAATAATGTAATAAAAGCGTGTAATTGCACAAATGAAGCACAGAAATAAGCTTTCTGCTGCCCGTGCTGTCTTCCCCCAGAAGTAGACCTCCTTGTCCTCATATTTGAAATACAAATCAGATAAAACAGTGCAAACCAGCAAAAACTACAAACTATGGTATTTTCCATACTATAAACACATTTTAAATAAGACTACAATTAAGTAAGTGTCTTTAGATTGAAACAAAAATAATTGAAGTAGGGGGAGGAGGGTTAGGTTTTGTCTTGAACTTTGTCTCTTTCCCTATGGCTCTATTTAAATATGAGTTGCTTGATTTTTTTTTTTTTAATCCATCAAGAAGGTTTGCTCCAAATTATACCAGATTAACCACCAGAGACAGGATTTTTAATGTTATTTATATCCTCTTCTGCTATTGTTAATTCTTTTGCACTATATCTGCTGAGATTAATAAGAAAGGAACAAAGGATAACGCTCTCTTTAAAAAAGCAAACCTAACCAACCAAACAAAAAAACCCAACCTGTTAGTTTCCCTATTCCTCCTGCCTAATATCACCCCTCTCCCCCACCATGCAGACTCATTGATACACTTTCATCAACTGCTATTTATACCCAAGCTTCTTTCAGAATGCTTCTTTCTATACATCTAAATCAGAAAGATGAGGAAAAAGTATTTAATGCATTCAGMGGACTTCATGGCATGAAAGTCTAATGCTAGAGCCACATTCAATTCCCTATATAAGACCAGCTTAGGAATTCTCTTTTTCCTTCATACCTGGCACTGGAGGTCAAACTATCTTCTAGAAAGACATTCCCTCTCTGATTTAAACCTTCACAAGGTGAGGGTCCATTTGACTAGCCAGCATTCAAATATCAGATTGCTAAATTTAAGGTCAAACTGAAGTTTTCACTCACATCTCAGCCTATGCCCAATATACAGATTCCTGTTATCTTTCTACTCCTTGTATAAGACCATGTCAGACCATCAGCATGAGAAGTGTAAAATACTACAGAGGAGAAAAGAATTTGAAGAGGTGAAGTTAACCTTTAGAGCCTTTTGAGGTTTTTGACTTCTTTCAAAATATTGCTTGAAAGTGTCTGATGTCTTTGCCCTGGAAAGAAGTAATCTCATACTAGTATCATGACTAAAAAGACCATCATCTCCAAATTCTRTGTACAGCAAAATATATTCTTACTTTAGTAACCCCATCCTGCATCTCACCAGTACTTATTTTCTACATTACTTCTGAAATTACCTATTATTGGAGCCCTACAGCACTAAAAGAGGGGTGGGGGGAAATACTACCTATTTCAATGGACTGTGGCCAGGGTCATATGTTATTACAACATGTACAGTAAAGCCCTATTTTGATAGAGCCTGTAGATGCTATTAAGATATAACAGAAGGGTRACATTTAATCCTAATGACTCTTTCTTGGTAAAGAGGAAGTATTAAACACCTGTAAAGCGATATTAGAATTTTATATGAAGAAATTAAAGTAAAAAGGCTTGATGTAACTTTGCATTAGCATTTAATGAAATAACAGATTATAAAAATTCAGAACAAAAAAATTAATATGGTTCAGTTGCTTCCAAAATTTAAGAATTCTTCAGAATTCTGAAAAACTTGGCAGCATCTACAGCTGGGACTTAAGAAACTACAGGACATTTAAAATCAATGAACTGTTTAAGTTTTTTGTACATTCATGTGGAAATCATTACAGTGCTATTTTTGTAATGCAAGACGGTGGCAATTAAGGAAAAGAATTTAAATACAGAAAGAAAATTCAACCCATGCAATTAAACATAAAAGAGTGTTCAAGAGAACATCCCACATTAACACAAAATCAAAGTATGTTTGCTAATTATTAGAAATATAAAGAAGGTGGGGTACATTTATGTCTTGTTTTATATCTAAGTTTTATTTGTGCTTCTTGGCCTTTTATACCCTACACTGAGCTAGCAATTAGTACCAGAAGTCAATACATGTGCTTGAAAACCTACTCATGTAATCTAAAAATAGAAACTGCAACTTTGCTTCTTTAGTGATATTTAGGAGTTTCTGGTAATAATGAGTGCTAGCAGCTGGGATAGAGAATGAAAATACATATGGAAAAAAAAATAACTTGAGAAGAAAAGGTATTCTCTAGGATACTAGTCATCATCAAAGAATGCTGTAGCAGTGGTGATAGTGATGGTGAGGGTTTGTGTCTGTTTTCTCTTATTGCTTTCTCCATGCAAAAAATCTAGACTTATCCCTCCTGAACAACTGATTTCATTAATCTTGGGGAAATGAGTTTCTATATCTTCCTCATCCCTAAAAACTGATCAAACCACCATGCCTTTCTTCTCAGGTAACACTCCTCCTCTCCTAATGAAGCTGAACAGATATGCAAAAAGACATTTCAAACAAATGTAGAAAAGTCTAACTCTATCCCAGCTCTTACCATAATTACCTATGCTGAGCTCTGCATCTATGCTAATAGYTAGACAGTTATATATATTCTAGATATGTTTTTTCTTAAAGAAAAAAATCCCTTATCCTCGGTTTGAATTTAAATATAAAGAGAATTAGGTGATTCTGGAAAGTGGGGAAAAATATTTCTCAGGACAGAATGGGTTTTATGAATGTAGTTCACAGTTTAGGCAAAAGTAGGACGTATCAGTTCCCACCCTCTAGATTTTAATAAGTGATTTGAGTCTCACTTTCTTTTTTTTKTAGTCTCATTACCTAAAAATTAATAATGAGCTTGCTAAAAAGAAGATTAATTATTTACATATTTAAGCAATTGCATAACTTATATTTGGCTGTTTCAGTTTATGTATTTTTAATGTTGAGAAAAGGTAAATTAAAAATATTATTTTAAATATTTACTTTTGTAGTGATTTTTATTAAATTGTTTCTGAAAGGAAATTGTATTTTAATTAAAAGTGCAGAAAAAATAATCTAAAATTTGATTGCTGTTTTTTCAATAAAATTTAAACATGCTGGATACAAAATGAATGCAAAATGTATTTTGCTTCCAAAAAACCTGGAGTACTTAAAAGAAAATATTAATGAATTCATCTGTTTTTGAGGGAGTTGGGTTATTTTCAGTTTTATCATCACATAATTCTACAAATCTCAGGTCTCAGCATTTCTAACCTACTTTTTATTCATGGATCAGGAAAGGAAAGCAAGCTTTCATTTTTTCTGTGTTCACAAGAAGCTTTAAAGCTAAAAAGAAATAAAGATCATGTCTTCATCTGAAGAAGAGGTTACAGCTTTCAAAAACTGGGTTGTGTAGGCAATGATATTCTTAATTTACTGGGCTTATTTCTTCAAAACTATGGTGGTTTACATGCATTTCTTGAATATTATTTTTCTTAAATTTAAGATTTTACCAAGGACTTTAGAATAATTCTATACCAAAATGCAGCTTGTCATAATTTCTTTTTTATCTTGAAGTTTTTTGATTTTTAAAAAACAAAATGTGTGTCTAATTTAATTTAAAATCCAGTTGAAAGTTTTTTGTTTGTATTGCTATGAGTGGTGTTTATTTCAGGCTCTTAATTAGGTATGTTCACATTGATGAACATGTAATTATTTTATGCTCTGCTATCTTCATTTTTCCACTCTAAAACCGCTCTGTGCAACATTTTCCATTGAATGTAAATAATAGAAAAAGAATCTAGAGAGTCAAACATGAATTTAACTACTATAATAACTACTAAATATAACTACTATAAAATATAACTACTGAAATAAAGAAAATACTCTGAATTTACTGAAATGCACTTTCAATTGTGTCACAGCAATGAATAATCCTATTTTCTCCAAGAATATGGCATCTGGATCAAAAGAAGCAGATGTAGCTCAAAAAAATGTTCAAAATTATAGACACCTYGTAAACCCATATTGCATCTGAGTGCCAGTCTGACTATAAATGTGGGGGTGGGTAACACTGGAGAACTTCAGGTTTAAGCCCTGCTGTTCACTATAAAGTCCTGCCATCTGCTCTGCAAATATTGGAATGAAGTGTGTAAGACTCTTCTTGGATGTACAGAGATGCAGCCGACTCTATGCGGGAGAAGCATAGAGAGATGTGGCACAACTCTGTGACATGATGTGTGCCAAAGCAATCCTCACATCACTGAAAATCAAGCCACAGATTTGGTGGTTGGAACAATTTCAGAGCAGCATACAGGTTTTATCGTCTCAGTTCTACACATTAGAATTTTCTAAGATTTTGAAATGCTTTGGACCACTTAAATATCTTCAGCTTTTAKATAGAATGTGTATTATCTTCAGTCACTTCAGAAACGAATTTACTTCTATGTGYTGTGAAAAAGAAGAATCAGAAGAGTATGTTTCTCTGTGAATAAATTAATTCTTTTGCCTTTACGTGTCTTAGTGATATGTAGTGATAGTGATACAGGTGAATAATCATCTAAGCCTGAGTCCTGTCCCTGACCGATATTAAAATAATGTTAGGGCTTCCTGGAAATGTCAATGTTCTTTTGATCTATTCTCCAGTGACATAGTGATTTAGATACCCCTCTTGCCTTCACACCATGGATTATGTACCTTGATTACAACAAGATCCCAACACTAGGCTTCTTTAAAATGAGATAGCTATCTTACAGCCATTGCAGCACCTTTGGAAAGACACATCTGTCTTTCCAATAACTGCTCGGTAGCATGCTGTGACCTACATGCAATAAACCACAATGAATTTAAGAGTCCTTATCTGACTGTCCTCTAGTGTTCCTTGGCCCAGAGGCTGAGGGGATGAGTGAAATCATGGACCAGGAACTGGAGCTGAACCTGTAAACATAGCTGTATCATCCACAACCAGGGCAGTTCCAGAGTTTGTCTAAACTTATACCTTTGGCACATTATGAAAAAGAGAGTCACTTCTTCCCAAACTCCAAAGCTGAGTCACACTGACATGTGGACACACTTCTTCCATCACCTCCACTCCTTGTAGGTAGCCTACAGCCTGTTCCAAAATCACCAGAGCTTACCAAGACCCAGGATGAGCACAGACCATTCACAGAGAGGGGAAAAATAATTCCTGGTCTATAGGTCCCTAAATAGAGCAAGCTCTGGTGCTGGGTGATCCTTTCCAGGTTTCCGAAGGTACCAATAGACCATAACGGCCTAGTATGCCTGTCTCCAGCCTTGTCTCTCGGATGTATCTCAGACAGATGYTGGAGGTAGCTTGTTTCCCAGGTGGACCCCTTCTACGTACACTGTAGGTCGTCCCCAGTCCTATATTGGGCTCCATCTCCTGAGTGGACTCTGGACCCATGTTATAGCCTTGTTTCAAGGCTATGTTTCTGTGGGCCTGTCACCACTTGCTCCTGAGTGAACCCCCCTGGAAGGACTCCAGACCTGGTTCATCACTTGCTCTGTGTATGTCTGTTACCAGCTCAACACATTGCATTCAGACCCAGTAGGACTGCACCACTTTGTTGAGGATACTGTCTGGGTTGGGRTCTTGCTCAGGTTCTGGCTCTCCATTCATTAGGGAGAACCCCATCCTCGTTATTCCCTGACAACCCCTGGCATCAGGACCCTATGACAGACACTATGACAGACTAAGAAAGTTAAGGAGAGCTTATCAACATATGACACTCAAGAGTGGTCATTCATAGAATCATAGAATCATAGAATCATTAATGTTGGAAAAGACCTCTAAGATCATCGAGTCCAASCATCAACCCAGCATCCATGCGCACTAAACCATGTCCTGAAGTACCACGTCCACACGTTTTTTGAATGTCTCCAGTGTTGGTGACTCCACCACTTCCCTGGGCAGCCTGTGCCAATGCTTGACAACTCTTTCAGTGAATAATTTTTTCCTAATATCCAATCTAAACCTCCCCTGGCGCAACTTGAGGCCATTTCCTCTCCGTCTTTCCCTTGTTACTTGGGAGAAGAGACCAACACCTGCCTATCTACAGCCTCCTTTCAGGTAGTTGTAGAGAGCGATAAGGTCTCCCCTCAGCCTCCTCTTCTCYAGGCTAAACAACCCCAGCTCCTTCAGCCGATCCTCATAAGACTTGTGCTCCAGACCCTTCACCAGCCTCGTTGCCCTTCTCTGGACATGCTCCAGCACCTCAATGTCCTTCTTGTAGTGAGGGGCCCAAAACTGAACACAGTATTTGAGGTGCAGCCTCACCAGTGCCAAGTACAGGGGCACAATCACCTCCCTCTGCCTACTGGCCACACTATTCCTGACACAGGCCAGGATGCTGTTGGCCTTCTTGGCCACCTGGGCACACTGCCGGCTCATGTTCAGCYGGCTGTYGACSAGCACCCCCAGGTCCTTTTCCTCTGGGTAGCTTTCCAGCCACTCTTTCCCAAGCCTGTAGCATTGCCTGGGGTTGTTGTGACCCAAGTGCGGGACCCGGCACTTGAACCTCATAGAGTTGGCCTCGGCCCATCGATCCAGCCTGTCCAGATCCCTCTGCAGAGCCTTCCTACCCTCATGCAGATCAACACTCCCGCCCAACTTGGTGTCATCTGCAAACTTACTGAGGGTGCACTCGATCCCCTCATCCAGATCMTTGATAAAGATGTTAAACAAGACTGGCCCCAAAACTGAGCCCTGGGGAACACCGCTCGTGACYGGCTGCCAACCAGATTTGACTCCATTCACCACAACTCTCTGGGCTTGGCCRTCCAGCCAGTTTTTTACCCAGTGAAGAGTACACCCGTCCAAGCCATGAGCAGCCAGCTTCTCTAAGAGAATGCTGTGGGAGACAGTGTCAAAGGCTTTACTAAAGTCCAGGTAGACCACATCCACAGCCTTCCCCTCATCCACTAGGCTGGTCACCCGGTCGTAGAAGGAGATCAGGTTGGTCAAGCAGGACCTGCCTTTCATGGACCCGTGCTGGCTGGGTCCAATCCCCCGGCTGTCCTGTACGTGCCTTGTGAGCACCCTCAAGATGAACCGCTCCATAATCTTCCCCGGCACCGAGGTCAGKCTGACAGGCCTGTAGTTCCCCGGATCCTCCTTCCAGCCCTTCCTGTAGATGGGCGTCACATTGGCAAGCCGCCAGTCGTCTGGGACCTCCCCCGTTACCCAGGACCGGTGATAAATGATGGAGAGCGGCTTGGCAAGCTCCTCTGCCAGCTCCCTCAGTACTCTCAGGTGGATCCCATCCGGCCCCATAGACTTGTATATGTCCAGCTGGCGTAGCAGGTCATTAACCTCTTCCTCTTGGATTATGGGGGGTGTATTCTGCTCTCCATCCCTGTCTTCCAGCTCAGGGGACTGAATACCCTGAGGATAACTGGTCTGACTAGTAAAGACTGAGGTAAAGAAGGCATTAAGTACCTCAGCCTTTTCCTCATCCTCATTGGCAGTGTTCCCCCCCACATCCAATAAGGGAGGGAGATTCTCCTTGGCCCTCTTCTTGTCGTTAACATATTTGTAAAAACATTTTTTGTTGTCCCTGACAACAGTGGTCAGATTGAGTTCCAGCTGTGCTTTTGCCTTTCTAATTTCCTCTCTGCATGACCTAACGAGWTCCCTGTACTCTTCCTGAGTCGCCCGCCCCTTCTTCCAACAGTGGTAGACTCTCCTTTTTTCCCTAAGTCCCAGCAAAAGCTCCTTGTTTAGCSAGGCCGGTCGTCTTCCCCGCCAGCTCCTCTTACGGCACTCAGGGACAGCCTCCTCCTGCGCCTTTAAGACTTCCTCCTTGAAGAACKTCCAGCCTTCCTGGGCCCCTTTGTCCTTCAGGACCGCCTCCCAAGGGACTCTCTGAACCAGTGTCCTGAACAGGCCAAAGTCCGCCCTCCGGAAGTCCATGGTAGCGGTCTTGCTGACCCCTCTCCTTACTTCAGCAAGAATTGAGAATTCTATCATGTAATGGTCGCTGAGCCCCAGACGGCCTCCGACCACCACATCTCCCACCAGTCCTTCTCTGTTGGTMAACAGCAGGTCGAGCGAGGCACCTCCYCTGGTAGGCTCGCTTACCAGCTGCTTCAGGAAGTTATCTTCCACRCACTCCAGGAACCTCCTCGACTGTTTCTTCTCTGCCGTGTTGTATTTCCAGCAGATGTCAGGCACGTTGAAGTCTCTCACGAGGACAAGGGCTAGCGATCGTGAGACTTCTGCCAGCTGCTTGTAGAACACTTCATCAGCCTCTTCATCCTAGCTGGATTGTYTATAACAGACTCCCAGCAGGATATCCGCTTTGCCGGCCTTTCCCCTCATCCTAACSCATAAACATTCARCCCGATCATCACAAACGTCGAGCTCCATGCAATCGAAACATTCCCTGATATACAGAGCCACCCCACCGCTTCTCCTTCCTCGCCTGTCCCTTCTGAAGAGCTTATAGCCATCCATCGCAGCACTCCAGTCATGAGAGTCATCCCACCCTGTTTCCGTGATGGCGACCAAGTCATAGCTGTCCTGCTGCACAATGGCTTCCAGCTCCTCCTGTTTGCCACCCATGCTGCAAAACAGCTCAAAACCGCTGTGCCCTCTGTGAAAAGCTTTTGACCTTACAAAACAAGAACTTCAACAGAGAAGGTCACAGCCTTTCAAGTCTTCTTCATTAGCCATCCCACCAAGACTGACAGTTGTCTGTCCTCATTCACAGCTAAATGATCTAGATAGAAGTACACATTTAATCTTCTTTCAAAGTGAGCTTCAAAAATACCAATGATTTAAAACATCTCTTGAGCCCTGTAAACCTCTGTCTACTTTCTTCCTTTATGAAAATCCATTGAAAGTCATGCAGTCTGGGTTTTCTCAAATCTGACCAGCTAAAGGTTGCTTTGGAGAGTGTCTAAGGTAAAAAGACTTTTTTAAACTTATATTTCTAGTGAATACACATAACTCCTGAACTCTGCTGCCTCTGGATGTGAAGAGTACAGCTGCCAGATTTCTTTCCCAAACTATCTCCCAGGCATAGGCAACAAAGATAGCTATAAAAGGTAGCTGTTGTGTATTTCCACATTCAGAAGTGGTAGTACATTTTCCCTGCACTGAATAGGAAAGTATGGCAGGTCAGTTAATTGAGAGCATGGTTGGAGACATGGAACTAGGGCTGAAAAGTCATTGTATGTGATATAATAATCATTGTATCTCATATTTACCGACGACCAAATGTCTTAAATTTTTTACACATGTGCTATGGCTGATGCTGCCCTGACCTGTGATATGAGCATTAGGCAGTCTTGATATTTACCTGGTAACTGCTAAATCAGATTGTCATAGCAAGGAACTGGGGAGAGGAGGATTAGTGAAAGAAAGGGAGGGAAAAGGTAGATTTTATTTTTGAAAACAAGAGGCAGAGGGAATGAGGAACCTGGAGCCATTTCTCATCACAGCTTTGGATTGAGACGGGACGTTCCTCTGACCATATCGGCATGCAGAGCCCCTTCCATAGGAAAGTTTCACCTGGAACAATCCTCCTGGCTAGCACACTGGCACATATGGACCTTTGGTAGCTCAATGAATGAGAAACGTAGGTATCCTGGCTATGGGCAGCCTTTCCAAAGAGGGAATCTTTAAAAGGATTAAGTTACCGTGTGGAAAAAAAAATTGTAATGTTATTTCTTAATGGGACATGTATTCCTAAACGTGGAAAGGTCCAGGAACGGGCATACTAGGGGCTGTCCAGATCTCATGTAAAGGGGCAGGGGTACAGGACTCACAAAGGCTGGTGGTTTGTGCTTTGTTATATCCATAGGTAGCCCTCCCAGCTGTACTCATGAAAACCCCAGGCATATTCAAAGACAAAGACAATGCAGACCCTCATGGAATTTTGCTTCAAAGTTACTTACAGAATGATATAAAATGACTGCAAATTGTGCATCCTAATGGAAGTTTTATCCTTTTTAATTTGTAGAAGAGTAGATTAAATGAAGGTGCATTGGTCCTGGCAATTTAATTGCAGCAATGTCTTTGGTCAGAAGAAAAATAAGGCAAAAACTTATGATTTTGGGTTTTGGGTTTGTTTTTTACCTCCTATAACTCTTGTAGTATCTCCTATGGGTAAAAAAATAAAACACAGGTATGTACTGAATAGCTCCAGTAAACTTCATCAAGGAGTAGCAGGGACTTAATGTCTTTCACGGCTGAAATAATTTTTTATTCTGCTACTGTAATCAGTCTATTGGAAAGATAATTATAGTTTCACTAGTATGACTATAGTTAAGCTCTGTCAGTTTTTCCATTTTATAAATATGTATATATTTATACACACACCCCTATTTTTACCAGGGTCTACAATCCAGCCAACAAAATTAACTTCAGATAAAAACTTAAATGGTATTTTTTTCTGTCTTTTGTTGTTGTTCTTGAAATCTCATCCTACCGAGCTTGCTCTCAGACATTCTGACCATTTTTAACATGAAGAAAACAGCCTTTAAAATTAAATTACAAATTCCATCTTTTCATTCTGATCAAGTGATTGTGTCATTCCAACTTAGTTTTAAGCTAATTAATAGTAAGTCATTTGTAATGAGAAAGTATTTTCTCATTCTAATTAAAAACTTGGTAACAAAAAGTAAATACAGTTCAAGCAATCAACACATTTCATTTTGAAAAGTTCATCATGATTATTAGTGAATCAGATGGATGCTTGTGGGTAGCYGTGACATTAACAGAACAGAGGTGTCATTACAGTAGCATAGAGTATGACAAAATCCCTTATTTAGAAGGACTTCCAAAGAGATTTTGTGGTCCATTGCATCAGGAAAAAAAAAAAAAAAAGGGAAAAAAACATTAATAAGTGCATGCTTGGAATCACTGTTGTTCACTAGCAGTGTCAGTCAGTGAATGTACAAGTCTTCTCACACTTCAATCTGACATGGTATCAAACAGCCTGGGCAAAATCAGCTGCTGAATTAGAATTAAAGATAATGGAGTCTGCAACCTGAAAAGGGGGTTTCTTCTTAAATTTAAGGTAAAAATAAAGCTGATAACAAAAATGTCTTTTTTTTTATTTGGAAGCTGGGAAAACTCTTGAGAAAATGTTATATTCAGCAYTTCTCTGACATATATTATGAAAGGTGACAACCTCAACAGCTGTAGGTGGAATGTAATTAGGCTTTATTATCCCCATTTTACAGATGGCAATCTGAGACATATAGCAATCAAAAGCTACACAATGCAAAGAGATTGTAACACAGAGTCCTATTTTCTGGGATAAAAGAAYTTCCACTAACTTTAATAAGCATTATTTGTATCTCTCAGTGAAAAAAAAAGAGCTTTCAGTTTTCACAGCCTTCAGCCCTACACTAAATTCTCCAGTACTTTATACTGCCATTCAGGCAAGTCTTCTTTAATTTATCAGTAACAACCAAACTAGACTGTTAAAGACACTTTAGACAGGTTTTATGTGTTATAGCGTAAATGAAGTGATCAACAGGGGTTCCCTSTAGGGTCTGGGTATCCCACAGAGCTGAATTCCTAAGGAGTGAGTAATTGCAAGTTCCTTTCTGTCTGGTGGATCTAGGTGTGAGAAAAGGCAACTAAAGTGCTTTGTGATTCAGTTAGTGTGGGCAGATGTGTTCTGTAATCTTAATGAGCCAACTAAGGAGGCCTCTGAAAAGGAGGCGGGGTGTCTAGCTACATTTTTAAGGAAAGAAAGAGTGTTCTAGAGGGAAGATAGCAAAGCTTAACTAGAGAACACCCTGAAGTTGTACTAGACAGTGATATACAGTAGGATTTAGTTTTGAACAGGGTTTACTTGTTTTTTTAAAAATCTTAATCTCATTTTCAGTTTTGGAAGATGCAGCTGTGATTTTTAACACCTATCATCTGTGACATTTTGAAGGGGAAAGGTGAAGCAAGAATATTTAAAAACATTGGGAGATACTTTTTCCTACAATTTCACTACTGAAGAGTTGTGTGCATCCACCCATAGTTTTCCTGCTTGTCCAAAAATACTTATGTTCTTTAGTATCTTTACAAGAAGAAGGGAAAAAACAAAAAAGAAACAATAAAAGCTAAATCTGGTATATGGAAAACCTATTTTTGGGAAGCTGCAGAAGACACAAAGTTTTGGAGATGTTGCTCATCATAAGTTTATTTCTACATTCTTCTGACATTTGGTCTCTCTAGGTTTTGGATGGGTTTTAGTTACTGGTTTTTGGTTTTCCAAGGAAATGTTTCCCAGTAGATTATACAATATTTTGTGGACAGACAGTTACTGTTCTTTGCTCTGTTTCACCCAGAAATATTCATTTGGGCCTGATCTATCATCACAAAGTGTTGCATCCATTAAAAAAACCACACTTCAAGCTCTCTAGTAAACATATGTTTGCATAGTTCCTCTTTAAAGTTACACAGTCCCCATAAATAGTATGTGCTATATAAGTAAAGCATAATAATAGGATCTCTTCATTCACTGCTGAAATACAGCCACCCTTAGATCGAAGGGAGATACTGTTCAACAGTGCACAGCAGCACAGTTACCTTCAGCTGGAAATCAAGGTAGGCTGAATGTAATTGCTTGCGTTGAAATTTGGCAGACACRCTGCAGACCTACTATGCCTTTTGTTTTGTAGGAGCTATATTATGAAGAGCACCTGAAGATGATAGTAGCACTTCTTTCTTCTCATTGCTACAAAAAAAATGGTATTAAAGTCATCTTATTCGTAGCATAAACTGCCCAATACAAGCCAAACCATGCTTCTGGCTGCAGCAGGTACTCTCTGTTCTGCTTATCTTAGCAGAAGCGTGTATCAGTTCAGCAAAGCAACCCTTGTAAGACTCCAGCTGCCTCCCACACCTTTGCAGCTACTTTACACCCTAGCCTCTGTCTTGTCAGATGCAAATCCCTCTCTTTACGTAAGACCAAAGAAGAAAATTAGACTTACTAAGAGAAAATGGAAACTGATTGGAAAAGGGGAAACTTAACCCCAATTTTTAAAAAGGGAAAAAAGGAAGACCCAGKGGACTACAGGCCAGTCAGTCTCACCTCTGTGCCTGGGAAGATCATGGAACAGATCCTCCTAGAAGCTATGCTAAGACACATGGAGGACAGGGAGGTGATTCGAGACAGCCAGCATGGCTTCACTAAGAGCAAGTCCTGTCTGACCAACCTAGTGGCCTTCTATGATGGAGTGACTACATCATAGTGGACAAGGGAAGAGCTACAGATGTCGTCTATCTGGACTTCTGTAAGGCCTTTGACACGGTCCCCCACAACATCCTTCTCTCTAMACTGGAGAGGTATGGATTTGATGGGTGGACTGTCCAGTGGGTGAGGAATTAGTTGGATGGTTACATCCAGAGGGTAGTGGTCAACGGCTCGATGTCCAGATGGAGATCAGTGAYGAGTGGTGTCCCGCAGGCGTCCATACTGGGACTGGTACTGTTTAATATCTTCATCAATGACATAGACAATGGGATCGAGTGCAMCCTCAGCAAGTTTGCAGACCACACCAAGCTGAGTGGTGCAGTTGACACGCCTGAGGGACGCGATGCCATCCAGAGGGACCTGGACAAGCTTGAGAAGTGGGCCCATGTGAACCTCATGAGGTTCAATAAGGGCAAGTGCAAGGTCCTGCACCTGGGTCGGGGCAACCTCTGGTATCAATACAGGCTGGGCGATAAAGGGATTGAGAGCAGCAGGACCTAGGGGATACTGGTGGACAAAAAGCTGGACATGAGCCAACAATGTGCGCTCACAGCCCAGAAGGCCAACCGTATCCTGGGCTGCATCAAAAGCAGTGTGGCCAGCAGGTCAAGGGAGGTGATTCTGCCCCTCTACTCTGCTCTGGTGAGACCCCACCTGCAGTACTGTGTCCAGCTCTGGAGCCCTCAGCACAAGAAAGACATGGACCTATTGGAGCGGGTCCAGAGGAGGGCCACGAAAATGATCAGGGGGATGGAACGCCTCTCCTATGAAGAAAGGCTGAGAGAGTTGGGGTTATTCAGCCTGGAGAAGAGAAGGCTCCGGGGACACCTTATTGTGGCCTATCAGTACTTAAAGGGGGCTTATAAGAAAGATGGGGATAAATATTTTAGCAGGGCCTGTTGTGACAGGACAAGGGGGAATGGTTTTAAACTAAAAGAGGGCACATTTAGGCTAGATATAAGGAAGAAATTTTTTACTATGGGGTGGTGAACCACTGGAACAGGTTGCCCAGAGAGGTAGTAGATGCCTCATCCCTGGAAACATTCAAGGTCAGGCTGGACAGGGCTCTGAGCAACCCGACTGAGTTGAAGATGTCCCTGCCCACGGCAAGGGGGGTTGGACTAGATGACCTTTAAAGGTCCCTTCCAATCCAAACTCTTCTATGATTCTATGATTCTATGAAATAAACTGAAGATTTTTTACTAGAATAATATTTGTTTGCTGGCACAAACTCTTCCCAGGAACTTCAGTTCATACACTCTCCCTATTACTATGGCTCATTTTCTTTGGCTTGTGCTGTTTCCCAGATAACCCTTTTCTTCCACAGAAATTCTTGCATTGGCAGCGCTCAGTCACAACACTTAAGGGAAGAAATACTTTGTTGCCATTGAATTATGCTTGAGAAAGTTTTGAGAAGCTGAGCAGTGTTTAATATCAGTTGTCTTGTACAAGGGTTACCTAATAATGGCTCGTCGCCTTGCAGTCACACTCAAATCAGTTTAGGTCAGTTAAAAAAAAAAAGGCTGATTTACCAAATTAAATCAAAACCACACTCACCCACAAAATTTTCTAAAGCTATAGGCAGCACTAATGAAAAAAAATGTCTAATATTCTGTTTTAAGATCATATCTAAAATTTTCTTTTCCTTCTAGATTTGCTTGAGCCTCTACTACGTGTTTAATCTAAATGATATTAAGTGAGCTTTCCTACACCTTGACTCGTAAGCCTGCATGTCTGCAGAGGCAGACTTGTTCAATTTCTATCGCAAAGGTTTAGGAGTGCTCCTACCATTTGGGGCTCCCCAATCAGGAGGTCTAATCCACTAAATCCAAGGTTTTCCCTCTTTTGCTCCCAAAGTTCAGTGCTCCCTTCCTTTTTCCTAATTCATCTTCATATTCTTCCAGTGTCACGTTGGACCTTATCTAACTTATRAAGTTGAATCACTGGGGCTGACACGGCCCTTACGGTCCAGCAGACTTATATGCCAAGTTTTCCTTCAGGCTCAACATCCCACTCAATGATGCTGGGATGAACGTCAAATCTGAACAGGCTTTGGTTATTTTGGGTTCCTTCATGAAAATTTCAAACAATGGCAAATATATGTCCTCACTCATCCACACTGGTTGTCCCTTAAACTGGCATTTGTTGTCTGAAAGACCATTGCCCTGTACGCTGAAGTAAGGAAAAAAAATACATCTAAATCTCTCTTCTCCCCTCTCCAAATTATGCCTGCATATAGTTTCTTCTTCTATCACAGAACAAAAAAGCTTTGCTTATTTTGGTGTGTTTCTTGGTTTCTTATAGTCATTCGTATGTGAATTATCTTGTACAGTATTAGTTGAACTTCAATTTCAAGATTGTTAGTAAATTCCTACATGGAAAGACATGTGAAAACATATTTCTTCTTAGGAATGTTTATAAATACACTGTTAGTTATCTCTTTCTTTGTATGAGTATTATTGTAATGTTATCACTGACAGCATAATTAGAACTAGAGCTGCAGAAATCTGGTGCTACCTTGGACAGATAATGGAAATTCTCTAAGAATTGCATATTTTATGGAAAATATAGATAAGTTAAGAAGTTTTGGAGGGATGCTGAAGCTTCCAGCAGCTTTTGTGATTCATAAAGGAAGTTTATCTCATTTCAGTTTTAATTTTGAATTTCAAACCTTTGTCTTTCTGGGGTTTTTGGTTGGTTTTTTTTTTGTTGGTTTGCTTTTGCTTTTTTTTTTTAATGCATTAGTTTTAAATATATTTCAATATGTGGACATACAATTTAATCAACATTTTGTAAACACTCATGAATTAATTAGGCCAGGAAAAAAAATTACCTCACTTTTTGTTAATTATAAAAATATCTCCCACTCTAGTCTCTTACTCAAGTTCAGGTTGATCATTCTGAAAGTTTGTTTATTATATTCTTAGGGTAATCTTGCAAGCACAATTATTACTCCTATTGTGTCACCATTTTACATCCATTATCTACTAGTGGTAACAAACTGATTTTCATCCTTTTATATTTCTGTTCAGCCTCTGTTTTTCACTTTGCCTCTGCAGTTCCCAGCTGACTTAATTCAGGACCTGAAATAGATCACAAATTAAACTACATAACTTCAAAAATTACCATTGTTTACTCCATGAATGGCCCTGGAGCAATGTGGCTAATCAAACACTTGATTAAGCTTGATTCAAAGTAACTGTGTTCTGCAGTCCCTGGATGCAGAATGCAATGTCCATCTCATATGTTCTTTGCTTTAAGGATTGCCTTTAGTTCCAGTTGAAACTCTGTTGGTTTATGCATTTATCGTGCCCGCCACAGTTCCTGTTCAAAAAAAACATAAAGAAAATGATGAATGTTTCATTCTTGTTAAAAAATGTTGAGTTTCCAATAAGAATAGTGGTTTCGTATAAGATTTTGAGAAATATACCAGATATTATCCCACAAATAGATTTTGGCAACAGTGTCCAAAGGAAAATGTTCTACCAAAATTTCTGGCTTTCATTGGTTTGATAACTCAGTAGAATTAAAATTATTAATCAATAAAATCCAATACTTTCTTTAAGGATATTATTTTTTTTCTTCTGAGACATGCATAAATTAAGACTGTGAGGATATATGAATACTRAAATATATGTATTTAAGTAGGAAAAAATAATTTATATAATCATTCATATAAAAGATGTTAAAGTATTTAAGTGCACTATTAAAGATACTGTTGAAAGAGTCTGGCTTTTGCTTTGTATTCCTTGGGATCAGGAAAAGCTTTTGGAAGTTTCTTTAAATATTCTTATGAAAAGAAATTGATAAATAACACAATTGATGAACACTATAATGTCAATGATCATGTCAATAATTAATTGTGGTGAAGTGCCTAAGTCTACAAATGATATGTTAGATAAATGAACCAGTGCCTACAGACGGAGAGAGAAACCTGTACAGCATTTTTCACTCCCTCCTAAGAACACTTATTTGAGGAGCTGATTGGCCTCACCTTTCATTTGGAAAGTAGGATTTTCAGTGAGGAAATAGTGTCCAGTCATGTCTTTTTTTGGTCCCCTTAAAATATAAATATATTATATCCCAATAAATTCAAATTTGATTAAGTGCTGTTGTTAATATAGCAACATATTTGTCTTGACATTTTTCTATATAAACTGCTCAAGGCTGCTTTAAGTCTGTACTAAAGAGATACAAAGGTTAAATGGCCAGTTTTACAGATCAGAACATAGAGGATTATAAAAACAAAGACACAAGGACACAGCTTTTGCATTAAACTCTGATCTCTGAGAGATTATTGTATTGTCTTAATCACCAGAGTATTTCTTTCAGATTCAAGAATAATATCAACTCACAATCCATATTAAAAAAAAAAAGTTGAACATGTAACAATTCCTTGATTCCTTTATACGGGATGTATAAAAATGAGTGAAACTACATTTTGAAATAAGACAATAGAAAGGAGTTTGCTCTGATATTTTGCTGCTGGGCTGCTAGTCCTTTATTCTAACATTTACTGAGTTGATTCATTCTATGACATCAGGCAAGCTGGTTTACTTCTTTCTCCTTTCCTCAATTTAGCTGTGGCACTGAATAACATGAATGCAATGGAAAAACAGCTGCTGCATCTCCATTAGCATTCATGGATATATAAAATAAAGTGTGAGTTAGAATGGCTGGGTATTGTTTAAATGTGAAAGAGTTAAGCTAACAACTCACTGTATTGATATATAAGCATTAAGTACTATGTGCTCAAATTACTGGCAGATGAGCTTGATGTCACTAAGGACCTAAAGAAATTTTTAGCCCTTGCATAAAGAAAAACACTAGGCAGGGACACATTTTCATGAGAGTTCTGGGAATCAAATGTAAGAATTTCCAAATTATGATATTTTATATTAACAGTAAAATTGATAGTGAATACTGAGAGAAGCTTTGTCTTTGCATTGGAGCAGCTAATTAGGCAATTAGATCTGTTAAAAATTGACATAAGACTAACCCCAGAGGAACAGCATTCCAAATCGCAGAAGGAAACAGGAGAAAATATAAAGCCTTTAAGAATGATTTTTAGTTACCTCTTTGGATATCAGCAGATTAGGTCTGTCTTCATACTCCCTGTATTAACAAATAGTTACTGAGTATGATGATCCAACCAACAAACAGTCTAAAATTCTGAAATCCCACTCATGTATGCTGTCAATATAATTTAATAAAATATATGCTGCTGAGAAATAATTAATTCACTTTATTKTATAGTTGCAAAACACTATGAATGCTTGAATTTTCTCCTGGTTTCTTTTTTATTTTGTTGATTTTTTTTGTACTGTAGGGAAGTTTTTCATCACTGGAAGTAAATGTCTCTATGTTTATACCTGAAATAGAGACTTCAGCCAAGAATGACAAGTTACATAGTATGTCTTACTCAATACATTTGCACACTTTTTGACTCTGAGACTGGGATTCGTGTATGGATGTTGGTGCTTAGGATGACATTTAGCACCTTGCTTGAAACTGAAAATCACTATTTTTACAAATGTAAGACCAGTAAAGCATCTATTTACCCTGTCTCAACCCAGATAATCTTTTTGTATTGGGATATTCTGTTTTCTTCTGAGTGGAGCATTATGATTTTTCCAGTGAGAGCTCAGCTGGGTGCACCATGTCAGGAAGCAGCGAAGGTTGGCTGCCCAACATGAGAAGGGGAGCCAGGAGCCAAGGAAGACAACAAGCAGCAACCTCGCAGGCTCAAAGTACCCTTGCACGGGAAGGAGAGCAGTTTGGTGATGGCAACCACATGCAGCTTAGAGTCAAAACTGCCAGGCACCTCCAGTATAATGAGGCCAGTCCAAAGGCAATCTGAGAAGTCAGCCCATGGATCTGTGTCCAAGCACATGGTGTTTCGGGTACCATTTTTTTAACTCTATGTGAGCCACCACAGTTATGACACCTTCTTGATTTTCCTTTTGGAAGCGTCATACAGAGGACATTAACCAGCCAGCTCCTGAAGAAAAATGTTTACTTAGTAGTGAGTCATGGAAAGTGCATACATAAATACATATATAAATATTTTCTGTAAAACAATCAATAGCTTGCTCATATGTTTAATTTCTACTCTTCCTCTCATGATTAGAGAAAAATCTCTTTGATTTCAGGATTCTTCTAATACTACTCCAATTATTTCAGAAACCTTAAACCCAGGACTGAAGATAWTTTTTTTTGCCTACTGGTCAAGAGGGTGCTCTCAAAGAGGATGTTTCTAATGATTGCTGCATTGTTTGTGAACCTGGACTTATTCATTTTCAAAGAATTGTATCTGATGTTCTGATGAGTCTGAATTGGCAAGGATTTTCAAAGTATCTGAATAAGTGTGTTTCTTAACTGCCTGTATGATTTTAAAACATGTACTATGGAATCAAGCTCATACATGTACTAACATCTCAAAGTACTCAGTCAACAATGGTATTCATAAGGTATCACAGGTTATATATCATATATAGAGCTACCTATCTAGTATGGATTCTCATCTATATTAAGACAGATACACTTTAAATTAAGCACCAAGTACTCACCCAACACCCACTTAGCAGAAGTGGGTTCTTGCAGTGATCATCTTATGTATTGTATACTATTTTAGTGCATAAAATCATAATTTTTTTGTTGTTGTTTTAGAAATCAGTCAGTCATTGTCTCAGTCAGAGTGCAGTGGATATGTAATGCATGTATAAAGTGTATAATGACTGCTAACAGATGAAGATAACAATCACTTTGGCTAATCCTTAAAATTGAATGGAATGGTTATTATGTACATTTATTTTTCCTCCAAAGTGTAGGCCATTACTGTAAATGCTAATGACCACCTCTTTACCATTCCATTATCAATGTAAACTACTTAATATGTACAGATCTACTAAAAATGATAAAGTAAATGGAGACCTGTGATTTCATAACTTTAAAGAATATACCAATAAGTACACTGAAAATCAAAATGTACACCTGATTTTTAAACCCCTGAAAATTTGAGGTTTTAAATAAAATCCCAAGAAGGGTAGCATGTGAAAGTTGGAGAGAAGCATTGGACAGGTGCCAGTAAACATCCAAAGATACTGTGCTAACTAATAAGAGAACAGAAGTTTATAACCAGAAGTTGAAACGTGGTTTAGTCTCATACATTTGAGGACAAGTTGTACCCAGATACTGCTTAGAGTACAGGGCACACTGTCAACATATTTCTGTGTTCCAGCTACAGAACTTAGAAGCATGCTTATCAGTTTAAAGCAGACACTTTTGGAGATGATTAAATGCACAGAYGTTTTTTTTAGCTAGATTATTAAAGTTACAATAAAACTAGTCTGTAAAAATTTAATAAGAAAGTATTTATTTAAAATTCATATCTTCAAATGCTACAAGTATGAACTAATGAATCTTCATGAGTCTTATGATACGGGTATTTAAGCATGACTACTACCTTTTAWGCCTAAAGTAATGCTGATGATGAAATTCAATGACTTGACATGGACCACCCCAAAAGAATCAGTATTGGAGCTGAAGAGATTACAAATAAGGTCCCTTGGCTTTGTTCATCCTTCAGTAACACACCTGTGCTTCCTTGTTTGTGGTTGTTGCTGTGGTTGTTTTCTTTTTTTTTACCCATGTATAACTGAAAACGTGACTTTCTGTATAGCTGCTGATTGGCATGCAGTGTTCTATATCCAAATATCTTGCTGGATTAAGAGAGCGCTGTAATATCTCTCAATGATAGTACTACTACAGAGATACTGCATCTTCCTTTTGTTGTAGTCAARGACCGAGTTCTATAAACCCGGTGTTTCTTTCCGTCATGAGAAACTGTAAGTCCCAGAAAGGTTTGTTATTCTTTAGTGGCTGATAGRTGTTGCATGTGATCATGGCCAAAGGGAAAGAACTTGCACAACTCTTTATTAAACTCTGGGAATGCCAAATTTTCAAAAGTACAAAATCAAAAAGAATCAAAATACAGTTTCCTTGGGTAAATGCTCATTTGTTTTGGAAGAGACTTCTGTCAGAATACAGTGAAGAAGAATGCTCTGAAAAAAAAAGAAAATTCCTTCCTTGTATCTATTTATTTCATAAAGTCTGAGAACACAGAAGGCCTCACAAATGCCTTGATGCTGTTGACTGAAATAAATAAATTGCAACTGATGTTACAAATACTGGTGGAACTCACAAAAATAAAATAACATTGAAGAAACATAAATATGCCATCCAGCCAAGGATGGATATTTCTGGAATCATGTTGAATGGGGATTGCCTCATTATAAATCAAAAAGGTTCCTTTTGGAACATTACCCAGACTTACCTAACTATATTAAGTCCAAGTGGATATTGCTGCATAAATGTCAGGGCAAAATGAGCAATGGTAAATTAGACAGGCCTCTGAGATATATAAAGAAGTGTTACCACTCCACCACCAAACGTGACTTAAGAGAGAAAATTAGATATTAAGATACAACAAAGAAATAGCACTAATATTTTTTWTTTTTTTTTTTTTCAGAAATAAAAGTTTGGTTAAAAGCATTATCTTAAGGGATTTATATCATAAAAATAAGCAAGATTGTTTTGCCACGAATGTTTGCCATTTCAATGAATGTTCCAAAAGCTGCAAATGCAATTTGGAATATTAGGAATGTTTTGGAATTTGAATATATTATTTTAAAGTAACTTATGGTGTATTATTGAAAGAGAACAAAAAGAATATAGAGTAAATCTGGTTTACAGTTGTGATTTTTTTGTGTTAAGTCTGATTGAATGTATCATTCAATTGTAGAAGTACTGAGGATAGAACTCAGTGCAAAAATCATTAATCGAACACTTTTCTTCTAATAAGGGAAATCTTTCACATTAATTCTTTTCACAGGGTTTTTCTCAGATAATGTTTAATGTAGTTTTAGCTATCATAAGAAAAACAGTATTCTAACTGTACTTTATCTATGTTCCACTCTATATCCAGGTCTGATACAGATAAACAAGATAAGTTCCTCCTGCTTCAGATACTGCCACTGATGCAAAACTATGGTTGTTGACTCAGATACAGGAATAGAAACCTAACCTTTTCAACACATTTTATTTTAGCAGGGATTTTTACATAAATTTTCTTATTTTTCACTTGTCATATAGAAAAAGCATTATTCCATAAAAAGACTGAATAACAACAGTAAACAGACAACAATTTTGTTCCATTCATCTCAAGTATATTTGGTTTTAACATTTTTTTTTTTCATAATTGTCTCTGAAGGTCTGAACACAGACAAAACAACAAATAGAACCAAATGTTTCAATTTTTTATGTGAACAGCATGTATACTTATTTTTTATTTTTTTTTAGATATGTGATATACTGTATCACTATGAAAGACAGAAACTTCCTTCAACCACTACAAACTTTAGTAAAGCAGTGGATCTATTTTTTTTATAACACATTCCACAYACTGCAAATATGGCAAATTATTCACTTAAATTGATTTATTGAATATAGTATTCTGAAGTTTAGGAAGTACTGAGATGATTATTTGTTACTGTAGAAGTATAAATAAATGATTGATTTATTACTCATGTTATACTTTTCCATGATACATAGATTGAATCTTTAGCACCTTAATCTAAAATAGAAAGGACACATCAAAAGAAGAGAACATACTGTTCATGTGTGTGAAGAAAAATTATTTGTGAAAGTATTTCTTCATCAGAAAGGAGACTGTTCCAAGGATAGATGCAAAAGGTTTATCAGAGCATAAGCAAAGGTCTGAATCTGAAAGCTGAAAACTAGCAGAAAACTCCTGAGAATTAGGAAAAGTAAAAGATGTGGGGAAAGTGTAATATGCAGGGGAAATAAATGCAAAAAGAGTGCAGGGATAGTTTTATTTACATCCTTGATGATCAACAACCTTGACATATGCAAGGTAAGAAACAAATTTAATGGAGAATGCGCGAGTCACATATAGCAAGCCCACATATAGCAATAATGAATGACAAAATCCCTCCAAACGAGGATAACAAGATATTCATGTGGAAACTGAAAGTACAGTTGTATTTTCTTCTATCAAGTCTCAGACAAAACACATTCTTTGGGAGTGATACCTTAGGTATGTTTTAGCTTAGCTATAAGCTACAGTATTTCTGGCCAATTTATTTGGTAATCAAAAATTKTATGTACAAACCACAAATAAGTAAATCCACTGTACTGCCAAACATTATTAATACTAGCCACTACTTGCATACTGTATTTTGCCATACACCCACAGGTCATTGAGTGAAACAGGAGATTTCATCAAAACCTGAACATTCCAATCATGTTCAAGAATATTCAAGTATTTCACCATTGCTGAAACATTTGCCAAAACCCCATATTCCAACCATAGTGCTTATATTTTAAGTAGTCTTGACTAAAATTACTTATAATGTATTCTCCAGGGCATAGAAAGTGTTTTGTTGATCTCTGGGAATAGGACTATGCATGCAATCACAGCAAATGAAGCTTTTTTCCTGACTAGTAGCTCTGTCTGGTTTTATCAAAAGCTTTACATGGCTAACTGTACATCAGCCATGCTAAAGGCCAGGAGCACAAACCAATGAAAGGAACTTATTTCATCTGTCAAGCAGTGCATGCCAATGTATAATAATATGATGCATTGAGAAGTTACACTGCTCATATCTCTGCAACRTAGGAAAATAAAACAGAAGAAGCACAAAAAGTAAGTGGCTTGTCACTAGAGAACAGGTTCACTGCCCTCAAAGCTGAGGAAGAGCCGGGCGTACTTTCAAGTGAGGCATCTGGGCCAACTGACCCTGACCCATGCAAGACCACCAGGAGGAAGCGGTGAGTGATAGTAACGGGTGACTTCCTGCCAGAAGGGACAGAGGAACCCATCTGCCAACCTGACCTGTTGTCTAAAGAAGTTTGCTGCTTACCGGTGCCTGGATCCAGGACGCTGTGGAGAGACTGCTGAGGTGTGTCCAACCCTCTATTACCCTGAGATGTTCTTCCCTGTGGGCAACAGTGGGGCAAGCTGGAGAGTATCAATAGCGATTACAGAGCTCTGGGGGCCCAAGTGGTGTTCTCAATCCTGTCTGCTGGGGAGGCTAAAGGGCGCAAAGAGGAGGGGGCTGATACTGTATGCCAACAATTGGTTCTAGAGCTGATGTCAAGCACAGGGTTCAGCTTCTATGACCCCGGACCTTATTTAAGAATCAGCATCTGCTTGGGTTAGATGGGACGCACCTCACTAAGCAGGGCAAAAGTATCTTTGCCAGCAGGATGGCTGACCCAGTAAGAAGAACTTTAAACTAGGAACAAAAAGGGAGAGAGTGAGTTACCAACAGCCCTGTGAGGGAGTGATGGGCAGGACTGACAAGCAAAGAGCCTGGGGTGATGATGGATACAAAAGGGAACACAAAATCAACAAAACAAGGCTTAAGCATGGTAACCACAAGCATTGACAGGTAAGAAGGGAAGTGCCTAAAAGACATCATTATGGAAAAAAACGAACAGACCTTTTATATGAAAACAGCATGTTGGGGTGCCTCTCTGAAGTGCCGGTACGATAATGCACGCAACATGGGCAATAAACTTGAGGAACTAGTATTCTATACACAGTTGAAGGTCTATGATCTTGTTGGGATTATGGAGACTTGTTGGGATGGCTTAAATTACTGAAGTGCTGCAATAGAGGGGTGCAAGACCTTTATGAAGGATGGGCTGGGAAGACAAGGAGGTAGAGTTGCTGTTTATGTGAGAGAGTACCTGGGATACATGGTGCTCTGCCTATGGATGGGTGATGAGACATCAATCACCTCAGTATCTGCTGGAAAACAAAGCAGAGAATAACCTCCTCTCCAGGACATCCCTGGATAGCATCCATGACAGCTTTCTGACACAAGTGATAGAGGAACCAACAAGGACATGTGCTCTGCTGGACTGCGTACTCATCAACAAGGAAGGGCTCATTGGGGATGTGAAGGCTAAAGGCAGCCTTGGATGTAGTGACCATTAGATGTTGGAGTTCTGGATCATGAGAGGAGGGAGTAGGGCAAAAAGYAAGATCATAATCCTCGTCTTCAGCAGAGCAGACTTTGGATTCTCCAAAGATCTGTTTGAAAGAGTTCTATGGGATAAGGAAAAAGAAGCAACAGGGGTCCAGGAAAGCTAGTTGATATTTAAGGATCACCTCTGCCAAGCTCAAGGGCAGTCCATCGCAATGAGCAGGAAGTCAGGCAAAAATGCCAGGAGTCCTGCATCGATGAACAAGTAACTCCTGGCAAAACTCAGGCATGAAAAAGGACTATACAGAAGGCAGAAGTATGGACAGGTAACCTGGGAGGAATACAGAGACGTTGTCCAAGCATGAAGAGATGAATTTAAGAAAGCCAAAGCCCACCTGGAGTTGAATGTGGCAAGGAATGTCAAATAAAACAAGAAGGGCTTCTGTAAGTACACAAGTGGCAAAAGGAAGACTAGGGAAAATATGCCGCCACTGCTGAATGGGGCAGGGGCCCCAGTGACACAGSACATGGAAAAGGCTGAGCTACTGAATTCCTTCTTCACCACAGTCTTGAGTAGTAAGACCAGCCTTCAGGATTCCCAGGCACCAGAGACCAAGGTCTAGAAAGGCTAGAGCAAGCAGGAGTTACTTCAGGATCAGGTTAGAGAATACTTAATCAAACTGGACATATATAAGTCCATGACCCTGATGGGATGCACCCATGAGTGCAGGGGGAGCTGGCTGATGTCATCGCAAGGCCATTCTTGGTCATCTTTGATCATGGTGACTGGGAGAAGTGCCTGAAGACTGGAGGAAAGCAAATGTCACTCCTATCTTCAAGAGGGGCAAGAAGGAGGATCCAGGGAACTACGGGCTGATCATCCTCACCCCAGTCCCTAGGAAAGGTGATGGAGAACTAATCCTGGAAACCATTTCAYGGCACATGAAGCACAAGAAAGTCATCAGGAGTAGTCATCATGGCTTCACCAAGGGGAAGTCATGCCTGACCAACCTGATAACCTTCAATAATGAAATGCCTGGTAGATGTGGAGAGAGCAGTGGGTATTGTCTATGTAGACTTCAGTAAGGCTTTTGACACTGTCTCCTAGAAGATCCTCATAGACAACCTGTTGAYGTATGGGCTGAACATCAGTGAGGTGGATTGGACATGAGTGGCCAGGCCCAGAGGGTGGTGTTCAGTGGCACAAAGTCTGCTTGGAAGCCAGTAATTAGCAGTGCAGACCAGAAGTCAATACTGAGTCCAATCCAGTTCAACATCTTCCTTAGAGATCTGGATGAAAGGCTAGAGCGTACCTTCAGGAGGTTTGCTGCTGACACTAAGCTGGGAGGAGTGGATGATATGTCAGAGGGTTGTGCTGCCATCCAGAGGGACCTAAACAGGGTGGAGAAACGAGCTGTCAGGAACCTCGTGCCATTCAACAAAGGGAAGTGCAGAGTCCCACACCTGGGGAGAAAAAACCCCATGCGCCACTATATGCTGGAGGCTGACCAGCTGGAAAGCAACTTTGCACAAGAGGCCCTTGGGGTCCTGGTGAGCTGCAAGTTGACCATGAGCCACTGCTGTGCCYCTGTGGCAAGGAAGCCTAATGTCATCCTGGGCTGCATTAGAGAAAATATTGTCAGCAGGTGGAGAGAGGTGATTCTTTCCCTCTACTCAGCATTGGTGAGGCCACGACTTACTGTTCTGGGCTCCTCAGTACAAGAGAGATATGGAGGGACTGGAGCATCTCTGCTATGAGGAAAGATTGAAAGAGCTGGGACTGACAGAGCCTAGAGAAGAGAAGGCCTGGGGGGGATCTCATCCATGTTTACAAATACATGAAGGGAGGGTGCAAAGAGGACAGAGCTAGGCTCTTTTCAGTGGTACCCAGCGACAAGACAAGAGGCGATGGGCACAAACAAGCACAGGAKGTTCTGTCTGAACATCAGGAAACACTTTTTGACTGTGAGGGTGACCGAGCCCCAGCACAGGTTGTCCAGGGAGGTTGTGGACTCTCCATCCTTGGAGATATACAAAAGCCATCTGGACATAGTTCTGGGCAACCTGCTGTTAGGTAGCCTTCCTTGAGCTGGGGGGTTGGACAACATGACTTCCAGAGATGGCTTCCAACCTCAGCCGTTCTGTGATTCTGTGATTCTGTAAACACATTTGGASTGATGGACTGTGCAAGTTGTTGCTTTATATTTAAAAAAGAGAAAAACATAAGCAGGCATAAATTCATCCAAAATACAAAGTGGCTTTCCTCATAAATCAATAAAGTACTATTATTTATTAGCCAATAAATACATTTTCTTTCTGAATGTCACTGTGGTCAGATCTCCTTTTAACTCTCTTGACTGTTGTGTTTGGTACAATGCATCAGAAAAACAGTATCTAGTACATTTTAAACATTGTAGCAAGTCTGATACCTGTATTGATTTCTAAACGTCATCTATCTGGGTCTCTCAACTACAGTAATAGAGTCACAATAGATATGGGATTATTTGTAATTCAAAATATTATCATTGTATAGTATTTGGGAAACAAGCCTGTAGATTTGATAAATGATTTCTAGAACTTCTACAGAACGATATACACCACTTTCTTCTGTCTTTGCCCTCTCAGCACTCAGGTTTCATGCTCCAGATAGTTCAAATCAAAATGAGAAGGTCCTTCAATGATCTTGAATGGGTGTCCTGCCAGACCCTCTCCTGCCTGCTGTCTCTCTGCTAGTAACAGATAAGCATGAAGATGGTACACAGACAGGAAACATTCCTATATCTCTGTTTCTTTGACCTAAGTAAGAGATCTGTAGCTCTTTGGACCTTGTTCCTACATATTCTGAGTTACAATATACTTCATTGTAGGCTGTATCCTTAGTACAGCACTTGCACACGTAGTATCTGATTGCCAAGTTTCTCTGCAGAATCCTCATTCAGATCCTTCCTTACGATTCATGCCTGCATACCCACAGCTATAGCATTGTTGTAAGTTGGGCTCTAGGATTTCTGGGGACAGGTGTCAGTGTTCAACAACCCCCAGCCACTCTAATGGTTACATTGTGGAGAACTGTGGGAAAATGTGCCAGTTACTCCAGAACTCAGTGTAGACCCACAGACAAATCTTCACTGAGATGTTTCCACTGCCTCTGTATGCAACCTCTCCCAAGTTTCCAGTTTCCAAAAGCAAAGTTTTTGATAACTGCTACTTCCAAGAAATTTTATCACAATTTCCCTCTTCAGATAAGCTTTGTGCTTAAGAACTTCCGTGTAACTACAGTCTCAAAACTGTAACACATCTACACTAATTCAGTWTATGAAAATGTTTTTTCAATGCTTGACATGACTTATCACTTCCCAGAGACAGCAATCCTTCTTTTTTTTTTTTAATCTAAACTAGGCTGTTTGTCCTAGAACTAAGATATTTTACTGTAAAAGAAAAAGGCAGTGTCTTCTTTTCCCCTTTCCCTTCAGTCTACCTATTGTGTCACTCATTGTTTCTGTCTAGGGTGACAATAAATTCACTTCATCATACAGTAAGAATAGGTGCCTCTCTCTGTGTCTTACTACTATCAATTCCCCCAAAGGGGATTGGATTCAATTGCCTAACTAAAGGCACCTGGTGCCATTTTAGATGTCCTGTGGAATCCCACCTGACCTTCATCTACTGCTGTAGAAAGGAGCAAGTCTTTTGTAGGTCTCCTATGTCACGAACATCAGCTACATGCACATGTCCCAGACACTTTACACTTCCAAAATACCACTTGACATGTGTATTTAGGAAACTAAATACCACCCAATGAGTCATACTTGTGACATGGTAGCAGATCCCATTCATGGGACTCTTACAAAACCCTGATTTCTTTGCAGGTACTGTTACAGACCATTTCACCTTCAGTTAAACAAAATTTGAAATGGCAAGCCTTGTTTCACTGGCATTAGTGTGTAATTTAACAAAGCTAACAAATGCGTACCTGACTCCCTAAAGTTTTTCAATCAGTTTTTTTTTATTATTTTCATGCTATTTCCTTCTAACTCATTGAATTGAATATGATGGTGGCTAGTGAACACATGTCTAAATCTGTACTTCCTTGCAAAATGTTTGAACCTAAACTTCCTAAACTTCTCTTCCCCTTTCAGACATTATTCGCTTCAGTATAGCACTCCTAGGAAAAAAAYCCAAAACAAAAACAAAAACAAACCACAAACAAATAAAAAACCAAAAAACCTCCCAGATTTAGAATGTACAATCTCATGTATAGTTCTAATATCCTTCAGTAAAGTTCTTTTAGGAGGGTGAAAATAAACTGAGAAACTGGCATACTTCCCTTCCAGATAATGAAAACAAAGCTAAACTATTCTGCTGCAGGCTGACATCTTTTATTTGGTCTCCATTTATGGCATGTATACAAAATCATTTCAGTACCACTTAAAATATTTCTACCATTCACTGGATTTTTTTAATTGCTAAAGTGACCTTCATGTAGCTGGTTTTATATACTTTAGCCACTTAAACTGGTCTTTTTCACTAAAATCTTATTTGAGTTGGTTTTGAAGGCAGGGAATATGTTCTCTCGGCCACCCATCCGGCATGCTCAATGTTTGCCTGAAGCAGGAAAAGATTTTTTCTTGAAAATCATATTAATATACACRAAATTTTGTTCAAGATTTTTCTTCACTGAATATTTTTCAAGCATTTTTAGAGTTTGTTCAAAGTAATTTAGTCTCCCCTAAATTTTTATATCATTTGTCATTTGAAACAAATTACTTGATATTCAGTAGACTAATGAAATCTAGTTTTCTATGAACTTGTGTCCTTTGCTTCTCTGCTTGTTCCCTTTCCATCCACAACCATGACACTCAGCAGGAGACAACATGTGCCAAGGCTAATTCAGACTACAAGTCTGCAGACTGCTGCTGCCAAATGAAAGGTTGAGGACTGACAAGGCGCTGAAAATGAACTGATCCTGCACCTGCTGGTTGTCACCTTGTTTCATGGCTGAAGAGTTCTGCACTAACTGTGAATCACAGATGCTTGTCAGTCTAAAACATCTATCAGCATATTTTTTACTTAGATTAAACAGAAATTCTAGACCAAGCAGAACATGACCTTTATTAGTCATATCTTTCACTTGCAGACTTTATTTCAAGGCCTAAGAAATTTCTGGAGCGTCAACTTTCTCCAAACACTAGCAGATATTGCTGCTAAGGCCTTCACATATTTCTGGCCCCCCTCCCCCRGCTTCGTGTCATCCATACATTGCAGGGTTGTCCTGTGACTTGGGTGATGAAAAAGCAAATTCTCTTATTTCCACAATAAATCACAATTATAYAAACCACAATTATATCTAGATTTAATGACTGCAAAAGTTACTATTTGGCCATTTTAAATAAAGCCATGTCAGTCAAGAACTGGCTTAGGTGAGAACTCTTCTATGTAAAACAAATCTATAAAAAAAAAGAAAGAAAAAAAGAAGAAATAGTAACAATTTTTCAAACCAGGCAGTTGTTTAAATCTTTCATATGTGGACATCTGTTTCTTAACCATAGTGAGAACTGTTCTTATCAGAGCTGTATATTTGTCTACTTGCTGTAATGTGCCTGGTGCCTCAAGAACAAACCATCCATACTTCCTTGATTTGGGAGCTCTCCCACAAGTATCACCAGCAGGGAAAACCCACCAAAGTTCTCACACATAGCCTGAATGAGGGACATTCTGTATGTTACCTGAAATGTCTGAGTCCATCAGCATGTGTTCGGCCATKTCCTTCCTTGGATGGATGGCCCGGGATGCTGAAGCCCCTGTGTGTCCTGTAAACTTACAGGAGGTAGTCTCACAGACTGTTCTAGTGACAGTTTGGTCAATAATTGAAGTTCTGACTGAAAGGGGTCACGTACAATGCCTGAAAACATTTGCCTGAGAAAACTCAGTAGAACTATTGACCCTGTGGTGGCGGATCAGGAAAAAGAGCACTTGCTGGTTTTGGAGCTCCATAGGATACCTGAGGGCAAYACTTGGGCTTTTCCCTCCCACTGCAGAATTACCTTATCTCCTTTCCATGCTCTCTCATGGACAATGCCATCCTGAAATCATATTCCTGAGATGCTGGGCATGGCYAGCCAGTGAGACTCATAACAAAAATCCAGAAAGTAATAGAACTAGAAAGTACAAAGGGGAGATGTCTTGGAAAATATAAGGACCAGATAATCATTTTATTGTCACCTGAGTACTAGGCAGGGGTATGGCGCTCTCATTTCTCACCTAGGCCAAAAACTGAACCTGCAGTATGTGGAAGAGGGATAGGCACATCGTGAAGTGTGAAGATGGTTGGAGAAATCTGCAAAGCCAAGTATGTCTTTTCTAATGAAGTGCTCTGTAAAGGAGCTCTACCCAAGATACAAGCAAATTATTCTGGGAACTGAATGTCCCAGACACTGTGGTGGGCAGGTTTTTATCAATATGATGGAAAAAGAGAAGGCCCTCTATCTGCAACGAAGAAGGGAGAGATGAAGAAATGTGTTTTGAAGGGGAAAGAGGATTTGGGAGAGGAGGTTGATAGAGAGCTGTGGAATGAATAAAGACACAGGTGTGAAAAATACAAGTGGTATGGRCTTCACAGTGTGTATGTGGACGGTGTCAGAGTTTTCCCTTCATACAAGTCACAGTAACACTGAAAACAACTTTATTTTGGGACTGCTCAGGGGTCCTTTCTTGCACAGCTTGTGAACGGCACAGATTTCTGTGGTGATCCTGCTGATATCTGTGCTGGTTATATACATGTATGTTGATAACAAAACAGTCTCCTAGGTGTTAGGTTACGTGATAAGTTTGATCCCTGTACACACAGAGGCACACGTGTAGCTGGGGAGACCCTAGTCACATATGGCGTTATGGATCCACAGCAGCCTCACCTCTGTCAGGCTACCATATTTGGCAGCTCCTCATACCAAGATTCCGCAGCTGACTTTTATATGACCAATTATTAACTCAATTGCAGCAACCGAGGATGCACATGAACTACTTGAGGGGATAGTAAGGCTGAATACAGCAAGGTGATAGGACAAAGCATTATCACCATTGATTCAAATAATTAGGCACCTTCTAATCCCTGACTGATGTCATTTTGTAGAATATTGTCCTCAAACATAAAAATTGTACTTYTGAAACAACTGCCAATCCCAAAGACATTTTAGCCAGCACTGGAAAGAACAAATGGCCTCTACTGACTGACAAAATACTGGAGCCTGGTAGAACACAGCCTATAAAACCATTTAAAATAAAAATAATTACAGGCCTGCTCCTGTATATAATGTATTTGACGGATTTAAAGCCGATTTACTGAGTCTAAACCATTGTTTCACAAACCTGTGAAATGTAAATGTTTAGTGAGTCTGGATTTCAGCAGGCACTGATTACACTTTCCAAGGCTGCAAAAAGGTACCAGAAACAAGTATGCTGCTGTTCCTGAGCCACTTCCAGCTCTGACACCTGACCTCATGTGGCTTTCTATATCCTGAAATTAGTTGTAGGCTGTTGCTCATCTCACCTTGGTCAAAAGTRAGTAGAGGCTTTGGTGCGTGACCTGAGTTGCAAAGACATATCAGGTCTAAGCTGGTTGACAGCAGCTTCCAGCAATTTGGCAAAAATACTACTAAAAAGTTGAAGAATAGCAAAGTATTGCTTTGTRTAGTGGCAATACTAATCACAGCCGGTAGAAGACGACCATGATAAGCATGGCAACAAAAGAATGAGAAGCTGCTATTTGCCAGATTTACTTTCTTCCCTGGAGCTCCCTTTTTCCTTCTTCATATTTTTTCAACCTTGTAACATTTTTCAAGGACACTGTTGTACGGGACCCTTTTTGAAGGGCTGCATGTCAGAGCCAAAGGCATAAATGAAGAAGAGGGTGTGCAAGACAGACTCCTTAGCACTGCCACAAGCTTCTGTGAAGTAAGTCTCGAGCTCAGCAGTGACACATTTTCCACACATCCCATTTTGTTGCTGTTGTTGTTTTTRACTAGGRCAGTGGGAAAGCCTCTTGTAATGTGGACATGACTGAGTGCTCCAGCACAAGGAAGCAGTTTTGGGGAGCATATGGACAAGGTCACGAGATTTCTTAATGTCAGTCAGTGATATTCGGCAATGAAGTTAGCTAAAAGCTGGCAGTTTCACAAGCTATGAATAAAAAATTCCACTTGCCCACACTGCCACAATATCTGAGCAGCCTGTTCTATACATTTCTTTAGTCCTTTGTACTACCAGATGCCATACATATATAATTTTTGMAAAAAATGCATTCTTTTTATAGAGGTGTTCCCCATATTCTGGCAGAGTTAATTGCAATAAAACATTCATCATTTATTTAGAACTTGGTTTTCTGCATTTGTGTACTTTTTGTATACATGTGTTTGTTGCTGATTTATTTTAAAGTGTGATAGTCTGGAAATTTTTTCTTTCTTCATCATGTTAGTTTTAGTACTTTTACTTCTGTACGTATGTAGTTAACATGAGGTTTAGTATATTTTCTTGTGTAATAGTTATAATAGATGATATGTGTATCAGCAGAACTAAAATGGGTTCCAGTGAAAAGATCTTCTACAATAATAATATGATATGGTAAAATTATTTAAATGCACTGGAAAAAGGATATACTTACCAATTTTTTAATTAAATGCTCCAAAATGGAAGGTTCTGTGGCTTAATAGATTATGTGTTTTTTAATACCTTCTTTTGACTTATTTAACCAGATTTGTTACTCATATAAAATGGTTTTTAATTTTATCCTTCCTGTGTTGAAGTAAATGTACCTTTTCCATCATGCTGCCTAAACTGAGTCAATAGAATTTTCATAAATCTCTTTTAAGTATCATGCTTTTGCCTTTCTGCAGCTTTTCCTACAGAGGTATTTATTTCCCCATATACATACAGCACAATTTGAATTAATGCTTGCCTCCTACTGCAAATGGTTTGATTACTAAAGGTCTCAAGTGGAAAGCTATGTAGTTGAACTTGGGAAGACCAAGTTTCTTATATTTTTTCTCCCACTAGAAAACTGGCCTTCATCTTTACTTCTCTGTGAACTATTTTATCCATGGATGTCTTCCACACATTAATGCCATATATGTTAATTGTAACTTCTTAAATTCATATAAACTTCTTGACAGGAATGTCATTTAGGYTAGCAACATCCATTTTCACTTAATATCTGTGCCATTAGTATAGAATTAACTCAACAAAAGCTGTACGGAAAATGCACAAGTATTTGTATAAAAACATTAATCTTTGTAACAATTTTTTAACATTCAAATCCATACAGCTATTTTATATATATTTTTCCTAGAATACTTCTGTTAAATGGTATCACCAATTTAAGTTTTATAAGGAAGAGGGTTTAATATTAAAATATTAATATACTAATTATTAATTTTGCAGTTAATTATTTGATACATAGGGAAAAAAGACTTTTATCCTCTTTTTGATATGACTCTATTTTTCTATTTAAACAATTAAAATTATAGTGTTTATAAAATACTATAATTTATTTTTATAGTTAAGGCCTCAAAATAACCTTTTCATTTGACTCGGTTAAAAGTCTTTTGCTTATTTTTTCCCATTACCTTAAAGCTCAATCTGTCTGTATTCCTAACATAKCAATATAATCCAAGCAGTAGATCAGAAATACTAAATAAAAATGTCACTGAGATGTCCTGCCTGAACCAACTACTACTTTTTAAAGTTGGGAGGTTCTTTTTCTTCTTGTCTGTTGCTGAGAAAGTGTGGTAGATGATACTCTTATTCTTCATTCTTACTACTCAAAATGAGAGCATGAAGACAAAGTCAACAAGGTAAAATAGCTCRTTTCAGTTTTGTGAGGGGGGATATATGGTGGCTGCCAGCCTAATAAGTGCTGACCACCCAAATGGATAATTTGAATCTGTGGATTTTTAGCCCTAGCAACTGGTTAGCGTGCTCTTTTTTTTTTTCCATTTAACAACCTTCAATAAAAAACACACAAACAAAGCCACCTCCATTTATAGCCCAGGGGTGGAAACAATTTTTGCAACCATTGGTTCCAAAATTATTATAATTCTTCCTTCATCCTCATTCAGTCTTTCAAGCTATGGGATTTCATACCCATTCCACACCTTGTTTGGCACCTTTCTTCGTAAGACATCATAACATAATGTGGTCAAGCTAGACCTTGAAACTTGTATTCAGGGTTCCCCAAGGTCCTTTGTCATTTCCAAACAATCTTAAAAGTTCTTTCTAGCTTGTCGATGCCCCTGACTTGGACATTTACTGCTATTAGAATAATGTGACAGAAAAGGAAGAAGCAAAGGCTTAGTATAAGTTCTCATTTTAATTAAACTTAATCTTAAAGCACTGGATTTACAGCTTTTTGGAAAATGTCTATATGAAATTCATTGCCTGCCCATATATACCTCATATAACCTCATCACCTTTTCCTGAAAAGCGTAGTTCTTCAGTGTTTCAGGCTATGGAAATGTTTTTCTCCCACTTTTTTTTTTTTTTTTTTTTAATTTATTTAAATATCATGTGACAAGCCTGAGCAAGACATCTATTTGTGACCCTTATTCTCAAATTCCCAGTTCAAATAATGAAATTTTCTGGAACACCTGCCTGCAACTCAAACACAAAAAGGAGGTGTACAGAAGGTGGAAGCAAGGACAGGTAACCTGGAGGAATACAGAGACACTGTCCAAGCATGAAGAGATGAATTTAAGAAAGCCAAAGCCCACCTGGAGTTGAATTTGGCAAGGGATCTCAAAAAAAMCAAGAAGGRCTCTTAGAARTACATAAGTGAYRAAAGGAAGACTAGAGAAAATGTGGCYCCACTGCTGAATGGGGCAGGGGCCCCCGTGACACAGGACGTGGAAAAGGATAAGCTACCTAATTCCTTCTTCACCACAGTCTTGAGTAGTAAGTGGCCTTCAGGATTCTCAGGTCCTGGAGACCAGGGGGAAAGCCTGGAGGAAGGCAGACTTACCCTCCCACCAGCAGGTCGAGGGAGGTGATCCTATTCAGTGCTGGTGAGGCCACACCTGGAGTGCTGGGTCCAATTCTGGACTGCCCAGTACAAGAGAGATACRGATGTACTGGAGAGAGTCCAATGGAGGATCACAAAGCTGGTGAAGGGACTGGAGCATCTCTCCTATGAGGAAAGGTTGAAAGAGCTGGGACTGACAGAGCCTAGAGAAGAGAAGGCCTGGGGGGGATCTCATCAATGTTTACAAATACCTGAAGGGAGGATGCAAAGAGAATGGAGCCAGGCTCTTTTCAGTGGTGCCCAGTGACAGGATGAGAGGAAATGGGCACAAACTGGAACACAGGATGTTCTGTCTGAACATCAGRAAACACTTTTTGACAGTGAGGGTGACAGAGCACTGGCACAGGTTGCCCAGAGATGWTGTGGAGTTTCCATCCTTGGAGATATTCAAAAGCTGTCTGGACACGGTCCTGGGCAACCTGCTTTTAGGTGATCCTGCTTGAGCTGGGGGGTTGGACAACATGACCTCAGAGGTCCCTTCCAAAATCAACCATTCTGTGATTTTGTGAATATGTCCATAGGAATTTTTTTCAAGTGAGATGGAACGTTAGGTTGTATTTGGAGATCAGTGCCCACAGTCCTGTATAATGATTTTTTTTCATCTGATACTGTGCCAAATGTTTTTCTTAAGAAGAGAAACTGAATGGAATTAAGCTGTAATGGACAAGTCTAAATTAAGAATGCCTTTTGGCAATCATCACTTTTGAGGAGAGAAAAAGGTAATGTAAAAGCCAGGTTGGTTCTTCTACCTGCAGAGGGTTATGTCTGCTGGAAACTGATATGCTGAAGGGACTGAACTAGTACTGATGAGAAAACGCTTATACTAATCATGGCAATCCTAAGGGGAAACTTTCTGAGTGTCTGGCTTTACTGTCTCTTTTTTTTTTTTTTTCTTCAATGGTAAAACTAAAGGTCTTAATATTTTGTTATAGAGTCAGAAGAATAGGGGTTTTTTGCAGTTATGGGATGTTTCATCATTTCTTAGTCTAAACATCTATTGATTCATGTTTCTACCAGCAACTAGGGAATGAGGGCGCTAGGATGTTAGCCACTCATATGGYCCTTTCAGTCCCATATGTTTATCTTTCTGTCCGTCCACACTCTGCAAACTCAGGTAGGGCTTAACACCATCCCTCATGTGACACATATCCCAAATGTCTCAGTGCTCTCAAGTACTTATCCTACTTATCCACTTAGCTTTGCTTTATTATTTATCATCCTAGCTTTACTTCTTCCTTTTGCTCTAATTCCTCTTCAGAAATTCCCTACTAACAATGCAAACATCTTGCTGTAGTATCTTGTCTTTCTCCAAAACAATTTAATGAGTTTTTATATATTTCAAAAGTTAAAAAGAATCATATATAAGACCATCTGTTTAGCAGAAATCAATTTCATTTCATCTATTCCTCCTATCGCAAGCTGGTAACATTTAAATTTTCAGGGTAAAAGTCACATTTTGGCTTTAATTATCTTTGAAGTGTAAGTTTGGAGGGATGATTTTAAGGAGAAAAATGCACTATGACTTCTGTGGAACTCAAATATATTATCTGTAAGTAAAGCACATAAATATGTAAATCTTCATTTAAACAATTGCTGTGGTGTTTTCACTCCTCATGACTTTTTTTACATAGTCAAAAACCTTTGAAAAGGATGAAGTTTTCTCAATCTTAAGTTTTCAGGAGAAAGAATATGATGCGGGGTCCACTGTGCTTACCAGACAATGGAATTGGAGTCTTGTACMGTCTGTGGAGCATATGTTCTACACATTTGTGAAAATCTGTTATTTTACTTTTTGTCATACTAAAAACTGTTGGACACCGTAAAGTGTAAGTTGGGCTTCGTATCTTCATATGAGATGAGCAAGAGGTGATATGAACAAAATTCACCATAAACAACAGCAAGAAAAGTTGAGAAACTAAATAAAAGTTCCAGTGCATCACAGAAAACAGCAGCTTTTTTGAAGGAATGGGAAGAAACAGTGTTATTAACAAAATTCTGTTTTAATAAAAGGAGTTGACAAAGATGGAGTCTCCATCAGTGGGAAAAATAGGAAATCTCTGCAAGTGAGGAAACTGATCAGAATTCACTGTTAATGGCAAATTCTGTGAACAAAATGGAATGGAGTAGTATTTTTAGGTGACATGCACTAATCTGAAATAATTACTAACTCAATAGGTTTAAGGAAAACAARAGCTGTTGAATATACAGGTGGTTGTTCTGTAGAGCTGAGTGAAATGACAGTGGCTGAAACCTCTGATAGAATTCTGTTTCATCTACCAATTTGAAACTTACACTATCCATACAACATTAATTCACTTCCTTTGAGCCTTTATACCTTATGAGACATGCACATCATTTGACATAAGAGCCATAACACTATTATCTCTTTCTTTTGCTGGTTATAATGACAAGAATATGTGTTGATTTGTGTTTGAGTTTTATGTAAGCTTATATAGTTAAAAATGTGAGTAGAGCTAGTAGTGTTCAAACCACTCCATTATTTTAGAATAATTACCTTCTGTGATCTTCTACTTGAGATAAAGCAGAAGAGAGCACAGCAGGTTATTTTGTTTCTGTAGTGCTTATGTTAAACAATTAGCTGTTATTGTTGATTGCCCCCTTAGAAACAGTCAGGAATTGTTATCTTATGACACATTTCTGCAGTTGTTCTCATGTAGAATATACCTCTATGGTTTTACAGCTTGGATAGAGAAAACCTGTTTTTCTGCCTGTTCCAATATCATTCCTCCTTCAGATGATTGTAACAGAACTGCAATGTGTGCCAGTGCTTGCTGTTGTGATGAGCTTTGGAGCACAGTTTGTGCATGCCTTCAGGAACTGGAAGATGTAGCCATGTATAGTCAAGAGCCAAAAAGTCTCTTCCTGAAAGCTCTTATATGACTGAGGCTTCCGCWGCAATAAAGTACCGTGTACAAGAGATTATGGAAATGATTTCCCAACTTCTCTTTTGCTATTACTGAAGTACAGTAAATCTTCACTAAATCATCACAAAATCCTATGGCTCTGTCTATAAGAAGAGAACATGCTCTTAARGGTAAAAAGGTAAAAAAGGAAAAGCTGTACATTCACTGAAATACAGGACTTGTGGCTATATATTCAAATAATGAGACAGATTAGAGTGCCATACACATAAAAAGCAAGTAATTCTGTTTATTTGAGATGGAAAAAGGGAATCTGAAGAGAAGCATCCAGTCTGTGAAAATTTCTGTGTGCTAAAGCCTTTCTTCATTCTATGATAAACTTGGACCTCCCATGAGGACAACTGTCCCCCACAAAATAATTGGACTATAATTTCCTTATATATGTGGAAACACTACTAGTGTTGTTGTAACATAATTACCAAATAATGAAATAATAGACTCTTCCCTCCATCAGTTCCTGCCTGTGATGTGATCACAGGAATGGTTTTGAATACGGAAAACCTTTATGCTTATGTATAAAAATATATAAACCTTTTTTTATYCCCTTTTGACTAGGCCTTTTTCTCTACTCTTCTCTGTCCCCCATTGTTTCATATGTCTACAGGTATCTCTGTGGCACTAACTACCATAGCATCTGACTGTCTCACATATATTAACAGATGGCAATTAAGATTGACAGAAAATCTTCCATAAAATTATTGTTTTTTGTAAAATGGCTTTTGAACAAAAMGATTTTTTTATTAAGAACAATTGGTAACCATTTTTTTCCTGAAAATAAAAGCTGAAAAAGATAACATTTTCAGCCTTCAGATTCTTGACACTTATCCTAAAAAAAAAATCAGATTAAAAAGGTTTAAAATTAGTYATAGGAAAAAAAATAATTTCCCAGTCAGGTCTAAGAGGAGAGCTCAGTCTAATTCTCCTTTCCCCTTTGCATAGAGAGACAGAAGGAGGTCTGGTATTAGTTAAAATTGATGTCCAGGATAATCTGAATGGAGACTTTAATTTGCTACTGTGTTTTTAATTGTGAGTGCTGACCTCAGCAAAAATTAGACAGTTATTCTTAGCAGTACTTTCAAGCAGTACTTTCAAGAAGTGAAAGCCCTACATGCTTAACCAATGACATATGGCATATCTTATTGAAAGACTTGTTTGTTTGTTTGCTTTTTTGCAACATTTTAACATTCTTAATCTCTGACAGTTTATGTTGTCTTTGGTCCTGCCATGTATTGTCAGGGGAAGACAAACCATTAGAAGTAGGATATATGTTTATTCCTCAGATAAGAAGAAAAAGAGAAAGTTAGAGAAGAAAGATGAAATGCAGAATTTGTATTTAAAAGTTAAATATTTATCAAATACAAAATCACCTTGTTTTTTGCCTTCAGCCTTTTCCCATCAGATAAGGTTGAAATATTTTCTTTTATTCCCTGCCTCAGGTCACTTGCATACATTTTCTTTGGAATGACTAGTAAAATCATTTAATACTGCTTAATTTACTTGCTTTGAAGAAAAAAAGACAAGCAATAAAACACATGTATTTTACTAAAAAAGAAAAACACTTCCACTCTTATATTAATTTATTATGCTTTATTGGTTTATCAGCCTTTTAAACTCTGTTATGCTTTATGAAAACTAGCACAATGAGACCTCATCTCTACATTTCCTTGTGGGTGATTGGGTCAGTTAAAATCTCTCCACTGGCCTCACTTGTGAAAGCTGTAGTGCTCATTGCTAGTGATCACTTTTATGAGATAAACAACATCAACTCAAAATCAAAAATGGAAGGACAAAATAGCAAGCTAGCAAACACAAGCTTTGATTACTAAAAAATTCAGGCTGAAAGGTTTAGAATTTTGTGRTCATTTAGAACAGTTTTGATTCTGTCATAGAACAATTACTCAGTGAATTTGAAACTGTTTTTCTCTTAATATGGATCACATAACAGGTTAGTTGTGGTTTATTTTCTTTCTATTTCAAAGTGACATTTTGCAAAAGGATTTGCATATTTTGAAAACAAATGTCATGTTCCCTCTCTGTCACTTCCTCTCTTTTTTCATCATAATAAATATTTTATATTCACACAAAATATCACTGTATTGCCTGATGACTTACAGTCTCTCACTGCTAGAGTAATTCTAATTTGTCCTTATGAAGTCTGTTTGCAAAGCCAAAACCACTGAGATAAATTATTATTAATACGGTGTTGTCTCTACCAATTTTAGAATGAAACTGAATTTAAAAATTGATTAGGAGTCAATTATCTTTCTCAGGGTAGGTTGTTTCATTTAAAGTGGTTGTGTTTAAGCCAATGTGCAAAAGTTCCATTTTCCTGCCTAGGGTAACCATATGACTGAAGCCAGAAAGCTGGACACTTACTTATGCCTCTAGGGATTCCAAAACTGATAATTCATCCATATATGTGAAAAGCTGGAGAGAAGAAAAATCTGTTTCCATTTTGGGTTGGTCCTAATTAAGAAGTGATTTCTGAGAGATCAAAATAGCACCAAGTAATATGATGGTGTTACAGATCACTAATATTAATAGTAGCATTTTTTAAATGGTATTTCCAGAAGGCTACTATTTCACAAGTTATTTCCAYGGGAGATCATGTTGTCATACAGTGAAATCTCAAATCCATTATATAAGTGGAAGCATACCACTGATTTCAGTGAGCAGTAGGTTAGCCATCACCCTTCATGATAATCCCTCTACCAAGTAATAACTTGTGTACATATTCTTTTTACACATGAAAACTGACAGCTTACGTTTCTAAAAAATGACASGAATGCTTTTTTCTAGTTTTGTTCCATGCAAGTAAATGTCTCCTTAGTTACACATTGAGATTTAATTTGGAATATTACGAAAGCTTAAAACCCTCTCTCTTTTGAGAAAATATTATCCTTTATTTTGTTACTCCCAAAACAGATAAAATTATGATTGTCACTGTGGCAAACTTGCATCTTMTCTTCTCTCTCCCTAAAATTGCTTTAGTTTATTGAGCAGTTCAAACACCTCCTACTTTTATTTAGTTTTCTCAAGTTTTAGGTTTGTAATAAAACCTCAGAACACCTGGATTCTGTGGTTTGTGCTTAGTGCTCCAATTCTTGTAGTATCAACCACAGGAAAATTATAAAACGGCATGTGTGTGTGTGTATGCATATATAATATATCATGCCCTAGCAAGTCAACTACCACAAAATCACCACTAGCAAGTATGTCTATGATTATCTTGATCTATATCAAGCTATTACAAATTACTATCAGCAATCAATAATATTATATCAATTGATATTATAGCAACAGCGAGTAACAGCAAAACCAAGAAGGTATATACTATTGCAGGTTACTACAAACTTATCATTAGTGATGCAAACTTGTCAACAATATAACAGCAGATATATTTATGACTGATTACTTATATGGATTTATAGTACCATTATCAAGTGAACTAGACGGATTCCAGAAGGAGCCAAACCATCCCAGAGAGGAAAACAAACCGATCCCAGAGGGGGACTCAACCATCCCAGAGGTGAGAAGGACAAACTGAACTGACCCCAAAAATGGGCTCAGAGGGGGACTGGTAAGACAGCAGGCAGAGWCTCACTTCAGAGATGGTCTGTGTCACAGGGCCTGGAGTTGGCCGGGCATTCCCRGTGAGGGTCCAAGGTCTCGTAGAAAGTTTATGTGGGAGTTTAGCCTGTGTAGGAAAGGAAAAGTGTGTGCAGCACAGGAAGTTCTCAGAGAGAGGCTCCATTTTGGGTAAGAATTAAATCCTTCTTATAAAGGTATAAGAGGGTGTAGGACATCACCACTTTGAACAGCCAATAGATGCTGTTAATTTCAATTTTTCACCTGCAATTATGCTGTTTTCTGTTCTTTCAGACCCGTTTTATTTTTCCAGACTGTTTCCACTTTTTCAGATTATAAGTTGCCATTACAGTTCCTTGGTTTTGCGCTTATCTGTGGTATCTGGGGATGTCTCTGGTTTCTAGGTACCCCAGCTGTACTTCAAAGAGGCCAGCTCTACTTTTCAAGGATGTTTCTGGTTCCCAGGCCTAGTCCTGGTCTCACAGCTTCCAGGCTGGCAGGCAGTTTCTTTGTCAGTATTTTTCAGCAGACATTTTYTTCTGTTCAGGAAGTCTCTCCTTCTAACCAGGMCAACTTTATGGCTGCTCACGTCAAACTCATTTTACACATTTATTTATGCCTGAATATAAGTACTTCACTGATCTGCAATTCAGCATTTTAATTAACATTTTGCACTTTCGTAACYTAACATACAACCTTAGGAAATCTTAGCACATAGTACACAAACCTGTTATTTGAAAATGTAGACCCAGATTTGGTTTCTAAACACTAGAATTTAGTGTTGATTTTTTTCATCGTGAAATCTAATTTTTAAAATAAAACATTTCAAACCATATTCTAACAGGTTGTAATAACTCATTGTGCAAAATAGCAGTGTGATTCATTCAGCATATTCCTTCCTGGTATTTGGAGGGTAGGAGGTTGATTGCTTGTTTAATGGATCTTTAATCATTCTGCATGTAAAACTTGAAAATTTGTTTATTTGTTGCTATATTAACTTCTTCCAAATGTATCTACTGCTTGTTCTCTACACATCTTCTCCCCATTCCCTGCAACAAAATTCTGGGTAAACAAGAATTGAACAGTATATGAAGTATGCAGCATAACACAAGTAGAATGTCTTGTACTGGATGTCAGTAAAAACGTTCCTCTGAGTACCTGAACGATATGTTTGTCCTCTATATCCTGTTAAATGTACGTGGTAGCTTATAGCTTCAAACTTTGGTGAAACACTGACTCATGCCAATAGTTGTTCTATGCTCCTCTCACACATGTTCTCATCATAAGAAACATGACGATAATTCCCAACACAAAGTGCTAGTCTCCTATCCAAAATCTGATGACAGGAAAACTAGGTCGGGACTGTAGCCACAGCCGGAAAAATATGTGCATTTGGGAGAGGGGGAAAAAGCTGTCTGGATCAGCAGTGGGCTTAGGATGAGGGAAAACCTCTACTTTTAAAAGGTCTACACCTTACAGTAGCTGAGGTTTTGTGAGGACTGTTTGTGCCAGCCAGTGGTAGCACGTCTCCAAACAGCATGACTGCTTGCACTAATTTTGTTATGAGCTGAGGTTTCTCAGGGAAGCAGGTGGCCCAAGAGAGTATCCATGCTTGAGGGTTTTGAATTATCAAGTCACGAAAGATGCTGGAATATCTACTGATATACCTGTACCTGATTCACCTCAAAAGACCCTGAGGTTGGGGCAATGTAAAGTCAAACAAGGACAGTAGGAAGAAGACATCACAATTACTGATGATAAATCAATCCTGTGAATTAGAAAGACCAAGGATTTACTTTAGTTCTCATAAGGGGGTGATCTAACCCTTTTTAAGCTATCATCTGCCTTGGATTCCTGTTCATTCACTACAGGTTTGACCAGAAACCCTGTTCCAGTAATGAAAGCCTATAAAAGAAGTGTCATCCAGACATGTTTTTGTGAGCAACTTCTCTTTTGACAAACCAACACTGTTAAAGAGACATTTTTGTTTTAAAATATCTAATCAGCTTCATGCACCTTCCCCCCAGCCAAGAATGAGTACACACAATTACAGGGATTGAGTGCCCGGGATGGCAGGGTGGTTTMTTTTCTGAAGAATTCTTCCCCTAGTAGTCATAGAGAATGATGTGAAACATTTTCTTACAAGATCTATCTGACAATTATACTGCATCCATAATAGTACCCAAAAAAGGTATTATATTACTCATACACAAAGTACATTTCTTGTCTTGCAGAATACTAACATTCATTTAAAAATACTATTCTTTCAATTATTTAACTTCTGTTGTTATGCTTCATCCTTATTAGTCCACAGAAATAAGTCTGAGGACTGTCAGTGACAGTAACAACACAGCAACTTAAGAACCATGAGGTTCATTTTTGATTCAATAGTATCATGTCAAACCACTACATCAATGAAAAAAAACCATTTTCTTATTAATGTCCCTGTTGAACAGAAGGAATTTTGGAACTGAGATGATCCTGCTAGAATTTGACATAAACCTGTAAGAAGACTAGACATTTCATTCAGGGGCTTAAGATCACTAACTAATCTATTCCCTGCTGAGTCTGGCCCTAATCTTGTATTCTAGGGATGAAGAGGAAGCCTGTTACTTGCTTGTCCTCTCTGGACAAGTTTGCTTACAGCCTTTAGTTGCATAAGAAATTAGTAATGTGTTGTGCACGGGATTTGAGCCACTTCACTCCCCCAGAGCTGATGCAAAAGTTTAACCCTTAGTCATTCAGAACAGAATCTTATCTGAGGTATTTCAGCACATTTTAATTTCAATGAAGCAACTTTATATGAGCTATTGATCCAGCTTGGTATAACTAGGTATCATGAAAGAGTGTTCGGTGCAGAATTAACCTTTTCATGTTACACATTGGTGGTCTGAGCTAAACAGCTTTTTCTTTCTTCTTTCCCATAGTCCTTTTTACTTTCTGACATTTTCTCGTGTGGACACTGAGATTCTCTTCAGCTAATACATCAATGGAGAACAATTGTGTCAGCTTTGATTTCTGCCCACTTTGAACTAAATCAGAAGGTCATAGGTCAACTCTTATCAGTCTTTTTTTTTTAAGAGACAAAAATCCCATATATTTTCTATCTCAGTGATTCAAATAGATCTTGGAAATCTGCAAAACTGAGTAGTGGAATTAGCGTGAAAGAGAGACAAACATTTTCTCTCATCCTTTGCATTTTAGAGTTGCCTGAGTAAGGGCTAAGCAAAACTTTGGGATTTGGTTTCTGTAGCTGATACTTGTTTAGTTAGAGTGTGAATTCCATAATGGCTGGGTGTGAGAGTGAGACCATGAGATGTGTTGTTATGTGATATTTCTCAGTTAGGGATAATTACAAATTTCATTCCCTTAAATGTTGATTCTACTCTGGAAGAAGAATGAGTGTGGCATATCTGTTGCATCTTCCATGTGACTATGACTGTAACAAATTCATTTGGTTTATGGGTGATGTTTTTAAAAATTATTTCTACCAATTTAGGCAACATATCTGAAACTAGATGTTTTTAACAGGAGCTTAAAATGTTGAAAACGTTATACGTGCATCTATATTAGTGTTTTATCTTGTATCAAATGTACTATTTGAAGCAAGCTGCTTGGTTTTCTCATTCATCATATTTTAGTACAYACATATCACAGAGTAGTCTCAGAGTACACTATCTGGATTTCCTTTGGATGCATGTAAATCAAATGTTCTTCAGCAGCACACCTAGAGCAATTCCACTAGGCATATCCATCAAAACCAGGCTAGAGACAGCAGTAGTAAAAACTCTCTGAAATATTGATAACATGGATGTCAAGTCATTAGCACTAACTGTTTTGTTGTACAGATACAGTTTTATTGGCTGGCATTAATTCCCCTCATTGCTAGGTCAGAGGTAAAACAGGCAAACAATTTCTTAATGGACCAGCCTAACTTCAAGGGAATAATAAYTGTACCTTTTATAAGAATACATGAAGTTACACATAAGTTTTAGTTGTGGCCATCTCCCAGTAACACAGCGGCGTAATGCTAGTCACATCTTTTCTTTCCCTCTATCGGAAATTTGTGCCTTTCAATAATCAGAGCAACTTTGAAATCACTCCCCAGCCTCACTCTAGTTCCCTAACCACCTTTCATACAATTAAGTAACACTGTTTCACAGAAAAAAATACAAGAAGAGTGTTGTTATTATTGCTGGAAGAAATTATTCTCTCTTCTCTATTCATTATTCAAACATGTTTGTATACTGGTAAAATTCCTGAAATGTTCCACRCTGATTGTGTATACTGGCATTTCTTTTGTTTTGTTTTGTTTTTTATTTTCCCCGTTACTATTCTGATAGCTCCATACATTTATTTTTCTCCCTGTTYTTATGAAAATGTACGTGAAGTCACTAGTCACTGCCAAAAATTGGCATGTCTTTGTTTTTAAATATACAACTGTTAAGTCCATTATACTGCTGAGCACAAATCATTCCATCCTTTTGTGTAAACTTTGCATCATTCACATCTTTTCAAACAAAGCCTGGCCAACCCTATAATATATCTTCCAGTACTGAATCTAGCCTTCCCAAATAGTAAAAGTAATAGTTTTAAATTCTTTTGTAGAATGACACCTGCAACAGTTTATTATCCTTAAGAAAATTAACTTTTCCAAAATACCCATTTATTTATTATATACAAGAAAATCAGAGTCTTTCTACAGCTGTAAGTTCACTCTACCTGAAACAAAACCTCTCCAAGTTCCAAACCTTTTTCTTCTCCATTTTTCATTTTGCTGCTGATGTACTTTCCTCAAATTCATTACATTCTATGTAATGAACAGAATTATTTATGACCTGTTCCAGTCTTGAATTCTGATTGGTTCAGTTCTTAAGCAGCATATGATGAAAAACATTTAGACCTGCCTGCCGATAATCATAGATTTCTAATTTTGAGAGGTATAAGTGGAAAAGTCCCAAAGTAGAAAGTGTTCYTCACAAACAACTGAGAAAAAAGTATAACTGGAGGAAATATTTGTTGTTTCTTTGCATCAGTAGCAGGAAGCCAGAGAGAAGGAATAGGGAAAAAGTTGCCGGCTGGGCCTGTGAGTTGTGCCTTCCAGGTGCCCTGAGTAAATTATCTGAAGGAGCAGTTTGTTCTCCCTTTCTGCTTCCCCACGCAGAGAATTACATCTCCTCAGTAAGTGGACAGTCACACTGACGGCTCATTCAAATATTCAAGGGAAATTTCAAGAGTGACGGTGTCTTCCACAATGTCAGGAAAGAGAAGCAGTAGAGAGGTGAATGGGACTCCTGAAAAAGACAATAGATCAACCAAATCTTATTTGGGAAAGTAAGGAAGAATAATTGAACTGCTTTCCAACACTTTTCTAGGAAGGTAGTACTTTAAAATACGTAGAGTTTTGTGGTCAAAGTATTTGTTCTTYGCATTAGCCATTTCTTTTAATCCTAGATTTTTTTATCAGTCATGGGACACCGTCCTATATCCCAAAGGGTGGTTGAAAACAAACAGAAAAGTATATAATTCAAGGAAGAGCTCTAGTACCTATGTCAGCTGGAATTATACCACTTTCCGATAAGAAGCTATTCTCCCATCAATTTCTGTTTCAAAACTTATCTCTAGGATGCCTTGACCTATGCTATTAAAATAGTATAAATTATGTCTAGTATGCAGAATACATAAACTTCAGAAGTAAAAATTAAATGACACAAATGGGGCAATGGCCCTTCAGAAGACTCAAAATATTTCCAGACTGAGACTTTGAGGGGTAATTAGGAATCCCTTCCATACTGATACGTGACTACAAACTTGGACAGAGTGAATTACTTTGTGCCAGTAAATCTCATAGTGCCAAATGCCCCAGTATCTTTTGGCTATCTTACCAATAGGCATGAGTATGCATGAAAACCGTTTTGCATATACCCTGAATGTCTGCTGCCTTATTTAAATTGAATTAAATTCAATTAAATTGAATTAAACATGAATTGCTTACTTTATAACTGCTAATTTATAGGTTGGCTTGAGGATGGGATGAGATGGAAGATTCACCTGCAAATGTTCAGAGAAGGACCAGTAACAGAATAGAAACAGGAGAGAAGAATAACATTATATAGAATCTTTGCTTTTCAAAAATCTGCTGTTGGGAACCTTGTTTTGACCTTTTCCTTGTATCCTACCTGCAAGAAGAAAAGAACAGAAATTTTATTGCAAGTATTTTCCACATTGCTCTCTAATAAAAATTATTGTACCATAGGTATGTTTCACAGATTGGTGTCAGTCAGAATGTAACTCATTCATCAAAAATATCTTTTGAGAGAACACATCACTCCCCTTTACTCCTGTTTTAAAGTTGTATTGCATTGTATTTATTTTTATTTCTTTGCATATTATTCTGGCATGGTGTGTATAGTACAGACATCTTAAAAACTACTCTTTTGTTCTCTCAATTTTTTTTCTTGCACAAAATCAACACYGTGTAGAACTAACTGGGTGCTTCCAGATCTGTCAGCTATGCAGGGAACGCAGGTGCATGTAAAACAGCTCTAACCTAACTAAAGAGTTAGTGCCTCTCTTCATCTGCGTGTTGAACTAAAGGCTGAGTAACAAGTATGTTGCATTTTATTGCTGTTCCAAAATGGGGTTTGTTACAAAACTATAAAGGAATTTCAGAGAAACCCCAAAACATAGTTACAATACTTACTAAGTCCATTGATTGCTTAAGTTTGGTTATGTCTATGTTGCTTAAATATTTAAATATATCTTTAAACAGAGCAGTGATTCAGAGACATTACACATTATCTTTGGTGTTCTGTTTGAAAATGATTTCGTGTTTGCAGGTCTTGTAAGAGGTAGCCAAGGTATTTGAAATCCCCTTGGCAAAGGAGAAAACAAAAAACCTCAACTCAATTATGTTATTTTTAGGCATTAACTCAAGAAGAACGGAATTGCATCTCCCAAAAGACTCTTATAACGTCTGTGTCCCGGTAACCCTAGCAGAGAAGATTGCATTAAGGGAGAYGTAGTCATTTGAACTTTGTCTTAAAGGTCATTCCTGCTGTTTACATGGTCTCATGGTACCTCCGTGTCTTCAGAGATGCTATAATGCTTATTAATGTAATTATCCAGCAAAGTATAATTTAGTGCTATTTAGGCACTAAGTTTGGAGAAAAGGTAAAATTGTTTCAGTCTACATTGAAAGGTAAAGTAGAAGGAGCGTAGGTTATCATATAGTTACCAGCCATTTCCAGCTATCCAACCATTCTACATCTACCCACACCATACTGACTGCAACCCTTATTGCATACTCACATGTTCTCTTCTAAATGCAAATCTATATATAGTTGCAGGTAATTTAAGGAAGCAAGTGTTTGTTATGCCGAATTTCTTTCCCTAGTTTGTCACTGGATCTCAAGAAACTAGGTATGTGCATATGGCAGAATTAGTGGGGGGAAGATATCAAATTAATTTTCAATAAGAGCTAGAGAATTTGAGTATCTCAATCTTCAAACGCTTGACAAAGATATTTTGAAAGAACATTCAGAGTTTTGTTTTCARCAATATTCAGCCTTAGAAAAACAATATTGTATTACTTATTTCAAAGCAAGCTTCCAACCTCTGATATATGTAAAACAGTYGAATTTCCCCATCTCTTCCTCTGCTTCATCACTTACATCAACAAATATTTCATAGTATTRATTGCTTAACTTAGTCAATTTTCATATAGTACATAAATTTGATAAAAGTTCTTTTTATTTATTACTCAGAGCAAAATATATCAGTATTAGGCCGTTGGCATGTGACACTACTGATGGCAAACAGATTTTGCAGGAATTTATTACTTAAAATGTTTGGGTTTTTATAACAAGTTTCTAATGTAAATATGCATGTTTAAATTCCTAAAACAGTTCTACCTGTGTATTTTCACATATAAATACACTGTTTCTATGAGCTTGCAAGTTTTTTGTATAGCAAATATAGATCATAAATACTATCTTTGTAAACCTGGTTTGAAAAATTGAGCAACATTCATACCTACACCTACCTTCCAAATTACTACTGTAGTTGAATCAGTCYCATTTTCTCTTCTATGGTAAAGCCTCCTTATGGGAGGGAAACAAAATAATCAAGATTACGGTGATATGGGTCTGACAAGACAACAGAGGCTTTTCTAAATGCTGAGAGGCTTTTGCAAATACTGTGAGAACTTCCACTAGCATAATTCATTAGATTAAATTATTTTGTCGGAGACAATAATAATTTCTGGAAATCTGGTTACCTAGTAGGCATAATGGTCTTTATTTTTTTCCTCCCAGCGTGCAGTTGCTAAAACTTGTAGAAATTTGTCATGACTTGGTACCCCTGGCAGTGTAAGTGACAATATAAAGTTATAAGGAGGTGAAGAGCCAACATTGATTAACATAAAGCCAGCAAATAGCAAGTTCTCTTTTTYTGTATATTCTTAAGTAGTCTATGAGCCGAATAATCAGCTGGTAGACAGTATGACTTTGTTGAATCTTGCTCTGGCATTTTGGTTACTTATTTTGATCACCATCAAAATGACAGCATTTGAAAATTAGTCTAGTGTACATAGATTTGTAGTTGTCTTGTAATAAATACACAATTTGCATACAAGATTATGCATTCTCTAAGCAACTGAGGTTCATATTTACTCGGACAAGGACTAAAAAAACCAGTCTGTTTAAATATRCAGCATTAAAAGCAAGTGCTGCTGACAGCAATTCCTCCTGTAGCTCAGTATTTGAAATTGTAAGTAGACTGACAAGCAAATGAAATTTATGGTAAAAAAATAAAACAAAATAAAATAAAATAAAATAAAGAAATCCAAGGGAACATTTTTATGCAAATCCTATGTAAACAGCAGATCTCTATTACTTMAATTCCATAAAAATTATGTCTATTTATATTCGAACAATTTTGCAATCACTGAAACAAAATATCATTTAGCTAATAAAACAGCAACCCTTTCCAGATGAGGATTTAATCTGCAAATAAATCTCCTGGCCAGTTATGATGGACATACTGTATTCAGTGATATTGAATTACTTCAACAGTGATTTTTATCTCCAGGACCTTACAGATAATATGGCTCTTCTCTTTAAACCTACTTCCCATTATTAAAGTCTCAGCCTTCTGTGACTGTGGTGTTGCATTTTTCAAACTAAGAGATGATATCTGACTACTATTTTGTTTAACTTTTTTCAGCATTCTGATCAGCATCATATTATGATGATAGATTTCTTTAAAGCTGCCCTTTTTCAATATGTAATTTGAAGATGAGAAACCAATAAACTCATGACTACACTATGTCTTGGACTGAACAAGGTAGCGAAAGATAGTGAATTTATTTCCAGATTATTTACTCTGACATTGGAACCAGTTGCATTTTATTGACATAAAAAGTCATTATATATTTTGTGGTGGTGGGGTTTGTTTGTTTGTTATTGTTGTTGTTGTTGTTGTTGTTGTTTTATGAACATTGCATAGTTGGGGTTGAAAGGAGTTTAAGAATTTTGTTCTAGTTTCCCAATAGCTGGACAGTTCCACTGAGATTCTGCACCCTGAATTTAGGTTACTGCATAGAAGTGTCAATGCATGCTCCTGTGTATCTAGCCTTTCCTTACTCCCAGTGGAGATCTAATCATAGTTGTCAATAAACCCTACCTAGAGAAAAACACTCAGCTACCTACAGGTGGATATCTGAATAGCTGGTCAACCAAACATCTCTTTGGATAAATTGAGCGGCTCTTCACTAATTATAACAGAGGCGTAAAGACTGTACCCACTTGTAGATACCTACATTGATGATACCTAAATTTAGCTTTCCAGATCTGGAGGTGAAAGCCAGAGATGAAAGAGTTCTGTACCTAGATAAATCCTTCCTCTTCAGATTACCTGAAGACCCCAAAGTTTCAACATGACTATGTCTAGCGATGATGCTGACTTGGATCATACTTCAGTTTTCAGTGACATTTATATCCTTAAACCCTGTAGAAGCATTTTAAAACAAAATTTCATTTATTGCATGGATCTGGAGCACATTATTATGCACTAATTTATTACACTCAAGAGAAAGTAAATTATTTAAAACAGTTTTCAATGTGTCATTCACTGTTAAGCAAACTAAAAGTATTTGAACATGTGTATACTGATCAAATAAATAAACAATAKTTCCCATTTGTCATAGTCAATGATCTTTTATTTCCAGTAAAAAATACGAATTACCATTTATATTTTAATACATGCTAGTACTTAACTTTACAGTCTAGGTAGTTCATTTCTGTGGTATATTTCATTCAAATGAATTCATGTAGTTGATTTACATTTAGATAAGTTCTTTATTTTAACTCTGGTAAACTTTCAATCTATGTTTCAGCAATCTAAACTCTGGTTTGGCAAGTAACAATGATCTAACAAATAGCTTGGGCTGTATGTTCATCAAGTAATTTAGGACTATAAATTTACATATTTACTGATAAACTGCTTAGCTAATATTTTTCTTCCCAGATGCTTACTTCAGTGCAGGAGAAATTGTTTAATGCTTTAATACTAAAATTTTTGTTAGTCTTTCAGAGCAAGTACTAGTGAATGTTTTTATCCCACAAACACATCTATTACTTCGGTACTTTCAATTTTCTCTAGCAAAGTGAATACCCACACAAAAAGATATGTTAATGTTAATTATTAAACATAATTAAATTACTAAAAGCAAGTGTAAGGATTTTAATGGAAATTGACACATCTTCACCTGGTATATTTTCATTATTCTTACTGAGGAATGGAAAATATATTGGAAAGGCTGAAATAAAAGAAAATGTTTGTTACTGATTTTTTTGATACTGACATGGAATAGGTAAATCTTTATGTTACTCTCGTTAAAGAAAACCTTCAACATGAAGTGAAAGCCAGACTTTTATGAAATTACCTCAGAAACTGTTTTAAAGCTTGACATCTTCTCTCTAAAAAAAATTAATTGTGTTCATGTAGATTTCGGACTTCTGTATATACAATCSTGGAGTAGCAGAAGAGATCATACAAGTAATTTACACTAATTTGTCTCTGCATTTGATATGTATATGAGGAAAAGAAAAATTTTYATTTCAATCATTTCTGAAAGTTATTTAGAGTTTATAAAAAGTTATATGAATATCCCAGGGTTTTCTTAAAATATAGTTTTATTATGTTTTTAAAATTACATCACAAAATAATCTGCTGATTTTATTTCTAAGAATTACATAAATGGATTTCTCCAGAATCTAGTGAATTTAGATTTTATGTAGGATAATGCAGACCTCTGTAATCCTCTGAAAACCTCATTGTTTTTCTATCACCACAATCGTTATTCATTTTAATCTTTTTAGGTCTACATTAAATCAAATTMATGGTACAACATAAGTGGAGGATTGCAATGTTGGAGTACTCCTAGTCTGGGGAAAATCTTGTTTTAACCCTTTATATATTCAACATATGAATTAAATCTTCTTTTAGTAGCAATGTGTGTCTATCTGTATAAATTACCAAAAAAAGGGCTCTCTTTATATGTACATGTGGGTATTTACTCTTAAACACTTAAGCAAACATTAAAAGTACTATCCTTTGACCATGTTCTTAAAATGCTGCCCTTAATCAACCTTCTTTAATCACACAAATGTGAAAAGTTTGGTGATTTTTTTGTTGTCRTTTTTGTTGKTTTTTTGTTTGTTTTGCTTTTGGTTTGTACATTGAGAGAGTCCATTGTTCATACAAAGGTGTTTTAATTCTGTTTTGCTTCATTTCTTATTTGCCTTATGAAAGTCATTAACCTATGTTTCCACTCTTTTCTAGCATGTGCTTGGGGTAGGAGAATGTATAGCTCTGCAAATAATTTAATCCTATGAAACAGTTACTAGAAGTATTAGGAAAAAAAATGTAAGACTTACCTGAAATGATGAGTAGCATATTTTTTTCTGGATTATTTTAACATTCTGATTAAAAATAAATATTACTGGTACTGCTAATAGACTAAATATGTTGCTTTTTTCAATTAATTTTCAGACTAGTAAATGGTTGAAAGGGCCTCTGGTCATTTCTTAAGAAGAAAAGATACTCATCTAGAGATACTTTTTCAGTTAAGTACCTGGCTGCAAACATTTCTGTTCTAGTTCATAAAATAGTTAATATTATATACAAGAAGAAATATAAATTTGTCTAATTTTAATAAACAGAATGAATGTCATTTTTTGCTGTTGACTACTTCATGTTTGTGTATGATGTGTGTTGCACATTAGAAATTTCTGTATTACAGATTCATATTCTAACCTAGCTTCAGATATAGGAGGATTTTATAGATTGCTTTCCATCACTTCGCCTTCATGACAGGGATCTTCGGGTAATAGTCCTTTCAGCCTGAAAGATCAGTTTTGGTGCCTGACTGATGTTATCGCCTCTTCTTTTAAATATTCATTGTAAAAAAAACACTGGAAGAGATTCTGACATAGTACACATTAGATTGATTGTACTTGGTTGAATGTATCCACTTTTTTTTCACCATCCTGTGCAGAGAGTTTAACTTCTAATTAGTAATGTTAAATTTATGTTGTAAAGTTCTCTATGCCATAATCGAGTTCCTAGATCATGTGTCCTCTTCCTAATCAACAGCTTATTAACATAAAGCTTCTCTRTAAACTTATTCTACAAACTATTTATATTTCTGCTGGAGATAATGGTGTCTGTGACCCTCTCTGAATATTTTTTTATAACAGTAATACTAAATTCTAAAGACATGAGTATACTGGAAATATTTTTAATCTTAAATACCWTCTGTATCTTATGTTTAAATGACATCTTTTTCTCCTCTTCTAGTAAACTGTTGCAGAGATTAGAAAGCAGTTTGAAAATACTCCTGTTGCCTTTTGTGTCTATCACAGACATGAAAGAAAAAATAAGAACAAAAAAAAAGCCAGTTGTGTAAATTCTGATCTCTAGACATGTTGAGCAGATTTAGGAAATGATGAAAGTTGATCCCACTTGAGGATTAGGTGCTTAAGTATGGTGTAACATTTTAAATGGTAAACCATATGTGAAATATAGTCTATTAAAAAAAGAGTTATACTGTATTTTTTTTTTTCTAATTATGGTTTCCCACAGATAAAAGTATGACTGTAAAGATTAAATCAAGTATTTGCTCTTGGGCTGTCTTGGGTAAACCGCATAGTATTTTTGTAATACCAGCAGGAAATAATTCCAATGAGTTATAATTTGTGTTTCACGTGTTGTGAAATGTTGTGGCTCCATAACCAATGTCAACAATAACTTATTACTGTTAATTTAGATATACTTATATAAAACTCATACTGGTTTTACAAAACCATAAATTACTGTATCAAACTTACATCAATAATCTGTACTTCCATCTAATTATACTTCTAAAGTAAATGCATCAGGCAGTGGATTCCTCTGTTATTTTTTCACACAGCTCTAGCTGGTATCAGGGAAATATTTTTTATAGTCATTGTCCAACACAGAATTAATTCAAACATAAAGCAATGCAAGGAATGGTTGAGCTGACATTGCCATAGCAGGGTACATCTATCTCTTGCCACATCCATGAGCTCTGAGTCCATTTGTCTCTGTTCAAACTGGCCTACACTAATGAGAAACACRTCCATCTGAGCAACTCCCTGCCATCAGGTTCTCTCCGGTCCCTTTCCTCCCAAGGACCTCCTTCTGGGAATGAGTCAATAGAATTGATGCCTCTGTGACTTACTTAGAGTTAAGAGATTTGCACATGATTTGGTTATTGAATCTGGGTCTTACAAGGTTCATCTTAAGGACAGATCCRTCTTCCTATCCCTAACAACAGCCACATTTGCTTAGCTCCAACTTCCTTTTGCATCTACCAGCTTATGCAGGGAGCAGAAGGTAGCGGCCTGTCACACAATATTCAGATGACAAAAGTCAATCATATCGTAGTAAAAATAAATGTAACTGGACAGGGAAAGATTGCTGCCACTGAGACTGAGAGGCAGAGAATGGCAGTAAAAGGGGTCTTTGTTGAGCCCTATTCTAAAAGRCTATCAATAGAAAAATCTTCTTAAACTGTGACTATAGTAACAACAGCTAGATTTCACTCTTATGAGTATGGCAGTTAGGGGTCTCAGAAATTAACTTACCACTAGCAGCTCACAGATTTCGATAAYTGGAGTGTTTGTCTTTGTGAGGACAGTGGCAGGCTATGTTCTGGATAGCTTGAGCCCAAGGTCCCTTGCTGGAATGTTGCTGCAAGACACACAGAGGAGAAAGTCAACCAGACTTATAAGTGAAAATATTATTGAGACAATCACTGTTGGAGATATGAAAGAATAAGATATGACAAGGTACAATATCACAATCCCTTCTAATTTGAATCTCCCCAAACCTGGCATGTCAGCATCTCTCTGCAGTCGAGCTGTCCATCTAAGTCCTCAGAACATGTTTTCCTTAAGTCTTGTTCAACATAAGATTTATTGCTCTCCTTCCTAACTTTAAGTCACATACACATACSAAGAAACTGATAACTACATGGATGATTACGCCACCTTCCTTTGGGTATTGAGCTGAGGTTCTGGAACACAGAAACCCTAATCTCCCACTAGTCAAAACTCCAGATCTTCCAAATTGTAAGGAAAAATTAACCTGCCTATTGTTACAACACAGGCAAAACATTTCAAATTAAATGTGTTCTTTCCTTTTTCTGTAGTAGCCCAAGTACTTTCCTGAAACGCTAAAAGAAGAACAGCAAGCATAATTTTTTTTGGTTCACTGAGCAAACTGAAAAATTATTCAGTTCGGTTCAACCCAAAGATAGTGAGGTATTGCATCATCAAAACAATATAGTAAAATAWAGAAAAAAAATCTGCAATGATTTCAGATAAGAGTGCACATAGCTATTTTTATTTCATTAATAAGCGTTCTATTCTTTTTCTCATTTTTGACTAAAATTTTTTTCCATTCTTCATAGAAGAGATGGGGACATGAGACATTTTAAATTCCTTTGAAAAAAATCTTTTACTTTGTCTGAATTCGGTGAATTTCACCCACAAAGTAAATAATTTTGTTTCTTTCAAAATGTGTTTATTTGGTGAATAACACCAGTCCTGTATCTGAAAAGAAAGAAAATTATTCAATTTGTATAGTAGTACTCATGACAAAAGTTGATGTAAATGGAGGTGAGAATGAGTAGTAAAGAAGAGAAATACGGGATTTTTTTGTGTGTTATATCTATTTAGCTTTAAGACTCTGAAAGATTTCACATTTGGATTTTATAAAACCTACCCCATATATATGTATGTATGTATTTATGTATGTATTACCTTGCCATAATACTCACCCAGTCCATCATTAATTGGCTGACTTCTTTTGGAAACCTAAACAAAAATGGGTCTAGAGGAAAGATTGTGTTGCAGTGAAAAAGGAGGTCAACAGAAAGAGGAATGGCAGAATGCTGAACTCAAGATAACCTTGATATCACTTGTATGCCTACTTTATCAAGTACATGACATTGTAACAGCCAAATGAAACATGATTTTTCAAAGCAATGCCAGCTGTAAGGAAAACCTTTCAAGGCAATGTAAGTTTCCATACACACATTCTTCAAAACATTGTAGCCTCTAAGCTCTTCAAATATATTACAGAATTTTTGTTCTCAGTAAAGATGCTTAAGGACATAGTGAAGTGTTTTCATTCCTTGATTACAGATGATACAGAAAAACAGATAAGAAAGAAAAAAACTT